>CP136065.1:247323846-247799364 GCA_032622095.1 Siphonodentalium dalli
CATCTGTATCTTCATGGAGATATGATAACCAGGTGTCCTCAAAATCTTTGTCAAACCAATTAGATTGATTGATACATCTCTATGTAAAACCCAATTGTCGTCTTTTATTTTTGCGAACTATTGTGTTTATGATGTTCATATTATAACGTCTGAAGTATACGCAGTTGTAAATAAATAAATAAATAGTTCTGTATTGGTGGGACGGATAATCGCGATAAACAAAATGACAATCGCTCCGATCCAACAAGGTGTGCTACTACTTATATTCCGTGTGTAAGAATCGTATTTTGTGATGCTATTTGGATATATAATTTATGAGAATATGTGTAATGCTTTGAAAAAGAGTATCCTCTATTCCCATCATATATCCACAATATATGCAGAGGGTTTTCACATCACTTTAACCTGGGCAATGCCGGGTAATCCTGCTAGTATAGTAATATACACATTAAATTACTAATAAATAAGAGTTTACAGAGATAATATATAATGTGGTATATGTGGTATGCTAATATAATTATTCAAACTATCCCTTAAACTGTTTCGCTGTTGCACTTTTGATGCCTCATTAATATGAACTCCTCTGAGCTCTTAAACCATAAAGCTCTTAAACACCCTATCATTGGTCTTGCTGTCTGTGGGTCCATTAATAATTTCCATTAGCACACTCTACAGGTCACATCTCTCATCCGATCATCACCAGACTTCATATGGATCTTCAGGGTGACCTAATTTTTTTTTTAAACATTGCCGCCAGCAACCGTCTTGGATTTCAAAATTGAATTCATCGGCACACCCTGCAGCCTGCATTTATGAGAGAATTGTTTGGAAAATTTACAGGCATGTTTTGGATAGTATCTAGATGGGAGCTATCGAATTTGAAACATTTTTGATGAAAAACATGGCTGCAGGCAGCCATCTTGGATTTTACTCTTTGCATGACTAAATACTTTGGCACACCCTACAGACCACATCCCTGATCTTATCATCACCAAACTTCATATGGATCTTCGGGTGACCTCTAGGTGGGAGCCATTAATTCTTTTACAACTTTCATTGAAAACCATGATTGCCAGTGGCCATCTTTGATTTTACTCTTTGTATCTTGGGAGTGACCTCTGGATGGGAGGCAATAATTTTTGTCCAAAATTTGCTAAAAAACATGACTGACAGCAGCCATCTTGTATTTAAAATTTGAAACCATTGGTACACCCTGCAGCTCGCATTTATTGGAGATCACCTCTAGATGAGAGCTATCAAATTCCATGAAAAACATGGCCTCCAACAGCCATATTGGATTTTACTCTTTGCATGACTAAATTCTTTGGCACACACTACAAACCGCATCCCTTATCCAATCATCACCAAACTTTATATTGATCTTTGGGGTGGCCTCTAGATTATTTCCGAATGTCATTGAAAAACATGTCCACCGTGGCCATCTTGGATTTTACTCTTTGCATGACTAAATCCTTCGGCACACCCTGCAGACGACATCCCTCATTTGGTCACCGACAGCGCGAACACTGGTTATCCCATATGTTGCTTCGGTCATGGCATGGGTTGCGGCCATTTTGACAGCCATTTCATATCCGTGATTGTATTATTTTCCATCCGTGTTACTCTATTCCCTTTCTACTCTAATTTCACACATGCTAGCATATATGCGTAACTCCTATGCCACAATTAGGGATCTGCTAATCGGGGATTTTGCATCGAATCGAATCTCGATATCGAATCTCCTTCCTGATATCGTCATCGAATCGAATCTCGAATCGAATCAGCTAGTGGTTTGAATTGTTTACCAGTTTTGATTTCGGTGTCTCATGACAAACAAAACTACATCAGCAACGTTAATCTACTTAAATATCCGCTGAAATTTGTGTGTTTTTTTTTTATTGGAAAATCATGACATAGGAAAGTCAGTCTCACGAGGGTTTGGAATACGTTTCATTTAATTTCTATCTAGCTGTGTAATTGCGAACATGATACAAGAAGTGACCATAAGGCACATAAAGCCAGTCCAATCAATGTATCACAAACCCCATGACTCAGAAGTAACTTTTCTACATTATTTATTAAAGATAATCTAGATTTGATAAACTTATATCACCTATATAATTGTTGTAGTTTTAGTCCATACCAATGGTAGTTATGATAAGTTATCGCTTAAACTTTTCACCCCATGGTAGATCAAACACATACGTCACATATTCAGAGTAGTTGTCTTTGCAGTTGGGGTCCCAGAAAACAGACATAAATTACAATTGTTCAATGTTATCAATAATATTCATCGGATCGAAACTTGATGCATCCGCTCGATTTCCCAGGAAACAGAAACTTAATTGTAGGAAATTTCAAGGAATTCTACCCACAGTGTCGCAGATAATTGGTCTAAGATAATGACGCCTATTTAATAACGTAATCAGCTGATTGTTCTAAGGTTTCTGTTCATTCCAATATATGTTTTGTCGCACATAACGGCGGCTGAATTTTATTCCTATAATCTGAATTGGATATCTGAAGTTTTAAACATAAAATATTCAATTGAGTTCCGCATCTAGCGATCACGCAAAATTTATATTGTGTCGATACAGTTTACAAATGTATGAGGCGATTGATAACCGTCACGGGTTTCAACTGAAGCACTTATTTTTCATAATGCACGTCTATTTAAAATTACCTACGTTGGCAACTTTGTCCTTCAATTTTTGTGGCTTCAAGTAATTTGGCATGTGTCATCTAGACACAAAAAATGTGACGACACCAAAGTAACATCGATTCGAAAATATCCGAATCGGCGGACCGATTCGGTGTCGATCTCGAATTGGGTGCCCGATATCGACATCGAATCGAATCTCGAATATTCACAGGTCCCTAGCCACAATGTATTGTATTATGACTTATTTTGATAACTGATGCCATATTGACAACCATGTTGGACGCCATATTGGATAACAAAGTTTCCCCAAAGCAGATTTTAGATATATTTACCGAGGACTCTCCTGCGTCTATTGACACCAAAATCGCTTCTTTACCAATTTGATCCGGGTTAACCTATCATTTTGCATATCACAACCATACTACTGTAATGCCCTAAATAAACAGCTCTTTAACCACAGCAGAATTATGGGTAACCATTATCTGGATACACATGTAAAAAGCTTCATCTAGAGGTAAAGTGTTATTGACACTTTCATAATACCACCACTTTCGAAGAAAATGGGGGGTATACTGGATTGACCTGGTCCGTCCATCCTGACTTTTATCCGACTGTATCCGTCCACCTGTCTGTCCGGATTAATAACTCGAACAAATGTGAACCGATTTCAATTATTTTTCTCAAATTAGTGCGAATCAGGTTCTGTCGAATATTTTTTCTAGAGTTATGGTCCCTTTTCGACTTAAAAAATTTAGGGTTTTTTGTTTCTGGATGATAACTCCAGTTAGGATGACATGATCACCACCTAAAATTTTTTACAACTGAATTGGCTCAAAATACTGATATATGTAAAGTGCGAATCAGGATTCGTTTCCATAATTTTTTCCACATATATCTGCATATATGGGCCTTTTTGGAAAATCCATTTAACATAACTCCTGTTGGTGTTGCTTTATCACACCCAAACTTGCTTTGTGACTGAACTGTATGGAGGGCAATTAGGGTAATAAAGAGCTAACTTGTATATTGTAGAATAAGATAAGCTATTTTCAATTTTTAAATCCCAGAATGTATTATATTGCACTCAAAATTGATGTATAATTTATGGTCACAATTCCAGGTGCTAACTTAAATATTGTAGAATGTGAAAACAAAATTTCAATTGTAAAATCTCTGAAATTATTAGATAACTTATTGATCCAAATTTATAGTATAGTATATAGAAGGTTAAACAGCTGTTTTCGATTGATAAAAATCATACTTAATTTTATTAATTTATTAATTTGATAAAATTCACTCTTAGAACTTTATATTTTTTCTTCTAAGATGATAAGAATTAAGATTTATATTGCAACTTCAAATAATTATACCCTCACTTTCGAAGAAAATGGGGGGTGTACTGGATTGACTGCGTCTGTCCGTCACACTTTCTCCCTCCGTGTGTCGAGCCCTCATAACTCAAACTGTTTAACTATTAACCGATTTCAATATTTTTTTGTATTCAATCTCCTTAGGACCGCATGATGCTAATTGCGGTGCGGTCCGACTTTCTTTTTTAGCTCAACTTTACTTTGTAAAGTTTGAGCTATTGCCATGGCTTTGTCGTCCGTCATCCGTGTGTGTGTGTGTACGTAAGGCGTCAACAATGCAGGCTACAGGTCGTACCTTTGGTCGGATCATTATTAAATTTGTCATAGCTGTTGACATCAACATTTAGACCAGAATTATTAATTTTGGGGTCATTCGGAAAAAAAACATGGCCGCCAGTGGCCATCTTGGATTTCAAAATTCAATCCATTAGCACGGGCTACAGGCCGTACTGTTTGTCTGATCATCATGAAATTTGTAATGCATGTTAATATTGACATGTAGATAGGAACGAGTAATTTTGGGGTCATTCGGCCCAAAAACATGGCCACCAGCAGCCATCTTGGATTTTACTCTTTGTATGACTAAATTCTTTAGCACGGGCTACAGGTCGTACTATTAGTCTGATCAATTATAAAATTTGTCAAGAATGTTAATAATGACATGTAGATGGGAACGAGTCATTTTGGGTCATTCGGCCAAAAAACATGGTCGCCAGCAGCCATCTTGGATTTTACTCTTTGTATGACTAAATCCTTTAGCACGGGCTACAGGTCGTACCTTTAGTCTGATCATCATAAAATTTGTCATGGCTGTTGAAATTGGAATGTAGATGGGAACGAGTCATTTTGGGGTCATTCGGACAAAAAACATGGCCACCAGTGGCCATCTTTGATTTCAAAATTTAATCCACAGGTCGTACTGTTCGTCTGATCATCATGAAATTTGTCATGGATGATAATATTGACATGTAGATGGGAACGAGTAATTTTGGGGTCATTCGGCCAAAAAACATGGCCGCCAGCAGCCATCTTGGATTTTACTCTTTGTATGACTAAATTCTTTAGCATGGGTTACAGGTCGTACCTCTTTAGTCTGATCGTCATAAAATTTGTCATGGATGTTAACGATGACATGTAGATGGGATACAATCATTTTGGGGTCATTCGGCCGAAAACATGGCCGCCAGCAGCCATCTTGGATTTTACTTTTCTCTTCATGTCTATAAACTAGTATTAGACATTCAACTTTCCACATTCCTAATCGCTCCATTGACTGTAATACATTAAATTATTCCAAGTTGAGCTACAGTGTCATTGACACTTTCATTATTTATGTAATCATAGGACAATTCAATGTCAATTATCATTCATACATTTGGTGGTATGGTATGATATAAGTGACTATTTTGAGTTCACTCCCTTGCAGTGACTTTCCGATAATTGTATACTGTATTAAAGCATTCGTTCCCTGTATGTGAACAATATTCAACCTGCTAAAAGTTTCCCCAACCGTCCACAGTTCTTACAAAAGCTGAATTTTGGAATCCATACTAGTGTTACACCTTTTAGTGCCTACCTATCACTCAAATCTAACTACAGGATATAGAATGAAACAATCACATGTCATATATGATATACATGAATGTACAAACTCATTTAAATTGTATTAACAAACATCCCCTTCACATATCAAATAGAGTAAACGTATATATATGGGCTCAAACATGGACCGTATGCCTAAAAGACTTTGTTTTATACTTGTTAAATGTTCCCTTGTAGTCTGTTAATTTTATATGTCAATGCACCATTGTTGATGTTTGTTGCCCATTGACTCTGGTTTGATGCATTTTGTGAGCGTAATGTTCACACTTAATTAGTATAATGACTCATTGAATTAAATTAAAAACTTCATCTAATAGAAAATGGAAGATGATTCTGCATATTTTGGATCGGACATTCTGTCCGACAGATACAAAAGTGCACCTGGCATAGACCATTTTTTGCCGGACATTGACCGTGACTGGCCACTTATTTTGAGCCTTGATCAACTAATCGGTATTGTGATGCCGTTTTATTTTCTGATTGCAGATTAACATGCATTGGTCCTTGGCATAAATAAACAGTATTTTCATTCATTTTTGTGATCGAATCAAGGCATGTCAGACTTAAACCTGGCTGTAATCAAAAGGTTAGCACTTTGAACTTGAATCAAAGCATTTTCGACCAATGTTCGATGACTCAATGTCACAAAAGCATGTAGGTTTATTTTGGTTCCTTTGATTGGGCCAAGTCGTTACAAGTAGCACCAATAGAGAGCCATATGGCAGTGTCATGTTTGTTCTGCTCGCTTGCAGTACATAGGTATATATCAATTTCAGTTATTATTAGCTCAACTTACTTTGTAAGTTTGAGCTATTGCCATGGGTTGGCGTCCATCGTCCGTGTGTGCGTCCGTCAACAATTTCCTTTGGCGCGGGCTACAGGTCGTATCTTTGGTCTGATCTTTATGAAATTTGTCTTGAATGTTGACATTGACATGTAGATGGGAACGAGACATTTTGGGGTCATTCGGCCAAAAAAAATGGCCGCTGGTGGCCATCTTTGATTTCAAAATTAAATCCATTGGCGCGGACTACCGGCTGTACTGTTTGTGTGATTATCATAAAATTTGTCATGAATGTTAACATTTACATGTAGATGGGAACGAGTCATTTTAGGATCATTCGGCCAAAAAATATGGCCGCTGGTGGCCATCTCGGATTTTACTCTTTGCATCACTAAATCATTTGACACATTCTACAGACCACATCTTTGATCCGATCATCACCAAAATTCATATGGATCATCGGGACGACCTCTAGATGGGAACGAGTCATTTTGGGGTCACTTGGCCAAAAGACATGGCCGCCGTCAACCATCTTGGATTTTAATCTTTGCATCACTAAATACTTTCGCGTGGGCTACAGGTCATATCTTTGGTCGGATCTTTATGAAAATTGTCATGAATGTTGACATTGACATGTAAATGAGAACGAGTCATTTTGGGGTCATTCGGCCAAAAAACATGGCCGCTGGTGGTCATCTTGGATTTTACTCTTTGCATCACTAAATCCTTTGACACATCCTACAGACCACATCTCTGATCCGATCATCACCAAACTTCATATGGATCATCGGGGTGACCTCTAGATGGGAACGAGACATTTTGGGGTCATTTGGCCAAAAAACATGGCCGCTGTCAGCCATCTTGGATTTTACTCTTTGCATCACTAAATACTTTCACACACCCTACAGACCACAACCCTGATCCGATCATCACCAAACTTCATATTCATCATTGGGGTGGCCCCTAGTTGGGCATGAATCATTTTGGGGTAATTCGGCCAAAAAACATGGCCACTGGTGGCCATCTTGGATTTCAAAATTGAATCCATTGGCGCATTCTACAGGACGTACTGTTTGTCTGATCATCATAAAATTTGTCATGAATGTTGACATTTACATGTAGATGGGAACGAGTCATTTTAGGATCAATCGGCCAAAAAACATGGCCACTGGTGGCCATCTTGGATTTTACTCTTTGCATCACTAAATTCTTTGACACACCCTACATACCACATCCCTGATCTGATCATCACCAAACTTCATATGGATCATCGGGGTGACCTCTTCATAGGCAACGAGTCATTTTGGGGTAATTCGTCCAAAAAATATGGCCATTTTGGATTTTACTCTTTGTATGACTAAATATTTCTATAAAATCCATTAGCATGGGTTATAGACCGATCTGT
Source organism: Siphonodentalium dalli (assembly GCA_032622095.1). NCBI lineage: Eukaryota > Metazoa > Mollusca > Scaphopoda > Gadilida > Siphonodentaliidae > Siphonodentalium > Siphonodentalium dalli. The sequence goes on from CP136065.1 coordinate 247,331,670, forward strand.
TTGTTTGATCTTCATGAAATTTGTCATGGATGTTGACATTGCCATGTAGATGGGAACGAGTCATTTTGGGGTCATTCGGCAAAAAAACATGGCCGCCAGTGGCCATTTTAGAATTTACTCTTTGCATCACTAAATCCTTTGGCACACCCTACAGACTACATCCCTGATCCGATCATTATGAAACTTGTCATGAATGTTGATATTCACATGTAGATGGGAACGAGTCATTTTGGGGGTCATTCAGCCAAAAAACATGGCGGCTGGCAGCCATCTCGGTTTTCAAAATTTAATCCGTTGATGCGTGCTACAGGCCGTACTGTTTGTCTGATCTTCATAAAAATTATCATGGATGTTGACACTGAGATGAAGATGGGAACGAGTCATTTTAGGGTCGTTCGGCCAAAAATGCGTTCTACTCTTAGGATCACTAAATCCTTTGACACACCCTACAGACCATATCCCTGATCTGATCATCACCAAACTTCATATTGATTATCGGGGTGACCTAGATGGGGAACGTGTCATTTTGGGGTCATTCGGCAAAAAAATATGGCCGCCAATGGCCAGTTTGGTTTACTATCTAGTTAACATTGTTCATTCATACACTGGTACATTGTCATTCCATTTCTACTTCCACCAATATTTATTTGTTGGTCTCTCTTCACATTTACATCTTGTCTTACTTAGACATTTCAATTAGCACCTTTCCTAATTCCTCCATTTACTGTCAACCATTAAATTATTCCCCTACCTAAGTTGAGCTACAGTGTCATTGACACTTTCATTTATTATATGACTACTACTATTCTCACTATTGTACTGGACAATAATCTTGATTATGAGATCACATTGTCGGATCACACCCTGCCTTGTTTTGGCTATACGTGGATACGCCCCTTAGGGGAGGAATTTAGAACTCCGCACTAAACCAAAGATTCCGGACAAATAGAGAGGTATGTGCATCTGTTTTAGGTTTGCCCAGGAATATGGTTGTTTTATAGTATGGTGTGAGTGGTGGAAAGACAGAGAAAATGATATATATTGTTGGAGTTGTGTCAGAAAATGGTCACTCATGACAAAAATACCGGCACTATTGACAAAACATCCATTATTTTGCACGGAAAAATACACTACTTGCTATTTACAACTAAATGTACTTGAAACCAAATATTACCCTAAGCCGCCCAAGAAATTTTAGACCAACATTCCCCAGAATAAGAATCCGACAGAGGTAAACAGGAAAGGTAGTGTGTCTAAGATTTGCCAACGAGGCTGAACAGTGATAGTCAACGAGGGCCCTATGAGTGACTATACACAGGAGTACGATTATCAAAATGGATTTTTACGTTTTGGTATATAAAATGGCGCTGCTTTAGTCTGAGTTTCTCTGACTCGCAAATGCTATACTTCTTGGTGATGGAACTGCACTGTGATGACTTAAAATTGGCATGCATGGACCCTGCAATAATGAATGTTTACTGATTTACAGTCTGTTGCTAAGATTCCAATAGAATAGAATAGATTAGAACATTTATTGCAATACACCAATTATATAGGCAGTTGAAATTTACATAATGATTAAACATGTAAATCACAAAATGATATACATTGCGTTTAATAAATGTTATATTCGAAGCATCATCATTCAACCACTGTGTCAGGTTTTTCTCTGCAAATTTTCTCAGTTGCCAAAGATCCCCTTCTGAGAAGGAACAACTGGATCATGTTGCAAATGGTATTTATATCTTTATATCATCATTTCTCATTATCTTTTGAAAAATTTCCCTGTCACTCATTTTCGAAAATCCATAGTCATAATCTTCAATATCTCGATAGTATTTGCCTTATAGATCGGATTATTCACTACATGTAATAACAAAATGCATATCAGTTTCCACGCATGTTAATCGAACATTGTGAGTATGTGAAAAATACTATGGGATAACCATTGTGGGGCCAATTTAAAGATATTCTGAACTAACGAGTCATATTAATATATACTTTAGGGATCTGCGAATCAGGGATTTTGCATCGAATCGAATCTCGATATTGAATATTCTTCCTGATATCGACATCGAATCGAATCGAATCAGCTAGTGATTGACATTGTGTATTTCAGTGTCTCATTACAAAAAAACTTCAAAATTCACTAGATACTATATAACAATAATATTAGTCTCCTTAAACAACCGTTGGACCTTTTTTTAGGAAAATCATGATGTAGGCAAGTCACTCTCAATGTCATGGAGGGTTTTGGATATGTTGCATTGAATTTCTATATGACAAAATGAATGTAATGGCGAACATGACACCAGAAGTGACTGTAAGACACTTAAAGACAGTTCAATCAACGTATCACAAACCCCATGGAATGGAAGTCACTTGTCTACATTATTTAATAAAGTAGACAAAGATTTGACACAAGTGGACATGTGTATACCGTTCAGCTATATAATTGTTGTAGTCTGATACCAATGGTAGCTATCTGTTAAACTGTTCACCCCACAATAGATCAAACACCTACATCACATATTCACAGTAGTTGTCTTCATGGAGTGGGTCCCAGAAAATAGACACAAGTTACAAGTGTTATCAACAAGATTCAACGGATTGAAACTTGGTGCATCGCGCTCGATTTCTCGGGAAACAGAAACTGAAAGTAGGAAATTTATAGGAATTCTGCCGGCAGTGTCGCAGATAACTGGTCGCACATGATGACGTCTATTTAAGAATGTAATAGACTGATTGTTCTAAGGTTTCTCACCGTTTCTGTTCATTCCAATCTATGTTTTGTCGCTCATAACGGTGGCTGACATTGAATTTTATTCGTATAATCTGAATTGGATATATGAAGTTCTAAACACAAGGTAATCAATTTAGTTCCACATCTAGTAATCACGACCCATGTAGACAATTTACATACTGCCCATACAGATTACAAATATATGTGGCGATTGATCACCGTCACAGGTTGCAATCGAAGCACATAATTTGCATAATGCAGTCTATTCTGAACGACATACATTCAAAATTATCTATGTTGGCTAATTTGGCAACCTTGTGCTTCAATTTTTGTGAGTTCAGTTCATTGGGCATGCATTCTTTACACCCAAAAAACGAGACTACACCAAAGTAACACCGATTAAAAAAAATATCCGAATCAGCGGACCGATTCGGTGTTGATCTCGAAACGTGTGCCCGATATCGACATCGAAAAGTGGAAATAAACCATTCCAATCATAAAAAGTTAAATGTGGAGTAGCATGGGAATTTCGTCTTGGCTCGTCTGTATCTGGAATACCTTGCCTATATATGGACATCATCATCCTCTTTCTTTGGTCGAATCTGTTTCTTCCCCCTTTTCTGAAAATTAGGACATAATGGTCCTGATGATTATTTATTTGTAATATGTACATATTGGTATGTCTAATGGTAAGTTCAGTATATCTTTGGATGGGCAATCGCTATCCCATGGAACCGACCGTAGATCGTAAACATTCATCGTTGGGTCCATACCTATTTTGAGTTATATCACAGTGCAGTTGGAGTGATGTAACATCAATTTCGAGTCAGAGAAACCCAGACTAAAGTAGTGCCATTTTATATACCAAAACTTAAAACTCCATTTTGATAATCATACTCCTGGATAGTCACTCGGAGGGGCCTCGTTGACTATCGCCATAGCCTCATTGGCAAATCATTGCCACACCACCCTTCACATTTTCTTCCATCGAACGCTTATTTTGGGCTAAAATTTCTGGGGCGGTTTGGGGTAATATTTTACTTCCAAAACATTCAATTGTAAATAGCGAGTAGCGTATTTTTCCGTGCAAAATAATTTATGTTTTGTCAACAGTGTCGTCATGGGTGACCATTATCTGACACACCTACAGAATTATATATAATTTTCTCTGTCGTTCCAGCACTCACTGCATGCTGGGCAAATATCATATTACTGGGCAAACCTAAAACAGATAATACATACCTATCCATTTGTCCTGAATCAATGTTTCAGTGTGGAGTTCTAAATTCCTGTCTCCAAAAATGACTCAAAAACTCTGAGTGCCTCGTTGGCTGCTCGGAGCAGCATCTGATTGCTTGGAGCGGCCTTCGATTGATTCCCCCGTGTGAGAAGGGCCTGGTTGAATTTGCAGTGGTATGATGAATCACTTTCATCCTCAAGCAACTTAATGTATGCCATTCAATGACATATTTTCTAATGTGAAGGGGTACTCTCAGGTACCTAATAATAATTTTTCCGCCAAGGAGAAGCCCTCAACTGAACTATATGGATTACGTCTCCGGCCTTGTGTCAATCAGGAGGGTTAAAATTTTATTGCTGTGCCGACCCCACTCACATCCGTGTCCAGATTAGTCTCGCATGAATACACCCGCATTCTATCTATTGTCTAGTCAGTTTTTATTCCTCCTCGCCAGGACAGGATCGTTTCTATTTTCTCAAGGTTGTATCTTTCTGTGTTGCGAGTTTATCGACTCAATATTTATTGTTGATATTACAAACTTGCAATTTATTGTACCCGATAGTTAATTAATATTTCTCACATCCGAAACGGGAACTTTTTTCGTTTCACTGTATCCGTAATTTGTTTCCGTGTTTTCTGTTTTCCTCAAGACGGCTTTATCTTCCAACAATTGGAATTAAGATGGCCATCTTGACAATGACTAAAGAAGCACATAGCTTACTTGTGGCAAAACCACATAGTGCATATTGTGCCACACATACGGCGTGATGACTATCATGACTTACAATTGAGGACGCAATGTAGTACGGTATGCGATGTCTCCTAATTTCGTGCTACACGTGTTTCACTTTACATAAGTTTCCGTCGACTCGCTTCGGTTATTTCGTAAGTTCCGTTGCTTGTATCCTAATGTATACTGCCAAATCATACATGGCACTGCTCTGTTAATTCGCAGAAAGTTGCACAGGACAGCCATATCCTCCTTTGTAATAATTTACATGAATAAATACGAAGATAGTACTTGTTATCACTAATCAGATGACAATTCACATTTCTTTCGACTGAGCGATCTGTAATATTGTTTTAACGATCAATACCTGCGAATCTACGCCCGCCAGTATGTATGAGCGCGTGGTCTTGTTAGACACATGACAAATGTAATAACACATTACATCGATTTCAAGGTATTTAGAAAATTCTACCTTGTCTATCACGATTAAATATCATATAACTCATTGTATCATCAGTACAATAGTTACTAACACTCCGTAACAGGGGGATGGTATTCGTTATCACATATATAACCACACTTCGAATTGATGTGTTGTCTGACGTTCTAAATATTGTGTTGCATTCTTTACATCCATGTATGTACAGTTTGGGTTCCTACGAATTATTGTTCACCAACTGCAATGAAGTGAAAACTTTGTGGCCTGACACTAAGCCATCTTACCGTAGGCTCTAATATGCCTCGGCGTGGGCGAGCTTGCAATGATGTATTGCACGCCGTAATAGTTCCATACATTGTACATGACAATCATATCATATCAGGGCCTCATGTATGCTGTCAGGACTGACTACTAGTATGCTTACATATGGTGCACAGTTTTCATCCCAATACTGACATACTTTGCAGTTTCATCAGTGAATGATAACGGCAAACAGCGAAATAGAAAGAATACATATTGTCACGTGCTCCAGATTCACTGCCAATAGTCTTTCCAGTAGAGACCATCACTTGGCTCACTAACTTCTATTTCCACATATATCAAAACGATATTCTGCCACATAGCTTTCACTCGTGTATGATGCGCAGTTACATGCAACACATTTATATTGCGCAGAATATCAGAAAGGACTGCATTTGTATTGTTACATGTCTAAAGCGAGCTTACATGCGCAGCGTTTATATTGCGCACATCTACTGCCAATATTTTTCCGAAACCGGCCATGACATGGCTCTTCGTCTATGGCGGCTGTTCTGGGTGGGGAAGACTCGTTGTCACGTGACGCTCTTGCTCTCATAGACATAGCGCACCAGCCAAATGGCCTTCTGACTCTTCCCCATGGTGCAGTGGCCCACATCATTACAAGATGGGGTCCAGTCGATCCCCTGGAATAGTAATACCTTCGGGATACATCCGGGCCTGCTCCTCCGCAGTCATGTGATCATAGTGGTATATCATCGACATATCCACTGATTATGTGACAAAACGATTCGATACAATCATGACGAAAATACAGGCATTCGTATCTTCACGTCCGCTGTAAGCGCACTTTTCTAACGGAAACCGCCTAGTTCTTGCCTATGTGCATTCGGAACTCATCGTCCTCATATACGAGAAAAGACAGTATCTTACCTGTCATAGCAGGTAAGATCACGTGGCCAGGGGTATAACGTGATTTTATATTAACCTTACTTTATACTCACTAACCTAGGTTGTATTGTGTTATGTATATTAACCTTGCTTTGTTATAACTAACAGCATGTCTTGCAGTCGAACATGATTCGAATTTGATGGCCACACACCGTGCAGGTTGCTCATTCACGGGTGTATTACTTGTTATAGTTGGGTAAGGGCATATTAGTCAATGATTACCTACTTTGAGCAACCGTACCAGTCTTTACCTCGGGCAGGACCAGTTCTGGCCCCCCAGGTCCTGCTACGGCAGTTGAACCAATGGTAGGCGGGTGCTGCAAGTGGTTGATTCGGGAAACCAATCTTCACGGGCGATTGCTCCGGCACCTTTCTCTCAGGTGCCTAATGGTAGTGGCAATACGATTATTAAATTTCGAAAAATTCACATCGCTATACTATTATTCCACATAGAGTGAAATTTCCATCAGTATTTTGATTTCGGCCTGGATTCCTGCCACGAAGATCTGTTTATAGGCCACCACAATTATTGGGCACCTGGGAGAAGCCTTGGCGGCTGTTCTGGGTGGGGAAGACTCGTTGTCACGTGACGCTCTTGCTCTCACAGACATAGCGCACCAGCCAAATGGCCTTCTGACTCTTCCCCATGGTGCAGTGGCCCACATCATTACAAGATGGGGTCCAGTCGATCCCCTGGAATCGTAATACCTTCGGGATACATCCGGGCCTGCTCCTCCGCCGTCATGCGATCATAGTGGTATGTCATCGACATTTATTCCAGTTTGGTCAGGACCACCTGCATTTGGGGGATTCCATGGAAGGGGCTTCCTCTGATCAAAATGGCTCATCAGAACTTATTCCCTCTGGCCTTGGGGGCGCAGCTTGATGATGCCCCAGAATTTGAGGGGGTGACCTTGGACGGGACATAGCTACTTATCCCAAATGCAAGAGCATTTGTCTTGCGTCGAACCATTTCAGAGTAGGCCTCTTCCACAGTCTGGTATCCCAACCTGATGCAGCCAATTCTGTTGGCTGGCGTCGATCTTAACATGCTTCTCTGCTTCGCGTGGCGTCGGCAGGTTTGACGACGATGAGCAAGAATCGCGGGTCGACAGTGGGTCACCAGGCACACTGTCGGACGAGGATTCTGATGTTCCGCTGGTAAGTGATTTTGTACAGGATGAGGAAGAAAGAAAAAGAAGAAAAGAATGTTCTGGGTGGGGAAGACTCGTTGTCACGTGACGCTCTTGCTCTCATAGTCTAGACATAGCGCACCAGCCAAATGGCCTTCTGACTCTTCCCCATGGTGCAGTGGCCCACATCATTACAAGATGGGGTCCAGTCGATCCCCTGGAATCGTAATACCTTCGGGATACATCCAGGCCACTCCTTCACCGGTAGGAAAGAAAGGCTGAATGATCTGGGTGGGGAAGACTTGTTGTTGCGTGCCTCCAAGTGCTGCACCAACCAACCTTCTAACTCTTCCCCATGGTGCAGGGGCCCACATCTCCACAAGATGGGGTCCAATCCCCTGGAATCGTAATTCCTTAGGGATACCTCCAGGCCACTCCTTCACCGGTAGGAAAGAAAGGCTGAATGATCTGGGTGGGGAAGTCTTGTTGCGTGCCTCCAAGAGCTGCACCAACCAGCCTTCTATCTCTTCCCCACGGTGCAGTGGCCCACATCTCCACACGATGGGGTCCAATCTCCTGGAATCGTAATACCTTCGGGATACCTCCAGGCCACTCCTTCACCGGTCATTTTGCAATTTTGATCATTCTGCTACATTTGATAATTTCGAAATGTACCCGACACTCGTTATGTGCGCCATCATAGATCACTGCTGCTTCTATGCTTGTTCATCAAGTCCGCAGTGGTGTTCTCTAATCCCATATATACTGGTATGCAATGATACCTTGGATCATGATGGCGTTCCCTGCTCTCTACATTATACGAGGCTGGAGTACAGATGTGTGGCATGATATAATGAAACCTCATACCTCGCTATGATATCTGCAGCATATCATTTTTATATCTGGTTTGTGTATCACAGGGAGCAATTTACTTTCGATATCTGATTAGCAAATAATCTCACATTGACATGATTAGATAGCATTTTTATAACATCATACATGTATAAAGAAATTCCTCGCTATTACCGGTATCCACATTTCAGTGGCAAATCGCGATGCGATTCCAGTTAATTTGCTCCCTGGTGTATCATAAGCATTCTGTTATCTTATGGCCTACACAATGGCTGCATGTGACATCAGTTCATAATGTGAACTGTCGAGAGAGCGAAGAAGATAACACAGAGAATAGGATGCAGCAAAGTTATACTTGCTCGGTTGTCTCGCTAGCATGAATTATATGGCACTACCTGGGATGTTTATTCCAAAAACAAGGGGGGCGGGCGGTACACATTTGAGCAATGTCGTAATCTGAATTGGGAGCTCTTTCACGTAACATAATCATATCTGATTCATGACTAAATCACATTTACATGAATCATGTTTCGGAAGAGTACATTCCCATCGAATTTGGATATTAATTAACTTTATTGCTCGTGCCTCCTCCTGGGCTTGCATTCTAATCCATATAGTTCAGTTGAGGGCTTCTCCTTGGCGGAAAAATATAATATTTATAAATAATATTACTTTTTCCTTAAGGGAAGCCCGAAACTGAACTATCATAGATCCCTCCCATGGTGGTGCCATTCCCAACCCCGCGACTCGCAAATCTCATGATTAAGTCGGAAATAAAAAACTGACTAGACAATAGATAGAATGCGGGTGTATTCATGCGAGACTAATCTGGACACGGATGTGAGTGGGGTCGGCACAGCAATAAAATTTTAACCCTCCTGATTGACACAAGGCCGGAGACGTAATCCATATAGTTCAGTTTCGGGCTTCCCTTAAGGAAAAAGTAATATTATTTATAAATATTATATTTTTATACTAGAATTTATAGTAAAATTCACATAATTAATGCTATTAAAGTAGAACCTGAAAAAATAATATTGAGGAATTTTTACATATAGGAAAAGTTGAAATGTTTCATAGATTTTATCTCTTCAGGTATCTTTACTTCTAAGATTTATTATTTTTGTTTATAAATCAATCAAACAACCAAAGAGCTTATGGTCTTGAAGCTAACGTAAGCATGGACCCCCCTCCCTTCATGATAAAATTTTAAAGAACAAGATTAAACTTCTACTAAATCTCACATCACTAATAAATAAAATAAAAGTTCTATCTGGTTCTAAATAAGTGTTTGTGGTCATACACACAATGTCATGCAAAAGATTCTTGGCATTTCATGGTTGATTTTAACACTTTTGTGATGGGAGCTGTGCTGGTGCAGCATTAAGGTCCTGTGCCTGGGGACTCAAATAAACAAGAGAATGAACTGGCTTACAAGATCAAGGTAAATATTGTTATTCTCTTATATATGCGAGGCTCGGTATGGGAGACTTGCATAAGAGAATGCATTAGGGCAGGGTTTTCCAAAATTTCAGGATACTACAGTCATGGAAGGGTTAAAGGAAAATCACTTCTTATGATTTATAACTTTCCCACATAGTCCAGGCACATAAGGTTTCACTAGTGTAAAAAATCGGGGAAAACTGATTTTTTCAGGGATCAATAAGAACATGTTTATGAACAACGTGGCAAAAGTCCCCTAAAATCCGAGTTGAGCTTTTTGAGATATCTTGATTTTTCGGAATGGTTCAAATTCTGAAGCATCTCCATCAGGCCATATGGGAATGCAGTCATGTGTAGATCAATTAATTCCAAATTCATAATACATTGACATACATACAAACAATGCTTAGCCGTGAACCATATAAGTTGAATTGAAGTCCCAAAATGGCCAAAATAGAATGAAATTTACATTTTATGCATAATTGAATAGCTAGTCCCATAAGAGTGACAACACGCTCGAAATATGTGAGGAAGAATGATTGCAGAGAATAAGAGAAACATTTTATCGGGTATGTGCGAATTATCTCTAATATATATCGCGAGAGATATAGCGAAAAGCAAGGTCTCATAAAATGGTTAAATCTGGACTTTTTGAACGCAAAGAAACGGGAGAATAAGGCAAATTTTTCTGCACTATTTATCTTGAATCGTGTGATATATATGTACACTACACTGTAAAATGAAATTTAATAGCGAAGAATTGATTCTGTGACCTTTCATAGAAGCCGAAATATATGTGCTCATAGCAGTATCACTAATGTGACCGGTCATCGTTTCTTTTGATATATACACCATCAAACCTTTCAAAATACACTGCTATAGAGCAGTATGAGAGATATTCATAGAGTAATGGGTGAATTGTGTAGATTATATTCTCCGTGTCTTAAAATATTAGTAATTTTTGCCTAAGAATAAGTAATAAAACACGAATATTTCGCTGTTATCACAAGAATGCATGGTGGTATACTATGAAAGCAATTTATCAAAACACAAAGGAGTACCATATACTTTCTTTAAAAAAATCTAAACTTGACCAAAATTGCCTACATACTCTGTGACAGAGACTGTCTTTATACCTGGAAATAATATTTGGTTATATTCACCAAGGTCACATATACGCGAAGGGTACTATGTTTTCTGCAACCGCATTACCGTGTGTATCCCTTCTCCCTAATGTTACACATATCTGCTGAACTAACAACCATAACTAGCAACATTGAGTCAATGTTCAACGCTGAAATAACAGCTTTAAACGATGATCACCTGATATTTTGCACAAGTTCATGGGTGGTTTTGGCAAGATATTTTCAAACAACAAAATACGGAAAACTAATATTGTACATTGCGTAATAGCATATTCCAGTTGTAAGTTGCCGACTGAAGTAAGTTGAACAAATTGTTTACTAAGAGACCGGTTTGGAAGCAGCACGAAAATTAGTCGTATATCAAATGTACGATGTGCTGTCTATTTGATCTGGTGTGATGCAGTGCTAATCTTTTGAAGAGGTGGCGGTTTCTTTGCAATATAATAAGAATTGCAACATACGTGTGTGGTTTATTATCATGTACAGTGATGAACAATCCGGAAATGTAACTACTATTTATACCGCAAGGATATGCACTTAAGTTTCTGCGTTCCATTCAATAATTTATCATCACGCCGAATGAAACTACCATACACTGTGTGGCGAAACATTACTTCGTATGTTGCATGCCCGAAATTATTATTTTTGGCCCCGACTGTAAACAGAAAACCCGAAATTTTAAAGACGTAATTTATTGGGTTTGACCTGCGTTGCAATGGCCGATAAATCCTCCACATGGGCCTGTTTTAATGAACTGTGTACCTTTAAAGATATTTAACAACAGACTTGTATATTGTTAATACGTATTTTACCTACTAGGTGGTTATATAATAAGTTGCCATCATTTCGGCTTAGCTTGGTGGTTGCGGCCATTTTGACAGCCATTTCATGACCGCGTTTGTAGTATTCTGATCGTGTCACTATATTCGCTCTCGTACTCATATTTCACATATACTGGTATAACTTAGTAATGCATATGACTAGCTTAGACAAAATAGAATATCAAAATACGACCAGATCGTTGACAACCAGTTTCGGGGGTAGGGTTATGTTTTTACAAGTTTTGACAACTTATGATGTGCGTACTCGCTAGTTCTGCCTATTATAGCGACGGGGTGGTGTCTGTGCAGTTTTTAAAATAGATAGCTTGCGCCTATGTTTTGAGAAGCCTGAGAAATCCGACATCGAATACATCATTTTGTCTTCAAAATCGTCAGTATTTTGGCTCAGTGTTTTATTTCATATCTATATATGCGAAATTCATTTGATATTTCCCTTTGAATGGGTGTCGTTGGTTCGAGAATTGTATATCGAACAATATTGAGTGCTTTTTGTATACGTTTCGGCTGAAAAATTGTTACAACATCCAATTATTTCCATCATTGTGAAAAATATTGTTTTGTTTAATTATATGGAAAAAATTATGTAACTCAGAAAGCTCAAATCGGATTTTAGGGGACTTTTCGTGACGCGTCCGCGATGTTATGGCCAAAATAATATAAAAAAATCAGCTTTCCCCGATTTATTTCCTTACTTTTCCACTTCCATGTCTAATGTGCCTGGACTAACATTCTATGCCCCCAGTGGACAGGTTACCTACCTTAGTGGGTTTCCAGATTTGGTCTGCGGAGATTATGTTATTTATACATGATGAGCAAATTGATTACTTCTGATATACACTCTAATACACTATAGATACAAGGATAAGTTTCTGTCTGTTTATGTTGCCATGTTGGCTTATTTCTCTCACCGGTTGATCAAAAATTGGAAAAACCACCCCTAATTCCTAATTCTCTGCAACCATATACTCTGAATTCATGTTTCTACCATACAGTTTAGCATGGACAACCCTAGTGATTAAAAGTATATTCCTTTCTCCTGTTGGGGGAGCTTCCATTACTCCCATGCTATTTACTAAATGTAATGACTAATGGGTGGTCCCAGTTAAAATACTTGAACATTATCAAGTATGAATTTATCCCACTATAATTATGCCTTCCATATACTCAGGTTCATTATGAAAAATCTTAATACTGCCTATCTTGAACATTGATTTGATTTATGTTGAAAAAGAATTTATATGGTAGAGTTTATTTATATTATAACCTTCTCGATGATCAAGACGGAAGGTCTCAAGCCCTTGCGAAAGCAGAGGGAGATTTTTTAATTATTAAAATCGCTTTTACTGGAATATTTAAGTATTTTTGGTTCAGAGTGTTAAACATCATATTGGTATCTTACCACACAGATGAATTCATTTCAATACAGTGACATTAACTAATACCAGGGTGGGAGTAGTAGAATTTGCGTTGTATAAACTATGTTGCACATAGTGCCAGCTATTAAATTATTGTGTTGTGAGCATACAGAGCTATCTATGTATGTTAACCCTTTATTCACTAAAAATTGATCGATGAGTATATTTCTCTTAGGAAATGTTTACATAATACCGGTAAGTCCAACAAATGGTCATAAGCGGTTTCTTTAACTTATTATCTGAACATTTGCAGTCAATGAATAGGAATTCATCTGCATTTGTATTATCTTGTTATCTGCCTGTCATCTGATTATATTTCATGGACATCCTGTGAAATGAATGATAGAACATTCCAATATAATTACTTTAAAAATCTGATGGGATAATTGATTTAGTAATGAAAGATGGTTGAGGTTAAGATGAAAGCATTTGATCTGGAGATTTTTAGTGTTTAATAATGCATTATTGAACATTGTTATTTGTATGTGTCCCCACACCATAGTATGGTACACATAGTGTCGACATCCGGATTGACCACTCGTTGTCTGTCTGTGACTGTCCGTCTGTCAGTCCGTAGACATTTACGCATAATGTGATAACTGAAACAGTTTCTATCTGATCGGAACCAAATTTGGTATGTGAGTTCTCAGCCCAAACTACAGATCGAGTTCGAATATGGGTTTGATCCGAGTAGAGTTATGGCCCTTTTTCGACTTCACGGATGCTACAATAACTAAAAAATAATTTATCTCATCAGAACCAAATTTGGTATGTGAGTTTCTCAGCCCAAAATAAAGATCAAGTTCGAATATGGGTTTGATTCGATTTATTTTAAAGGAGTTATGACCCTTTTTTCGAAGAAAAAAAGAATAAATTTATACTTTTTTTAGATCGAACTTCTAACAAAAAAATATTATAAAAAAAAAATATATATATATTTTATAATAAAAAAAAATTGAATAATAATAAAACAAATGTTCATTGACACTTTCATTTGTTTCAGTTTCATACCATTAATTAGGTGTGATGTCCTGTTTTGAAAGTATGAAGATTTTATTGCAATTTTTACATGTAATATAATGATATCAATAAATTACCATGTGAACATCCAATATCCAGAGTATAGTATATGAGAGTACATTTTATAGATGGTGTCATTCCAAGTGAAATCTTGTTATTAATTGAGTTATGACATATGGTACAGAGCTGTGGGGTTTGGATGAAATCATAAGATAAACAATAATTGTGACTGGCTAATTGTTTATTAAATCTGTCAAATTTGATTATTTGATTAATGGCAGCATGATCCTCTTGTTTCTCCTTTTTTTGAAATTTCATTACAGGGTGTGATATGGGACCATCACCTATATCATTGTCTTCTATATTCCATCAATCTGCTTAGAAAATAATTAACCCTTTCCAAGCTTCCCATAGACACATGCTATTATGTACATGGACTCTTCCTCATATCTCTTATCTATGGTTATCTTTGCACATTATTCACTTCTATCAATTTTGATATTAGCTGAGATTAATTGATTTTTGAAAAACATTGTTAGTTAATATTTCCAGGAACCTTATTTTCCCCTTTTGTTCATATTGTGATGGTTGATTGAATTTTAGGGGCCACAGAGAGCTTAGAAGATTAACATTGATGGTTATGGATTGTAGTGTCCAAGCTATTTGTAAAGCATTGTAATGTGTGAAACCATTTTATCGAGGGCTACTTACTTTCTTTTATATGAACTATGGTAATCTGTTTCGATTTAGGGGTCAGCATCCTCATCATATTATGTCTGTATAACATTATATAGATAACACTTTCGTATTGTATAAACTACATATATTTTTGAAAACCATACACCCCTGTTATGAAACACTTAATCTTGCATGTACCTGACAATATAAGCATTTCTTATTAAATACACAGGTCAGATCTGATCTTATCTGTCCATGTTTGATAAACAAATAACAACTGGGGAGAATGCGGGGTGTAATTAAAGTACAATTTAAATATGACATGGAATCCCATATATGTATGTTGTTTTAAGCAGTATGGCTTTATGACTTTTGCTTCCAATGAGTTAACTTAAACTCCTAAACATATCCTCCGAAATCACTAAACCTTTAGATCTCACAGTGAGAGGTTCTTGGGTGAATAGGGACATCGTTATGAGATTTTAAACTACTCATCCCCCACCCCAAATACTTTAACCCCTTCTTAAGACAAAATATATGAGCTTTTGATTTCAAGTTGGGTACTGATATATGGCTTCCTGTGATCATATCTTTGACAAATTATCAGTTATAGCAAATCGCTATCACCAAGGTATGGGTTAAACATCTGCCAATCCTGATCGACCTCTCATTCAATGATGGTTTCCTTTACTAGCTGGAAACCCATACAGAATTGATTTTATATATTGTATTGATGGTGGTATAATAATATAGATGTGATCAACAATTTGGTGCAGACTGAAGTCCCTGGTATACTAAAGATGAGGTGAGGGTTGGGTTGGGTGAATTATGGTCTGAACAGTTGGAAATGTAATTCCTGATCTAGTAACTGTTGGAAATAGGTTGAGTTTGTTCATATAGTTTCATTTTCCAAGCAATATTTAGTGTAAATCATTTTGTTTTAGACCAAAAATAAAAAATCTTCCTACTTTCAATCAATTGGTTTATACTGAAATGGCGAACAGTTGGGATTTTTCCAATCCTAATGGTGGTGTTGAGTTGGCATTTTATAAAAGTTGGAAAGTATCAGTTGGAAAATGCCAATTGAAGGTAGTTAAAGGTGCATGCTTTTTTTAGTCTCAAGACCATAAGCCCTCTGATTGTTTTATTTTAAAAACTAATCTTGGAGTCATAGGTACCTTAAGAGAACAAAACATATCAAACAGTTAATCTTCTCCATATCTATTAAAGGTACTAAATCCGATTCGATGTTCCCCATATCATCAGATTCTAACAACAACACTATTTTTTTTTCAGTTATCAGAATCGATTAATTCCCCAAAAATAAATCTAACCACAGTCATTTATAGTATAAAATTGCCCAAAAACATACTATATATCAACATTTTGTTCAACAAAATTTGGCCGGGTTGTCAAATATCTAACACCCATACCCACTTTATTTTAGAGTTATTCATCTTCATCCGCAATTTGGTTCGAGACCGCCGGCTTGACGAATATTTGCCAGGCCTCCAAAAATTACAGATCTCGGGGAAATAACAAAATTAAAAAAAAGCAGCATCTGATCAGTCTGAGCTTCGACTAGAATCATATATTTTTACCACTGAAGCCAAAGGGGTAGTAATTTGGGAGCGCTAATTCAGATTGTGCATCTTTAATATTCAATTTGAATCTTCCTCAAATTAAATTTTCAGTTTCTATTTGGCTTGCAGATGATCACATGTCTCTGCTTCTACAAGGGCTTGAGGCCTTTCTGTTTCAGATACTGATGAGGACTGCAACCCTGGTTATGTGGTCCTGCTAGTTTGCTATAATGCAGGTGGATCCTGCTGAATTGCTATGATGCTGGTACATCAACTGATGCAGTTGAAAAATGTATAAATATTATTTCTAAAGTCACTACTAAAGTTGCCATTGTTATGGCCTTTGTCTGATTTGAGAAAATGGAGGAAAGACCATTATGCTTGTAAAACATTCAAAATCATGTATATTGTAGAATATTTAAAAAGTGACACTTTTGGTTGTTGCAAACTGACCATAATCAAAATGGCTATTCATTTTATTTTGCTAACACCTTAGTAGTCATGACTAAAATATTTTTAAATATAAATTTTCATGAATGTTTCATGCAAATATTATCTTTTTATCAAATCACTTGTATTGGCCAAACACCGAAAAATTACAACTTGAGAAAAATTAAATTTGTTTTTTTTTAACAGTATCCTTTACTTACCAACGTCATAGCACACAGATCCACCAGCATCATAGCAAATTAGCAGTACCTGATGCACTTAACCAGGGGTGGAAACTAAAGCCAATATAGAATTCAGTGTATTGTTCACTCGCCTAATATCAAAGTCAGCCAGCATTAAAATTTAAGTTTGGTTAGTCATGTTTTACTCCCTGTGATTGACAAATTTTCTGTTACCAAACTTTTTTCTAGACCTCTGTGTATTATATATATTTACTTGATAAGATTCCCCACGATTATCTTCCCCATGGGAAAATATATTGCAGGGGGTTGCTCCTTGTTATTGACTATATTGCATATTTTGTGGCAGGGCTGGCGTGGGGTTAGGTCAGGAGAAACTTGGTCTCCTTGGATTTATTCACCCTGAATGTGACTGAACGCTTTCAGGTAACTGTCTGAGATATGGTCCTTATGAATATGAAAGAATTAACTCCATAGCACATCATCTCTCATAATATAGATCTACACCTATGAAAATACCAAAATCTATGCAAATTCATGCTTTCAGCCCACTGATATCATATATCAATCTCCTGCCCCCTGTTTGATTTTAATTATTGTATCTCATGACCAGAAATGCATATTTTGAGGTAGGGCAGGTGTGGGGTTAGGCATGGGAAACTTGGTATCCTGGCCTTAGTCACTCTGTGTGGCTCAAAACTCAATTCTTTCTGAGTTGTGATTCTAAGGGAATCTGAAATGACTGGGTCCATAAATTGTTTTGTGTTATCTGCATGGCTCTTAATGTAAAAGGTAAGGCAGGTCTTGGCTCCCAAATCTCCCAAAGTTTGGCCTCTATTCTCAGAAATTTATGATCAGAAAAGCATATTTTGAGGTAGGACAGGTGTGGGGTAAGGCAGGAGAAACTTGACCTCCTTTTCTCTATATGTGGCTCAATACTTCTAAAGAAATTATTTTATAATTTAGCCATAGCCTATGGCCCTTAATGTGAAAGGTAGGGCAAATCTCGGCTCCCAAATTTATGTTTTCAGCTCTCAAATAAGAAATTATCAGTCTCCAAACCCCTGTTTTGATTGTATTCAGTGTATCTCGTCATATTGAATTAACTTTGACTACAATTGACCAAGGTAGACTTCTTTGTCTATTCTCAGAAATTGATGTCCAGAAATGCATATTTTGAGGTACATGTGCAGGTGTTGGGTAAGGCATGAGAAACTTGGTCTCCTTGCCTTTAGTCACACTGTATGTGGCTCAAAATTTCTAAAGAACTGTCTGAGATGTGGTTCCAGCCTTCGAATAAGAATTTATCACTTTCCAAAGCTCTGTTGTTGGTGTTAATATTCATTGTATCTCATCATATTGAATTAAGTTTGGCCACATTTTACCAAGGTAGAGACCATCCGCAGAAATTAATAACCTGAAATGCATAGTTTGAGGTATAGGGCATGTGTGGGGGTAAGGCAGGAGCAACTAGGTCTTCTTGCCTTTAGTCACTCTGTATGTGGCTAAAAATTTCTAAAGGACTGTCTTAATCCGGTTTGTTCTGAGCTTGAATTGATATTCAAATATAGGTTATAAAGAGTTTAAATCCATTAAATGGCTTCCGGTTGAATACAGAGTGTCCCAAAGAAAACTGACTATCATGAAAAATATTACAGATGGGAAAGCTCCTAACTACCTAAGAGATGGATTCCTAGTTTCGAACACACATTGCAAATATAATCTCCGGTCTGGTATTTTTAGAATATCTGTGCCTCATGTTAGAGTATTTGGATACAACAGGGATCACTTTGTCGAATAATTATGTGAAATATATTGAACCTAACTGCAATTTGGCCACTTGGAATCACTTAATAAAACATGAATTATTTGATCAAATTTTAGGTACTGTGGAATCTGACTTTGTATATTATTAATAGTATGACCTCATGAGAACTTGTGTTGTGGCCTGGTCAGTCATGTGGTCGGTTACCATTAAGGACCACAGTGGAAATAAGCGAACTTTGACTTACTTCTATGTGCACTCCTTGATGGCAATCGATGGCATGACTTGTCAGACCATGCTTATTCATGTGTATATTTCTCATTTACTTCTCTATCTTTCTACCTCCATATCTATCTTTTAATGTCTTACTTATCTCCAGTTATCTTACTAGTATCTCCTAAGCAACATGGCAGTCCTGTTGGGGGGAGGTGGGTGGGATAGCACGGGTTGATTATTATGTTTGTATATATATAAAGGTATGAGTATCTATTTAGTAGTTATTACTAAGCTAGGTTTATTCACTATCTTGTCTCTCTGCAGAACTGTCAAGCTGCATTCTTGTTATATTTATATAATCTATAATTTTTATATATTTATACTACCGGTATATGAATGTCACACTCTGTATTGCTCTTTTATATGTGTCCTTATGCTCAATTGTCTACATGTTTTGCATCTATTAGCCATTAAAAAATTATCTATCTATCTATCTGTCTAAGATGTGATTATGTAGTATTATTAAAATATTATTTCCATAGCCCTTTAATGTTTTCAGGCTCCTGATAAGAATTAATCAGTTTCCAAACATCATTTTTGATTTTATTCAATGTATCTTATGATATTGAATTAAGTTTGGCCACATTTGACGAAGGTAGAGAACCTTCTCAGAAATTAACGACCAGAAATGCATAGTTTGAGATATAGGGCAGGTGTGGGGTAAGGCAGGAGAAACTGTATGTGACTGAAAACTTATAAACAACAGTTTTCTGTCTGAGATGAGGTTCTAAAGGAATCTGAAATGTCTGGGTCCATTAATTATTTTACATCATTGCCATAGCCCTTAACGTAAAAAGTAGGGCAAGTCTCGGCTCCCAAATCTGTGAAAATCATGTTTCAGCCTTGAGATACAAAATTATCAGTCTCCAAACTCTTGTTTTGATTGTATTCATTGTATCTCATCATCTTGAATTAAGTTTGACTACAATTGACCAAGGTAGATTCCTATGTCTATTCTCTGAAATTGATAACCAGAAATGCATATTTTGAGGTACATATGCAAGTGTGTAGTAAGACAGGAGAAACTTGGTCTTCTTCCTTAAGTCACACTGTATGCTGCTCAAAACTTCTAAAGAACTATCTGAGATATGGTTCCAAAAGACTATGGGAAGACTGGGTCCACAAATGGTTTTATATTATTGCCATGGTTCTCAATATAAAAGGTAGGGCAGCATGTTTTCAGTCTCTTAATAAGAATTCATCAGTTTCCAAACCTCTGTTTTGATTTTATTCATTGTATCTCATCATATATAATTAAGTTTGATCACAATTGACAAAGGGAGAGACCATTCTCAGAAATTGATTACCAAATATGCATATGTTGAGGTACAGCATGTGTGGGGTACGGCAGGAGAAACTTGGTCTCCTTGCCTCCAGTCACTCCGTATAAGGCTACAAACTTCTAAAGAACTGTCTCATATGTGATTCTAAAGTATTATTAAAAGTTTAATTCTGTTAATGATTTTATGTTATTCCCATAGCCCTTTAATGTTTCCAGGCTTCTGCTCAGCATTTAACAGTTTCCAAACATATGTTTTGATATTATTCATTGTATCTCATGATATTGAATTAAGTTTGACCACATTTGACCAAGGTAGAGACCATTCCCATAAATTAATGACAAGAATTGCATAGTTTGAGGTATAGGGCTGGTGTGGGATAAGTTAGGGGAAACAGTAGGGCATCCCAAATCTGAAAATTCATGTTATCAGCCCCAGATAATAATTTATCAGTCTCCACTCTCCAAACCTCAATTTTGATTTTATTCATTGTATTGTATCTCATCATATTGAAATAAATTTGGTCATGATTGAACAGGACCACCGACAGAAATTATTGACCAGAAATCCATATTTTGAGCTAGGGCAGGTGTGGGGTAAAGCAGACCGGGAGGGCCTGGTCGCCTTGATTTTAATCACTATATTTGTGTCTAAATACTTCTGATACTTCCTTACATATATTCTCACGTTACTGGTCCATTTGAACTTATAGAGCCTTCTGAAGAAGTATTTTATTTGCATGTGTCTTAGCTTCGTGGATTTTAAGGTACAAAGTCACGAAGCTGATGCACATTTGTTTATTGGCGGGGATGGGTTAATTATTTCACGTAATATGGGAAGGAAACATCTTTGGATAGTCTTAACTGATATATATGTACAATGAAACCTCTAGTTGGGGTGGCCAAATACTTCAACTTTGGCTGCAGAGCATGTCACGAAGCTGCGGCACATCCCGTTGACGGCCTATTGTGGGTTAATGTGTCCATATGATATGGCAAAGACGTGATTTCTGATAGCTCGTTATATGTCTTTCAACGTTGCTGGTCAAATTAAGCTTTTATTTTCCATGTAGAGGCTGAAAAGGAATGATTTGATAGGTGTGTGCTTTAGCTTCGTGCCTTTTAAGGTACAAAGCCACGAAGCTAAAGCACATTTGGTTATAACCGGGAATGGGTTAATTATTTCACGTAATATGGGAAGGAAACATCTTTGGGTAGTCTTAACTGATATATATGTACAATGAAACCTCCAGTTAGGGTGGCCAAATACTTCAACTTTGGCTGCAGAGCATGTCACGAAGCTAAAGCACATGCCACGAAGCTGCGGCACATCCCGTTGACGGCCTGTTGTGGGTTAATGTGTCCACATGATATGGCAAAGACGTGATTTCTGATAGCTCGTTATATGTCTTTCAACGTTGCTGGTCAAATTAAGCTTTTATTTTCCATGTAGAGGCTGAAAAGGAATGATTTGATAGGTGTGTGCTTTAGCTTCGTGCCTTTTAAGGTACAAAGCCACGAAGCTAAAGCACATTTGGTTATAACCGGGAATGGGTTAATTATTTCACGTAATATGGGAAGGAAACATCTTTGGGTAGTCTTAACTGATATATATGTACAATGAAACCTCCAGTTAGGGTGGCCAAATACTTCAACTTTGGCTGCAGAGCATGTCACGAAGCTAAAGCACATGCCACGAAGCTGCGGCACATCCCGTTGACGGCCTGTTGTGGGTTAATGTGTCCACATGATATGGCAAAGACGTGATTTCTGATAGCTCGTTATATGTCTTTCAACGTTGCTGGTCAAATTAAGCTTTTATTTTCCATGTAGAGGCTGAAAAGGAATGATTTGATAGGTGTGTGCTTTAGCTTCGTGCCTTTTAAGGTACAAAGCCACGAAGCTAAAGCACATTTGGTTATAACCGGGGATGGGTTAATTATTTCACGTAATATGGGAAGGAAACATCTTTGGGTAGTCTTAACTGATATATATGTACAATGAAACCTCCAGTTAGGGTGGCCAAATACTTCAACTTTGGCTGCAGAGCATGCCACGAAGCTAAAGCACATGCCACGAAGCTGCGGCACATCCCGTTGACGGCCTGTTGTGGGTTAATGTGTCCACATGATATGGCAAAGACGTGATTTCTGATAGCTCGTTATATGTCTTTCAACGTTGCTGGTCAAATTAAGCTTTTATTTTCCATGTAGAGGCTGAAAAGGAATGATTTGATAGGTGTGTGCTTTAGCTTCGTGCCTTTTAAGGTACAAAGCCACGAAGCTAAAGCACATTTGGTTATAACCGGGGATGGGTTAATTATTTCACGTAATATGGGAAGGAAACATCTTTGGATAGTCTTAACAGATATATATGTACAATGAAACCTCCAGTTAGGGTGGCCAAATACTTCAACTTTGGCTGCAGAGCATGTCACGAAGCTAAAGCACATGCCACGAAGCTGCGGCACATCCCGTTGTCGGCCTGTTGTGGGTTAATGTGTCCATATCATATGGCAAGGACGTGATTTCTGATAGCTCGTTATATGTCTTTCAACGTTGCTGGTCAAATTAAGCTTTTATTTTCCATGTAGAGGCTGAAAAGGAATGATTTGATAGGTGTGTGCTTTAGCTTCGTGCCTTTTAAGGTACAAAGCCACGAAGCTAAAGCACATTTGGTTATAACCGGGGATGGGTTAATTATTTCACGTAATATGGGAAGGAAACATCTTTGGGTAGTCTTAACTGATATATATGTACAATGAAACCTCCAGTTAGGGTGGCCAAATACTTCAACTTTGGCTGCAGAGCATGCCACGAAGCTAAAGCACATGCCACGAAGCTGCGGCACATCCCGTTGACGGCCTGTTGTGGGTTAATGTGTCCACATGATATGGCAAAGACGTGATTTCTGATAGCTCGTTATATGTCTTTCAACGTTGCTGGTCAAATTAAGCTTTTATTTTCCATGTAGAGGCTGAAAAGGAATGATTTGATAGGTGTGTGCTTTAGCTTCGTGCCTTTTAAGGTACAAAGCCACGAAGCTAAAGCACATTTGGTTATAACCGGGGATGGGTTAATTATTTCACGTAATATGGGAAGGAAACATCTTTGGATAGTCTTAACAGATATATATGTACAATGAAACCTCCAGTTAGGGTGGCCAAATACTTCAACTTTGGCTGCAGAGCATGCCACGAAGCTAAAGCACATGCCACGAAGCTGCGGCACATCCCGTTGACGGCCTGTTGTGGGTTAATGTGTCCACATGATATGGCAAAGACGTGATTTCTGATAGCTCGTTATATGTCTTTCAACGTTGCTGGTCAAATTAAGCTTTTATTTTCCATGTAGAGGCTGAAAAGGAATGATTTGATAGGTGTGTGCTTTAGCTTCGTGCCTTTTAAGGTACAAAGCCACGAAGCTAAAGCACATTTGGTTATAACCGGGAATGGGTTAATTATTTCACGTAATATGGGAAGGAAACATCTTTGGGTAGTCTTAACTGATATATATGTACAATGAAACCTCCAGTTAGGGTGGCCAAATACTTCAACTTTGGCTGCAGAGCATGTCACGAAGCTAAAGCACATGCCACGAAGCTGCGGCACATCCCGTTGTCGGCCTGTTGTGGGTTAATGTGTCCATATGATATGGCAAAGACGTGATTTCTGATAGCTCGTTATATGTCTTTCAACGTTGCTGGTCAAATTAAGCTTTTATTTTCCATGTAGAGGCTGAAAAGGAATGATTTGATAGGTGTGTGCTTTAGCTTCGTGCCTTTTAAGGTACAAAGCCACGAAGCTAAAGCACATTTGGTTATAACCGGGAATAGGTTAATTATTTCACGTAATATGGGAAGGAAACATCTTTGGGTAGTCTTAACTGATATATATGTACAATGAAACCTCCAGTTAGGGTGGCCAAATACTTCAACTTTGGCTGCAGAGCATGTCACGAAGCTAAAGCACATGCCACGAAGCTGCGGCACATCCCGTTGACGGCCTGTTGTGGGTTAATGTGTCCACATGATATGGCAAAGACGTGATTTCTGATAGCTCGTTATATGTCTTTCAACGTTGCTGGTCAAATTAAGCTTTTATTTTCCATGTAGAGGCTGAAAAGGAATGATTTGATAGGTGTGTGCTTTAGCTTCGTGCCTTTTAAGGTACAAAGCCACGAAGCTAAAGCACATTTGGTTATAACCGGGGATGGGTTAATTATTTGACGTAGTTTGGGAAGGAAATATCATTGGATAGTCTTAATTGATATGTATCTATAATAAAAAGTCAAGTTGTAGTCACTAAATACTTGAAATATGGTTATAAAGCAATATGTGCTTGAGCTTCGTGCCTTTTAAGGTACAAAGCCACGAAGCTAAAGCACATTTGGTTATAACCGGGAATAGGTTAATTATTTCACGTAATATGGGAAGGAAACATCTTTGGATAGTCTTAACTGATATATATGTACAAAGAAACCTCTAGTTGGGGTGGCCAAATACTTCAAATTTGGCTGCAGAGCATATCACGAAGCTAAAGCACATGCCACGAAGCTGCGGCACATCCCGTTGTCGGCCTGTTGTGGGTTAATGTGTCCATATGATATGGCAAAGACGTGATTTCTGATAGCTCGTTATATGTCTTTCAACGTTGCTGGTCAAATTAAGCTTTTATTTTCCATGTAGAGGCTGAAAAGGAATGATTTGATAGGTGTGTGCTTTAGCTTCGTGCCTTTTAAGGTACAAAGCCACGAAGCTAAAGCACATTTGGTTATAACCGGGAATGGGTTAATTATTTCACGTAATATGGGAAGGAAACATCTTTGGGTAGTCTTAACTGATATATATGTACAATGAAACCTCCAGTTAGGGTGGCCAAATACTTCAACTTTGGCTGCAGAGCATGTCACGAAGCTAAAGCACATGCCACGAAGCTGCGGCACATCCCGTTGACGGCCTGTTGTGGGTTAATGTGTCCACATGATATGGCAAAGACGTGATTTCTGATAGCTCGTTATATGTCTTTCAACGTTGCTGGTCAAATTAAGCTTTTATTTTCCATGTAGAGGCTGAAAAGGAATGATTTGATAGGTGTGTGCTTTAGCTTCGTGCCTTTTAAGGTACAAAGCCACGAAGCTAAAGCACATTTGGTTATAACCGGGGATGGGTTAATTATTTCACGTAATATGGGAAGGAAACATCTTTGGGTAGTCTTAACTGATATATATGTACAATGAAACCTCCAGTTAGGGTGGCCAAATACTTCAACTTTGGCTGCAGAGCATGCCACGAAGCTAAAGCACATGCCACGAAGCTGCGGCACATCCCGTTGACGGCCTGTTGTGGGTTAATGTGTCCACATGATATGGCAAAGACGTGATTTTTTATAGCTCGTTATATGTCTTTCAACGTTGCTGGTCAAATTAAGCTTTTATTTTCCATGTAGAGGCTGAAAAGGAATGATTTGATAGGTGTGTGCTTTAGCTTCGTGCCTTTTAAGGTACAAAGCCACGAAGCTAAAGCACATTTGGTTATAACCGGGGATGGGTTAATTATTTGACGTAGTTTGGGAAGGAAATATCATTGGATAGTCTTAATTGATATGTATCTATAATAAAAAGTCAAGTTGTAGTCACTAAATACTTGAAATATGGTTATAAAGCAATATGTGCTTGAGCTTCGTGCCTTTTAAGGTACAAAGCCACGAAGCTAAAGCACATTTGGTTATAACCGGGGATGGGTTAATTATTTCACGTAATATGGGAAGGAAACATCTTTGGGTAGTCTTAACTGATATATATGTACAATGAAACCTCCAGTTAGGGTGGCCAAATACTTCAACTTTGGCTGCAGAGCATGTCACGAAGCTAAAGCACATGCCACGAAGCTGCGGCACATCCCGTTGACGGCCTGTTGTGGGTTAATGTGTCCACATGATATGGCAAAGACGTGATTTCTGATAGCTCGTTATATGTCTTTCAACGTTGCTGGTCAAATTAAGCTTTTATGTTCCATGTAGAGGCTGAAAAGGAATGATTTGATAGGTGTGTGCTTTAGCTTCGTGCCTTTTAAGGTACAAAGCCACGAAGCTAAAGCACATTTGGTTATAACCGGGGATGGGTTAATTATTTCACGTAATATGGGAAGGAAACATTTTTGGATAGTATTAACAGATATATATGTACAATGAAACCTCCAGTTAGGGTGGCCAAATACTTCAACTTTGGCTGCAGAGCATGTCACGAAGCTAAAGCACATGCCACGAAGCTGCGGCACATCCCGTTGTCGGCCTGTTGTGGGTTAATGTGTCCATATGATATGGCAAAGACGTGATTCCTGATAGCTCGTTATATGTCTTTCAACGTTGCTGGTCAAATTAAGCTTTTATTTTCCATGTAGAGGCTGAAAAGGAATGATTTGATAGGTGTGTGCTTTAGCTTCGTGCCTTTTAAGGTACAAAGCCACGAAGCTAAAGCACATTTGGTTATAACCGGGAATAGGTTAATTATTTCACGTAATATGGGAAGGAAACATCTTTAGATAGTCTTAACAGATATATATGTACAATGAAACCTCAAGTTAGGGTGGCCAAATACTTCAACTTTGGCTGCAGAGCATGTCACGAAGCTAAAGCACATGCCACGAAGCTGCGGCACATCCCGTTGTCGGCCTGTTGTGGGTTAATGTGTCCACATGATATGGCAAAGACGTGATTTCTGATAGCTCGTTATATGTCTTTCAACGTTGCTGGTCAAATTAAGCTTTTATTTTCCATGTAGAGGCTGAAAAGGAATGATTTGATAGGTGTGTGCTTTAGCTTCGTGCCTTTTAAGGTACAAAGCCACGAAGCTAAAGCACATTTGGTTATAACCGGGAATGGGTTAATTATTTCACGTAATATGGGAAGGAAACATCTTTGGGTAGTCTTAACTGATATATATGTACAATGAAACCTCCAGTTAGGGTGGCCAAATACTTCAACTTTGGCTGCAGAGCATGTCACGAAGCTAAAGCACATGCCACGAAGCTGCGGCACATCCCGTTGTCGGCCTGTTGTGGGTTAATGTGTCCATATGATATGGCAAAGACGTGATTCCTGATAGCTCGTTATATGTCTTTCAACGTTGCTGGTCAAATTAAGCTTTTATTTTCCATGTAGAGGCTGAAAAGGAATGATTTGATAGGTGTGTGCTTTAGCTTCGTGCCTTTTAAGGTACAAAGCCACGAAGCTAAAGCACATTTGGTTATAACCGGGAATAGGTTAATTATTTCACGTAATATGGGAAGGAAACATCTTTAGATAGTCTTAACAGATATATATGTACAATGAAACCTCAAGTTAGGGTGGCCAAATACTTCAACTTTGGCTGCAGAGCATGTCACGAAGCTAAAGCACATGCCACGAAGCTGCGGCACATCCCGTTGTCGGCCTGTTGTGGGTTAATGTGTCCACATGATATGGCAAAGACGTGATTTCTGATAGCTCGTTATATGTCTTTCAACGTTGCTGGTCAAATTAAGCTTTTATTTTCCATGTAGAGGCTGAAAAGGAATGATTTGATAGGTGTGTGCTTTAGCTTCGTGCCTTTTAAGGTACAAAGCCACGAAGCTAAAGCACATTTGGTTATAACCGGGAATGGGTTAATTATTTCACGTAATATGGGAAGGAAACATCTTTGGGTAGTCTTAACTGATATATATGTACAATGAAACCTCCAGTTAGGGTGGCCAAATACTTCAACTTTGGCTGCAGAGCATGTCACGAAGCTAAAGCACATGCCACGAAGCTGCGGCACATCCCGTTGACGGCCTGTTGTGGGTTAATGTGTCCACATGATATGGCAAAGACGTGATTTCTGATAGCTCGTTATATGTCTTTCAACGTTGCTGGTCAAATTAAGCTTTTATTTTCCATGTAGAGGCTGAAAAGGAATGATTTGATAGGTGTGTGCTTTAGCTTCGTGCCTTTTAAGGTACAAAGCCACGAAGCTAAAGCACATTTGGTTATAACCGGGGATGGGTTAATTATTTCACGTAATATGGGAAGGAAACATCTTTGGGTAGTCTTAACTGATATATATGTACAATGAAACCTCCAGTTAGGGTGGCCAAATACTTCAACTTTGGCTGCAGAGCATGCCACGAAGCTAAAGCACATGCCACGAAGCTGCGGCACATCCCGTTGACGGCCTGTTGTGGGTTAATGTGTCCACATGATATGGCAAAGACGTGATTTCTGATAGCTCGTTATATGTCTTTCAACGTTGCTGGTCAAATTAAGCTTTTATTTTCCATGTAGAGGCTGAAAAGGAATGATTTGATAGGTGTGTGCTTTAGCTTCGTGCCTTTTAAGGTACAAAGCCACGAAGCTAAAGCACATTTGGTTATAACCGGGGATGGGTTAATTATTTGACGTAGTTTGGGAAGGAAATATTATTGGATAGTCTTAATTGATATGTATCTATAATAAAAAGTCAAGTTGTAGTCACTAAATACTTGAAATATGGTTATAAAGCAATATGTGCTTGAGCTTCGTGCCTTTTAAGGTACAAAGCCACGAAGCTAAAGCACATTTGGTTATAACCGGGGATGGGTTAATTATTTCACGTAATATGGGAAGGAAACATCTTTGGGTAGTCTTAACTGATATATATGTACAATGAAACCTCCAGTTAGGGTGGCCAAATACTTCAACTTTGGCTGCAGAGCATGTCACGAAGCTAAAGCACATGCCACGAAGCTGCGGCACATCCCGTTGACGGCCTGTTGTGGGTTAATGTGTCCACATGATATGGCAAAGACGTGATTTCTGATAGCTCGTTATATGTCTTTCAACGTTGCTGGTCAAATTAAGCTTTTATTTTCCATGTAGAGGCTGAAAAGGAATGATTTGATAGGTGTGTGCTTTAGCTTCGTGCCTTTTAAGGTACAAAGCCACGAAGCTAAAGCACATTTGGTTATAACCGGGGATGGGTTAATTATTTGACGTAGTTTGGGAAGGAAATATCATTGGATAGTCTTAATTGATATGTATCTATAATAAAAAGTCAAGTTGTAGTCACTAAATACTTGAAATATGGTTATAAAGCAATATGTGCTTGAGCTTCGTGCCTTTTAAGGTACAAAGCCACGAAGCTAAAGCACATTTGGTTATAACCGGGGATGGGTTAATTATTTCACGTAATATGGGAAGGAAACATCTTTGGGTAGTCTTAACTGATATATATGTACAATGAAACCTCCAGTTAGGGTGGCCAAATACTTCAACTTTGGCTGCAGAGCATGTCACGAAGCTAAAGCACATGCCACGAAGCTGCGGCACATCCCGTTGACGGCCTGTTGTGGGTTAATGTGTCCACATGATATGGCAAAGACGTGATTTCTGATAGCTCGTTATATGTCTTTCAACGTTGCTGGTCAAATTAAGCTTTTATGTTCCATGTAGAGGCTGAAAAGGAATGATTTGATAGGTGTGTGCTTTAGCTTCGTGCCTTTTAAGGTACAAAGCCACGAAGCTAAAGCACATTTGGTTATAACCGGGGATGGGTTAATTATTTCACGTAATATGGGAAGGAAACATTTTTGGATAGTATTAACAGATATATATGTACAATGAAACCTCCAGTTAGGGTGGCCAAATACTTCAACTTTGGCTGCAGAGCATGTCACGAAGCTAAAGCACATGCCACGAAGCTGCGGCACATCCCGTTGTCGGCCTGTTGTGGGTTAATGTGTCCATATGATATGGCAAAGACGTGATTCCTGATAGCTCGTTATATGTCTTTCAACGTTGCTGGTCAAATTAAGCTTTTATTTTCCATGTAGAGGCTGAAAAGGAATGATTTGATAGGTGTGTGCTTTAGCTTCGTGCCTTTTAAGGTACAAAGCCACGAAGCTAAAGCACATTTGGTTATAACCGGGAATAGGTTAATTATTTCACGTAATATGGGAAGGAAACATCTTTAGATAGTCTTAACAGATATATATGTACAATGAAACCTCAAGTTAGGGTGGCCAAATACTTCAACTTTGGCTGCAGAGCATGTCACGAAGCTAAAGCACATGCCACGAAGCTGCGGCACATCCCGTTGTCGGCCTGTTGTGGGTTAATGTGTCCACATGATATGGCAAAGACGTGATTTCTGATAGCTCGTTATATGTCTTTCAACGTTGCTGGTCAAATTAAGCTTTTATTTTCCATGTAGAGGCTGAAAAGGAATGATTTGATAGGTGTGTGCTTTAGCTTCGTGCCTTTTAAGGTACAAAGCCACGAAGCTAAAGCACATTTGGTTATAACCGGGAATGGGTTAATTATTTCACGTAATATGGGAAGGAAACATCTTTGGGTAGTCTTAACTGATATATATGTACAATGAAACCTCCAGTTAGGGTGGCCAAATACTTCAACTTTGGCTGCAGAGCATGTCACGAAGCTAAAGCACATGCCACGAAGCTGCGGCACATCCCGTTGTCGGCCTGTTGTGGGTTAATGTGTCCATATGATATGGCAAAGACGTGATTCCTGATAGCTCGTTATATGTCTTTCAACGTTGCTGGTCAAATTAAGCTTTTATTTTCCATGTAGAGGCTGAAAAGGAATGATTTGATAGGTGTGTGCTTTAGCTTCGTGCCTTTTAAGGTACAAAGCCACGAAGCTAAAGCACATTTGGTTATAACCGGGAATAGGTTAATTATTTCACGTAATATGGGAAGGAAACATCTTTAGATAGTCTTAACAGATATATATGTACAATGAAACCTCAAGTTAGGGTGGCCAAATACTTCAACTTTGGCTGCAGAGCATGTCACGAAGCTAAAGCACATGCCACGAAGCTGCGGCACATCCCGTTGTCGGCCTGTTGTGGGTTAATGTGTCCACATGATATGGCAAAGACGTGATTTCTGATAGCTCGTTATATGTCTTTCAACGTTGCTGGTCAAATTAAGCTTTTATTTTCCATGTAGAGGCTGAAAAGGAATGATTTGATAGGTGTGTGCTTTAGCTTCGTGCCTTTTAAGGTACAAAGCCACGAAGCTAAAGCACATTTGGTTATAACCGGGAATGGGTTAATTATTTCACGTAATATGGGAAGGAAACATCTTTGGGTAGTCTTAACTGATATATATGTACAATGAAACCTCCAGTTAGGGTGGCCAAATACTTCAACTTTGGCTGCAGAGCATGTCACGAAGCTAAAGCACATGCCACGAAGCTGCGGCACATCCCGTTGACGGCCTGTTGTGGGTTAATGTGTCCACATGATATGGCAAAGACGTGATTTCTGATAGCTCGTTATATGTCTTTCAACGTTGCTGGTCAAATTAAGCTTTTATTTTCCATGTAGAGGCTGAAAAGGAATGATTTGATAGGTGTGTGCTTTAGCTTCGTGCCTTTTAAGGTACAAAGCCACGAAGCTAAAGCACATTTGGTTATAACCGGGGATGGGTTAATTATTTCACGTAATATGGGAAGGAAACATCTTTGGGTAGTCTTAACTGATATATATGTACAATGAAACCTCCAGTTAGGGTGGCCAAATACTTCAACTTTGGCTGCAGAGCATGCCACGAAGCTAAAGCACATGCCACGAAGCTGCGGCACATCCCGTTGACGGCCTGTTGTGGGTTAATGTGTCCACATGATATGGCAAAGACGTGATTTCTGATAGCTCGTTATATGTCTTTCAACGTTGCTGGTCAAATTAAGCTTTTATTTTCCATGTAGAGGCTGAAAAGGAATGATTTGATAGGTGTGTGCTTTAGCTTCGTGCCTTTTAAGGTACAAAGCCACGAAGCTAAAGCACATTTGGTTATAACCGGGGATGGGTTAATTATTTGACGTAGTTTGGGAAGGAAATATTATTGGATAGTCTTAATTGATATGTATCTATAATAAAAAGTCAAGTTGTAGTCACTAAATACTTGAAATATGGTTATAAAGCAATATGTGCTTGAGCTTCGTGCCTTTTAAGGTACAAAGCCACGAAGCTAAAGCACATTTGGTTATAACCGGGGATGGGTTAATTATTTCACGTAATATGGGAAGGAAACATCTTTGGGTAGTCTTAACTGATATATATGTACAATGAAACCTCCAGTTAGGGTGGCCAAATACTTCAACTTTGGCTGCAGAGCATGTCACGAAGCTAAAGCACATGCCACGAAGCTGCGGCACATCCCGTTGACGGCCTGTTGTGGGTTAATGTGTCCACATGATATGGCAAAGACGTGATTTCTGATAGCTCGTTATATGTCTTTCAACGTTGCTGGTCAAATTAAGCTTTTATGTTCCATGTAGAGGCTGAAAAGGAATGATTTGATAGGTGTGTGCTTTAGCTTCGTGCCTTTTAAGGTACAAAGCCACGAAGCTAAAGCACATTTGGTTATAACCGGGGATGGGTTAATTATTTCACGTAATATGGGAAGGAAACATCTTTGGATAGTATTAACAGATATATATGTACAATGAAACCTCCAGTTAGGGTGGCCAAATACTTCAACTTTGGCTGCAGAGCATGTCACGAAGCTAAAGCACATGCCACGAAGCTGCGGCACATCCCGTTGTCGGCCTGTTGTGGGTTAATGTGTCCATATGATATGGCAAAGACGTGATTCCTGATAGCTCGTTATATGTCTTTCAACGTTGCTGGTCAAATTAAGCTTTTATTTTCCATGTAGAGGCTGAAAAGGAATGATTTGATAGGTGTGTGCTTTAGCTTCGTGCCTTTTAAGGTACAAAGCCACGAAGCTAAAGCACATTTGGTTATAACCGGGAATAGGTTAATTATTTCACGTAATATGGGAAGGAAACATCTTTAGATAGTCTTAACAGATATATATGTACAATGAAACCTCAAGTTAGGGTGGCCAAATACTTCAACTTTGGCTGCAGAGCATGTCACGAAGCTAAAGCACATGCCACGAAGCTGCGGCACATCCCGTTGTCGGCCTGTTGTGGGTTAATGTGTCCACATGATATGGCAAAGACGTGATTTCTGATAGCTCGTTATATGTCTTTCAACGTTGCTGGTCAAATTAAGCTTTTATTTTCCATGTAGAGGCTGAAAAGGAATGATTTGATAGGTGTGTGCTTTAGCTTCGTGCCTTTTAAGGTACAAAGCCACGAAGCTAAAGCACATTTGGTTATAACCGGGGATGGGTTAATTATTTCACGTAATATGGGAAGGAAACATCTTTGGATAGTATTAACAGATATATATGTACAATGAAACCTCCAGTTAGGGTGGCCAAATACTTCAACTTTGGCTGCAGAGCATGTCACGAAGCTAAAGCACATGCCACGAAGCTGCGGCACACCCCGTTGTCGGCCTGTTGTGGGTTAATGTGTCCATATGATATGGCAAAGACATGATTCCTGATAGCTCGTTATATGTCTTTCAACGTTGCTGGTCAAATTAAGCTTTTATTTTCCATGTAGAGGCTGAAAATGAATGATTTGATAGGTGTGTGCTTTAGCTTCGTGCCTTTTAAGGTACAAAGCCACGAAGCTAAAGCACATTTGGTTATAACCGGGAATAGGTTAATTATTTCACGTAATATGGGAAGGAAACATCTTTGGGTAGTCTTAACTGATATATATGTACAATGAAACCTCCAGTTAGGGTGGCCAAATACTTCAACTTTGGCTGCAGAGCATGCCACGAAGCTAAAGCACATGCCACGAAGCTGCGGCACATCCCGTTGACGGCCTGTTGTGGGTTAATGTGTCCACATGATATGGCAAAGACGTGATTTCTGATAGCTCGTTATATGTCTTTCAACGTTGCTGGTCAAATTAAGCTTTTATTTTCCATGTAGAGGCTGAAAAGGAATGATTTGATAGGTGTGTGCTTTAGCTTCGTGCCTTTTAAGGTACAAAGCCACGAAGCTAAAGCACATTTGGTTATAACCGGGGATGGGTTAATTATTTGACATAGTTTGGGAAGGAAATATCATTGGATAGTCTTAATTGATATGTATCTATAATAAAAAGTCAAGTTGTAGTCACTAAATACTTGAAATATGGTTATAAAGCAATATGTGCTTGAGCTTCGTGCCTTTTAAGGTACAAAGCCACGAAGCTAAAGCACATTTGGTTATAACCGGGGATGGGTTAATTATTTCACGTAATATGGGAAGGAAACATCTTTGGGTAGTCTTAACTGATATATATGTACAATGAAACCTCCAGTTAGGGTGGCCAAATACTTCAACTTTGGCTGCAGAGCATGTCACGAAGCTAAAGCACATGCCACGAAGCTGCGGCACATCCCGTTGACGGCCTGTTGTGGGTTAATGTGTCCACATGATATGGCAAAGACGTGATTTCTGATAGCTCGTTATATGTCTTTCAACGTTGCTGGTCAAATTAAGCTTTTATGTTCCATGTAGAGGCTGAAAAGGAATGATTTGATAGGTGTGTGCTTTAGCTTCGTGCCTTTTAAGGTACAAAGCCACGAAGCTAAAGCACATTTGGTTATAACCGGGGATGGGTTAATTATTTCACGTAATATAGGAAGGAAACATCTTTGGATAGTATTAACAGATATATATGTACAATGAAACCTCCAGTTAGGGTGGCCAAATACTTCAACTTTGGCTGCAGAGCATGTCACGAAGCTAAAGCACATGCCACGAAGCTGCGGCACATCCCGTTGTCGGCCTGTTGTGGGTTAATGTGTCCACATGATATGGCAAAGACGTGATTTCTGATAGCTCGTTATATGTCTTTCAACGTTGCTGGTCAAATTAAGCTTTTATTTTCCATGTAGAGGCTGAAAAGGAATGATTTGATAGGTGTGTGCTTTAGCTTCGTGCCTTTTAAGGTACAAAGCCACGAAGCTAAAGCACATTTGGTTATAACCGGGAATGGGTTAATTATTTCACGTAATATGGGAAGGAAACATCTTTGGGTAGTCTTAACTGATATATATGTACAATGAAACCTCCAGTTAGGGTGGCCAAATACTTCAACTTTGGCTGCAGAGCATGTCACGAAGCTAAAGCACATGCCACGAAGCTGCGGCACATCCCGTTGACGGCCTGTTGTGGGTTAATGTGTCCACATGATATGGCAAAGACGTGATTTCTGATAGCTCGTTATATGTCTTTCAACGTTGCTGGTCAAATTAAGCTTTTATTTTCCATGTAGAGGCTGAAAAGGAATGATTTGATAGGTGTGTGCTTTAGCTTCGTGCCTTTTAAGGTACAAAGCCACGAAGCTAAAGCACATTTGGTTATAACCGGGGATGGGTTAATTATTTCACGTAATATGGGAAGGAAACATCTTTGGGTAGTCTTAACTGATATATATGTACAATGAAACCTCCAGTTAGGGTGGCCAAATACTTCAACTTTGGCTGCAGAGCATGCCACGAAGCTAAAGCACATGCCACGAAGCTGCGGCACATCCCGTTGACGGCCTGTTGTGGGTTAATGTGTCCACATGATATGGCAAAGACGTGATTTCTGATAGCTCGTTATATGTCTTTCAACGTTGCTGGTCAAATTAAGCTTTTATTTTCCATGTAGAGGCTGAAAAGGAATGATTTGATAGGTGTGTGCTTTAGCTTCGTGCCTTTTAAGGTACAAAGCCACGAAGCTAAAGCACATTTGGTTATAACCGGGGATGGGTTAATTATTTGACGTAGTTTGGGAAGGAAATATCATTGGATAGTCTTAATTGATATGTATCTATAATAAAAAGTCAAGTTGTAGTCACTAAATACTTGAAATATGGTTATAAAGCAATATGTGCTTGAGCTTCGTGCCTTTTAAGGTACAAAGCCACGAAGCTAAAGCACATTTGGTTATAACCGGGTATGGGTTAATTATTTCACGTAATATGGGAAGGAAACATCTTTGGGTAGTCTTAACTGATATATATGTACAATGAAACCTCCAGTTAGGGTGGCCAAATACTTCAACTTTGGCTGCAGAGCATGTCACGAAGCTAAAGCACATGCCACGAAGCTGCGGCACATCCCGTTGACGGCCTGTTGTGGGTTAATGTGTCCACATGATATGGCAAAGACGTGATTTCTGATAGCTCGTTATATGTCTTTCAACGTTGCTGGTCAAATTAAGCTTTTATGTTCCATGTAGAGGCTGAAAAGGAATGATTTGATAGGTGTGTGCTTTAGCTTCGTGCCTTTTAAGGTACAAAGCCACGAAGCTAAAGCACATTTGGTTATAACCGGGGATGGGTTAATTATTTCACGTAATATGGGAAGGAAACATCTTTGGATAGTATTAACAGATATATATGTACAATGAAACCTCCAGTTAGGGTGGCCAAATACTTCAACTTTGGCTGCAGAGCATGTCACGAAGCTAAAGCACATGCCACGAAGCTGCGGCACATCCCGTTGTCGGCCTGTTGTGGGTTAATGTGTCCATATGATATGGCAAAGACGTGATTCCTGATAGCTCGTTATATGTCTTTCAACGTTGCTGGTCAAATTAAGCTTTTATTTTCCATGTAGAGGCTGAAAAGGAATGATTTGATAGGTGTGTGCTTTAGCTTCGTGCCTTTTAAGGTACAAAGCCACGAAGCTAAAGCACATTTGGTTATAACCGGGAATAGGTTAATTATTTCACGTAATATGGGAAGGAAACATCTTTAGATAGTCTTAACAGATATATATGTACAATGAAACCTCAAGTTAGGGTGGCCAAATACTTCAACTTTGGCTGCAGAGCATGTCACGAAGCTAAAGCACATGCCACGAAGCTGCGGCACATCCCGTTGTCGGCCTGTTGTGGGTTAATGTGTCCACATGATATGGCAAAGACGTGATTTCTGATAGCTCGTTATATGTCTTTCAACGTTGCTGGTCAAATTAAGCTTTTATTTTCCATGTAGAGGCTGAAAAGGAATGATTTGATAGGTGTGTGCTTTAGCTTCGTGCCTTTTAAGGTACAAAGCCACGAAGCTAAAGCACATTTGGTTATAACCGGGGATGGGTTAATTATTTCACGTAATATGGGAAGGAAACATCTTTGGATAGTATTAACAGATATATATGTACAATGAAACCTCCAGTTAGGGTGGCCAAATACTTCAACTTTGGCTGCAGAGCATGTCACGAAGCTAAAGCACATGCCACGAAGCTGCGGCACACCCCGTTGTCGGCCTGTTGTGGGTTAATGTGTCCATATGATATGGCAAAGACATGATTCCTGATAGCTCGTTATATGTCTTTCAACGTTGCTGGTCAAATTAAGCTTTTATTTTCCATGTAGAGGCTGAAAATGAATGATTTGATAGGTGTGTGCTTTAGCTTCGTGCCTTTTAAGGTACAAAGCCACGAAGCTAAAGCACATTTGGTTATAACCGGGAATAGGTTAATTATTTCACGTAATATGGGAAGGAAACATCTTTGGGTAGTCTTAACTGATATATATGTACAATGAAACCTCCAGTTAGGGTGGCCAAATACTTCAACTTTGGCTGCAGAGCATGCCACGAAGCTAAAGCACATGCCACGAAGCTGCGGCACATCCCGTTGACGGCCTGTTGTGGGTTAATGTGTCCACATGATATGGCAAAGACGTGATTTCTGATAGCTCGTTATATGTCTTTCAACGTTGCTGGTCAAATTAAGCTTTTATTTTCCATGTAGAGGCTGAAAAGGAATGATTTGATAGGTGTGTGCTTTAGCTTCGTGCCTTTTAAGGTACAAAGCCACGAAGCTAAAGCACATTTGGTTATAACCGGGGATGGGTTAATTATTTGACATAGTTTGGGAAGGAAATATCATTGGATAGTCTTAATTGATATGTATCTATAATAAAAAGTCAAGTTGTAGTCACTAAATACTTGAAATATGGTTATAAAGCAATATGTGCTTGAGCTTCGTGCCTTTTAAGGTACAAAGCCACGAAGCTAAAGCACATTTGGTTATAACCGGGGATGGGTTAATTATTTCACGTAATATGGGAAGGAAACATCTTTGGGTAGTCTTAACTGATATATATGTACAATGAAACCTCCAGTTAGGGTGGCCAAATACTTCAACTTTGGCTGCAGAGCATGTCACGAAGCTAAAGCACATGCCACGAAGCTGCGGCACATCCCGTTGACGGCCTGTTGTGGGTTAATGTGTCCACATGATATGGCAAAGACGTGATTTCTGATAGCTCGTTATATGTCTTTCAACGTTGCTGGTCAAATTAAGCTTTTATGTTCCATGTAGAGGCTGAAAAGGAATGATTTGATAGGTGTGTGCTTTAGCTTCGTGCCTTTTAAGGTACAAAGCCACGAAGCTAAAGCACATTTGGTTATAACCGGGGATGGGTTAATTATTTCACGTAATATAGGAAGGAAACATCTTTGGATAGTATTAACAGATATATATGTACAATGAAACCTCCAGTTAGGGTGGCCAAATACTTCAACTTTGGCTGCAGAGCATGTCACGAAGCTAAAGCACATGCCACGAAGCTGCGGCACATCCCGTTGTCGGCCTGTTGTGGGTTAATGTGTCCATATGATATGGCAAAGACGTGATTCCTGATAGCTCGTTATATGTCTTTCAACGTTGCTGGTCAAATTAAGCTTTTATTTTCCATGTAGAGGCTGAAAAGGAATGATTTGATAGGTGTGTGCTTTAGCTTCGTGCCTTTTAAGGTACAAAGCCACGAAGCTAAAGCACATTTGGTTATAACCGGGAATAGGTTAATTATTTCACGTAATATGGGAAGGAAACATCTTTGGATAGTCTTAACAGATATATATGTACAATGAAACCTCCAGTTAGGGTGGCCAAATACTTCAACTTTGGCTGCAGAGCATGTCACGAAGCTAAAGCACATGCCACGAAGCTGCGGCACATCCCGTTGTCGGCCTGTTGTGGGTTAATGTGTCCACATGATATGGCAAAGACGTGATTTCTGATAGCTCGTTATATGTCTTTCAACGTTGCTGGTCAAATTAAGCTTTTATTTTCCATGTAGAGGCTGAAAAGGAATGATTTGATAGGTGTGTGCTTTAGCTTCGTGCCTTTTAAGGTACAAAGCCACGAAGCTAAAGCACATTTGGTTATAACCGGGGATGGGTTAATTATTTCACGTAATATGGGAAGGAAACATCTTTGGATAGTATTAACAGATATATATGTACAATGAAACCTCCAGTTAGGGTGGCCAAATATTTCAACTTTGGCTGCAGAGCATGTCACGAAGCTAAAGCACATGCCACGAAGCTGCGGCACACCCCGTTGTCGGCCTGTTGTGGGTTAATGTGTCCATATGATATGGCAAAGACGTGATTCCTGATAGCTCGTTATATGTCTTTCAACGTTGCTGGTCAAATTAAGCTTTTATTTTCCATGTAGAGGCTGAAAAGGAATGATTTGATAGGTGTGTGCTTTAGCTTCGTGCCTTTTAAGGTACAAAGCCACGAAGCTAAAGCACATTTGGTTATAACCGGGAATAGGCTAATTATTTCACGTAATATGGGAAGGAAACATCTTTGGATAGTCTTAACAGATATATATGTACAATGAAACCTCCAGTTAGGGTGGCCAAATACTTCAACTTTGGCTGCAGAGCATGTCACGAAGCTAAAGCACAAGCCACGAAGCTGCGGCACATCCCGTTGTCGGCCTGTTGTGGGTTAATGTGTCCACATGATATGGCAAAGACGTGATTTCTGATAGCTCGTTATATGTCTTTCAACGTTGCTGGTCAAATTAAGCTTTTATTTTCCATGTAGAGGCTGAAAAGGAATGATTTGATAGGTGTGTGCTTTAGCTTCGTGCCTTTTAAGGTACAAAGCCACGAAGCTAAAGCACATTTGGTTATAACCGGGAATAGGTTAATTATTTCACGTAATATGGGAAGGAAACATCTTTGGGTAGTCTTAACTGATATATATGTACAATGAAACCTCCAGTTAGGGTGGCCAAATACTTCAACTTTGGCTGCAGAGCATGTCACGAAGCTAAAGCACATGCCACGAAGCTGCGGCACATCCCGTTGACGGCCTGTTGTGGGTTAATGTGTCCACATGATATGGCAAAGACGTGATTTCTGATAGCTCGTTATATGTCTTTCAACGTTGCTGGTCAAATTAAGCTTTTATTTTCCATGTAGAGGCTGAAAAGGAATGATTTGATAGGTGTGTGCTTTAGCTTCGTGCCTTTTAAGGTACAAAGCCACGAAGCTAAAGCACATTTGGTTATAACCGGGAATAGGTTAATTATTTCACGTAATATGGGAAGGAAACATCTTTGGGTAGTCTTAACTGATATATATGTACAATGAAACCTCCAGTTAGGGTGGCCAAATACTTCAACTTTGGCTGCAGAGCATGTCACGAAGCTAAAGCACATGCCACGAAGCTGCGGCACATCCCGTTGACGGCCTGTTGTGGGTTAATGTGTCCACATGATATGGCAAAGACGTGATTTCTGATAGCTCGTTATATGTCTTTCAACGTTGCTGGTCAAATTAAGCTTTTATGTTCCATGTAGAGGCTGAAAAGGAATGATTTGATAGGTGTGTGCTTTAGCTTCGTGCCTTTTAAGGTACAAAGCCACGAAGCTAAAGCACATTTGGTTATAACCGGGGATGGGTTAATTATTTCACGTAATATGGGAAGGAAACATCTTTGGATAGTATTAACAGATATATATGTACAATGAAACCTCCAGTTAGGGTGGCCAAATACTTCAACTTTGGCTGCAGAGCATGTCACGAAGCTAAAGCACATGCCACGAAGCTGCGGCACATCCCGTTGTCGGCCTGTTGTGGGTTAATGTGTCCACATGATATGGCAAAGACGTGATTTCTGATAGCTCGTTATATGTCTTTCAACGTTGCTGGTCAAATTAAGCTTTTATTTTCCATGTAGAGGCTGAAAATGAATGATTTGATAGGTCTGTGCTTTAGCTTCGTGCCTTTTAAGGTACAAAGCCACGAAGCTAAAGCACATTTGGTTATAACCGGGAATAGGTTAATTATTTCACGTAATATGGGAAGGAAACATCTTTGGGTAGTCTTAACTGATATATATGTACAATGAAACCTCCAGTTAGGGTGGCCAAATACTTCAACTTTGGCTGCAGAGCATGTCACGAAGCTAAAGCACATGCCACGAAGCTGCGGCACATCCCGTTGACGGCCTGTTGTGGGTTAATGTGTCCACATGATATGGCAAAGACGTGATTTCTGATAGCTCGTTATATGTCTTTCAACGTTGCTGGTCAAATTAAGCTTTTATTTTCCATGTAGAGGCTGAAAAGGAATGATTTGATAGGTGTGTGCTTTAGCTTCGTGCCTTTTAAGGTACAAAGCCACGAAGCTAAAGCACATTTGGTTATAACCGGGGATGGGTTAATTATTTCACGTAATATGGGAAGGAAACATCTTTGGATAGTCTTAACTGATATATATGTACAATGAAACCTCCAGTTAGGGTGGCCAAATACTTCAACTTTGGCTGCAGAGCATGTCACGAAGCTAAAGCACATGCCACGAAGCTGCGGCACATCCCGTTGTCGGCCTGTTGTGGGTTAATGTGTCCATATGATATGGCAAAGACGTGATTTCTGATAGCTCGTTATATGTCTTTCAACGTTGCTGGTCAAATTAAGCCTTTATTTTCCATGTAGAGGCTGAAAAT
Source organism: Siphonodentalium dalli (assembly GCA_032622095.1). Lineage (NCBI taxonomy): Eukaryota > Metazoa > Mollusca > Scaphopoda > Gadilida > Siphonodentaliidae > Siphonodentalium > Siphonodentalium dalli. The sequence goes on from CP136065.1 coordinate 247,373,719, forward strand.
GAATGATTTGATAGGTATGTGCTTTAGCTTCGTGCCTTTTAAGGTACAAAGCCACGAAGCTAAAGCACATTTGGTTATAACCGGGGATGGGTTAATTATTTGACGTAGTTTGGGAAGGAAACATCGTTGGATAGTCTTAACTGTTGTCGGTAGCTGTGTGCATTTGTCTGGAATTAGAACACTAGTTGTTTGGGGGGGGGGGGGGCAATTGTCAGGTTAAAATATCTTAATGTTCTCATTCTGGGAAAATAGAAGCATGGCTTATGAATAGATAGGAAATTAGGCCTGAGCATGAGGTACAAGGGGGGAGGGGTGCAAATGGAATTATGCAAAAAGTTGTGTCGGTGTGATTCCGACTCAAGGGGGGGGGGGGGGTGCAAAAAGTTGTGTTGGTGTGATTGCGACTCAAGGGGGGGGGGGTGCAGTTGGAAATTCCTAAGGTGGACACCCCCCCCCCCCAGCGGAGACCCTCTAGCCACATCCCTGCATGTGCCTTAGCTTCGTGGCTTATAAGGTACAGATTTGTACATTAAAAGCTACGAAGCTAAAGCACATTTGGTTATAACCGGGGATGGGTTAATTATATGACGTAGTTTGGGAATGAAACATCTTTGGATAGTCTTAACTGATACGTATCTATAATAAAACGTGTTGTTACGGTCCTCAAAAACTTGAAATACGCCCGTAAAGCATACATGTGCCTTAGCTTCGTGGTTTATAAGGTACAAAGCCACGAAGCTAAAGCCCATTTCAGTTTGTTTCTATCTGGACTGTACCACCATATCTTATTAGCATATTTTATATTGTGATTACTAATTAATGTGCCGCAGCTTCGTATCTTTTAGCGATTACCAACGTGGTTAGTCGCTAATGAAATTAATCAACGTGGCCAGTCGCTGATGAAAGAGTTTGCAAGAGTTGTTTTCAAACATACCTGTATTATTTTGAAAGTCAACCTATTTATCAAAAGATCGTTCTCATTTACCGCGACTAGACGAATAAAAACAAGAACAGAAGGCTGGGGCACGAAAAAAGCCAGAGAAAAACGAAGAATACAACTGTTCCAAATGGCTGACCAGGATATGGAAGCAATATTGGAGCCCTTTAGGAAATCTGTGAAAGAGCAGGGTGATATTGTGAAATGCCTAAAAGCTGACAAGGCTCCTGAGGTTGATGTGAAGAAAGCAGTTGCAGAACTCAAACACCGAAAGAAGAAACTTGAAGATAGGGAGCTGCAGCTTGCACCAACAGACGATTTTGATCGATCGAAGCTGGAAGATCTTCTCAAGCAAAGGTTCTTCTATGACCAATCATTTGCTATATATGGAGGGGTAAACGGACTCTATGATTTTGGTCCAATGGGATGTGCTGTTAAGGCTAATATGCTGCAGGCTTGGCGTAGCTTCTTCATATTAGAGGAGAACATGCTGGAGATAGACAGTGCTATTCTAACGCCAGAAACTGTTCTCAAAGTATCAGGTCACACAGAGAGGTTTCAGGATTGGATGGTAAAAGATTTGAAGAATGGAGAATGCTTTAGGGCTGACCACCTGGTTGCAGGTTACTTCGAAAAATTGTTGGTTGATAAAAAAGCCAGTGATGAAAAGAAAGGAGAAGCCAGAATACTCATTCCTATCATTGATAACATGAACAAAGAAGATCTTGGTGAAGTAATAAAGAAATTTGGAATGAAATCACCAGTCAGTGGCAATGACATATCTGAACCTATAGAATTCAATCTCATGTTTGGTACATCAATAGGTCCCACAGGACAACTCAAAGGATTTTTACGACCAGAAACTGCCCAGGGCATCTTCGTAAATTTCAAGAGACTTCTTGACTTCAATCAAGGAAAATTACCTTTTGCGTGTGCACAGATAGGCAGCGCCTTTAGAAACGAGATTTCTCCTCGATCCGGTCTCCTCAGAGTCAGGGAGTTCACTATGGCTGAAATTGAGCACTTTTGTGATCCATTAAACAAGGACCATCCCAAATTTATATCAATTGCTGATATAGAGGTCAATTTGTATTCTGCTTCTAACCAAATGGAAGGAAGATGTCCTCAGAAGCTGAAAATAGGAGAGGCTGTGAAAGAGAAACTCATCGCTAATGAAACTCTTGGATATTACATGGGCCGAATACACATATTTCTAGTCAAAATTGGCATTGACCCAGATAAATTACGTTTTCGACAACATATGTCAAATGAAATGGCTCACTACGCATGTGACTGCTGGGATGCGGAGTGCAAAACATCTTACGGATGGATTGAGTGTATTGGCTGTGCTGATAGATCTGCTTATGATTTGACACAGCATTCTAAAGCCACCGGGGCTCGCCTTGTTGCAGAAAGAAAACTTCCTCAACCTATTACAGTAGATGTTGTAGAATGTGTTCCACAGATGAAACTTCTTGGAAAAGCATTTAAAAAAGAAGCACAGTCAATAAATTCACACTTGAATCATTTGTCCTCAGAAGAAATGGCTAATCTCGAGAAATCCATCTCAGAAACAGGATCTGTTGAAGTCTCAGTTAATGACAAAACATATGAGCTCAAGTCTGACATGGTACAGATTAAACGATATCAGAGAACTGACTATGTTGAAGAATATACTCCATCTGTGATTGAGCCTTCATTTGGTGTTGGCCGGATCATGTACTCATTGTTTGAACATAACTACAGAATACGTGAAGGTGATGAACAGCGCACGTATCTTTCACTGCCAGCTATTGTAGCTCCATATAAGTGCTCTCTTCTACCACTGAGCAATAATCCAGACTTCCAGCCTCATATAAAGTCTCTGTCTGAAGGTCTACGAATGTTAGACATCTCACATAAGATTGATGACAGTAGTGGATCAATTGGTCGGCGGTACGCCAGAACAGACCAGATTGCCATACCATATGGAATTACTGTTGACTTTGATACACTTAAGGGACCACACACAGCAACATTGAGAGAGAGGGATACCTTCAAACAAGTTCGTGTACTGGTTGATGAACTGCCAGCAATAGTTCGAGATCTGGCTGTTGGAAAGAGGACATGGGAAGATGTAGTAAACAATTACCCTGTGTTTGAACGACAGGAAGCTACTAAATAACTAAAAAAAATTAATTGGGCCTCATGACATGACATTTGCATTGATGATTCTTTCACAATACTTTCTTAATACAGCATTTGCATTGATGATTCTTTCATATAGTCTGATTCAAACTCCCATGAGGCTGTCTGCAACTTGCTGGTCATATGCATTAATTGAAACTGATCATTTATAGGTATAGATGGGGTATTAGTAATTGCCACAAGGGCCGATCACATTTGTAGTCAGCTTGTCAGACAGGTCATAAGTGTGGTTAGCATCACTTTCATGGTCACTTTCATTTAATATCAGGTTTTCAAAACCACTAAATGTCGATGCTATTGAAAAAAGGTGCAAAATGGTGTTACTTGGGTTGACATGAACACATGTCAGTTAGGCTGAGTTAGCACACTAATAACCTGGAATAATTGTATTTATTTGTGATGGTGGTATCATCGGGAGTTTATACTTAAAATTGTTATAAGTGAACTTATTAAGATTCCAAATTTATTCCAAGCTCAGTATTAGAGCCACATAGGCACATACCAGTTTTATTGATGTTACTGGTCATACCAACCTAATTTCATGAGAAATTCTCAAGATAAATATATAGCAAATGATAGGTATTTATTATTTTTATTTATCACAAAAGTCTGCTCTTTGTGAAATAAATCACAAAAACATGTGGCAAGACAGCTGGGCAGGACATCATATTTCAGATTTTTACTTGTTTTGCCTGGTTTTGCACCATTACTGATTTCTGTGTCATTGGTGTTACCATATTGACAATCCTCCTTAATATTAAAGATGATAAGAATCAGTCTAGGATAAGATAACACCACTGGTTGGTAGAATATTTAAGGTAATTGCTTGGAAAGTTAAAGGGGTACTGTACGCCAATTTCAATAAATTCCCGGTAACAGTTGCGATCTAATATCAATATTATATTTTAAAATAACGTATTTGAGTCGACGATGTCTACTGAAAACGTTCCGGTTAACAGGCTATCATAAAAGTCAAATTGAATTATTTAATATAAATGAATTTATGGCTGGAGTCATAAAATGGCGAATAATGCCATTACGAGTTACCGTTCTTGAAATCTCAGATGTTGGGTGTCTTTTATCGACGGCAGTTTACGACGAACATTATTGAGTTGCGAACAAAACATGTTACATGCAAAAGGAAGTCCCGCTATAACCAATTTGGAAAAAAAGAGAAGAAACAAGATTCATAAAGCGTCAAGTATTTTTATAGGGGGTGAGATTGTTCGATGGAAGAGATTGCAGGCATCAATTGAACTTCGGTTCATCCTGCAACCTGCGTCTTCTCCGGTGAAGGTCAAAAACATGACGCGTAGTTTGAAATCGTAATATTTTTATTTTCAAGATCAATATTTTCGTCGCTAAATTAGGTTTATACGAAACTCATATAACACGAACACAATCTAACTTGAAAGTTATGTCAATGGGAGTGAATGAAAAAATTGCCTATCTCTGTGTACAGTACCCCTTTAAAGTGGTGGCATCAACTGTTTGTTTTTAAAAAAATTTATTACAGATTTTCAAAATGTCCTTGAGTATGTTAATTGCTTGTCATTGGTGTTACCGCAATATTGTAAAAATTCTGTTATAGAACAAAACAGATTTATATGCATTTTATACATTAAATGATTCTTAGAAAAGAAATTGACAAATGGCAAACAAAATTCCTTGACTTCTATCTGAAAATTTCATTTTACCTAAAAAATGTTATTGGTGTTACCGTCATTGGTGTTACCACAAAACGTAACACCAATTACATTATAAATAGAAATCATAATTTGTTCTTAAGTTGCCAATGAAATAGACTCGAAGATATTTTCAGGGTTTTGGACCTCTATATACAAAACAAATCAGTTTTGTTAAAAATTGAAGAAGTGTAAAATTAAAATTATAAATTAACAAGACAATTAGTGTGTTAATGTCCGCCTGGACGTGGCTTAATCTCTGTTAGGGAGGGGTGTTCACCTTGGAATTTCCCCCACCCCATTGAATTAAAACCAAACTCACAAGTTTGTGTAGTTTCGTTTGCATTTGTACCCTCTCCCCACTTGGGTTCTTTGATTTCCCCCAACTGTTAACTCACAAGCCTGGACAGTAGCATATTCTAAATGGATCAGTAGTCTTGTGGACATTAGTCAGGGGAGGAACATAATCCACTGGGCTACCGGTAGTATGAGACAATTTTGAGATCTGATCTAGGAAATTGCTAAATCATAACATAAAGTGGTCTAACGGCAGGTGAATTCATGTACACCCCAATTTGTTTTTCTTAAATTAATTAGAAGTTGTTCACTGGCCACATGGTAGGGAGCAGGAGATACTCCGGGCCATGGGTTGACCGGTGGGAGAAAATATTGAAATCTGAACATGATGGAAATTGCAAAATCCTAGTATATAATATATAGGACTGTCATCAATCTTTCCATTCTTTGAAATTTCCAACCTGACACCGCCCCTGATGTTGGAAAATTCCAACCGATGGCTATGTCAGTCCAAAATTTTGAGGAAAAATATGCAAAGTTTGGTTTAAATACAGCTAATTCCCCACTAATAAACACTAATAAATTGTTAGAAAATCAAACTCTGAGTACAATTTAAACATATTGTTGGTGTGAAATTTCCAGGGGTAATGTGTCAGGAATGAATTTTCCAACTGTATAAATCTGATTATATTGCATTCATACTGCTTGATGCAACACATGTATAGCAAATAGCCAATTGTTAGTGTTCACACACCTGTGGTACTATTATTTCCCTTCTAAATGTTATGTATGTTGTTATCTGTTTGAAATATTGGGCAATTCCATGTTGGAGAGAAAAAAATGCTAAAATGTTAAAAGAATTGTTCTTTTTTCTGACATTGTCCCTTTTGATATCTCCAAAACCATTCTGAATGGTACGTCCGTTACCTTGGAATCGCCCTATTGTGTTTTTTAAAGGAAGGGAGAATGATTTCTAAAGGAAAATCCAAAAATGTCATTAGTGTTACCCTCATGTCATTGGTGTTACCGTAATAAAATCCATCTCCTAAGAAAACCAGTGAGGATTGTTGCTCTCATTTTTCTGCCACAGGTAGAGACAAATAGACTTTATCTCCTACCTATAGTTTGATTGGGAAATTATTCATGACTACATTATTTGCAAAAACAAACAAAGACCAAATTTATAACATTATATCATATAACAGCGATAACAGACCATATCTTAAAATGTAGATCATTCTCCATACATGTATGTCTCATATGTGGAAGTCAATAGGTATGACCTACCTGTTAAGCATGATGAGTTTTGGTCATAATAACTTTTCTGTAAAAAGAGCATTACACCCTTGGTTGATATCGTAACACAAATGACAAACATTTGGCTCATGGTTGGTTACTTATGGTTGCCATGGCAACCACGATGACATTTTAGCACTGCTGCACATGTTTCTCGTACCTGCCAACCATGTATAATGATAATGAGTATTTAACTTCCTTCAGTATTTCGTTTCAAAATTAGTTTTTTATTTACCCAAAATGCACACTTTTGAAATATTGACCCTTGTGCGACATTGCTTCTAAACGATATATATCTCCACAAAACCAACACAGATAACACCTCTCACATATCTGTAGATGGAGATATTTTGCAGAATATCAGAGATAGGGCTAAAGCTCTTCAAAATTTCCGTCGGACTCATAATGGTATTTTCTATGAAACTTATAAATTATTGAGAAACAAGATCCAGTACCAAATAAGGAAAGTTAAAGCCACATATTTTACTAACAAATTAAAGGTGAACAAAAATAATTCTAAAGCTCTATGGAAGTCTCTGAAAGATCTTGGTGCCCAACCAAAGAAGGGCCGTGGTAGTTCAGGAAATGTATCTCTTAAAATTGGGGATGATATTATTTCAGATAAGAGGGAGAAGGGTGGGATTAGCACGGGTTGATTATCGTGTTTGTATATAATATATATATATAAAGGTACGAGTATCTATTTAGTAGTTATTATTAAGCTAGGTTTATTCACTATCTTGTCCCTCTGCTGAACTCTACAGTCAAGCTGCATTCTTGTTATATTTATATATCTATAATTTTTATATTTATACTATAAGAATGTCACACTCTGTATTGCTCTTTTGCATATGTGCTTATGCTCAATTGTCTACATGTTTTTCATCCATTAGCCATTCAAAAATTATCTATCTATCTAGATACATGTACATGTATGTCAGTGCAGGAACCAATTCTGGTTATAGATGCACTGGTCCAGGTGCTACCACGGCCCAGTAATTTTATAACCCCATGGTGACTCCAATAGCGTTCTTTAAGTTCAATATGCACACACCACAGCATGTACAAGGGTCATGACTCATCCATTAATGTCCGTGCCCGATCAGAGACTGAAAGCCTACTGCACCCACCACAACATATCTGGACAAAAACTGTAATGGGGGGGGGGGTCTGCATTCGGATCTTTAGTGCCACCGCAGATGCTGCGATTAAAATCGGAAGTGGGGAAAATCACAGACCTGTGGAGAAAAGTTACTTAAATTGCCCTCAGACGCTACAGTGCTGCGATGTATGCAGTTACGATTTTATCCACGTGATCGATCACATGATAGCAAAATGTTATATCACATTCTCCGCATTATGCAATTATATACATGGCATGTATCTCAATTTTCCAAACTAACAAGTTGAACTTGAAAGTTCAAGTGAAATTTAATAAATTTTTTATTTTGACATGTTTGTATACCTGTCAACTCCACAGCTGCCGCAATTTCAACAATTGTCACAGCACTCTTCTCCTTGTCTGCATAGCAGATGGCTGATATGTGGTATAGGCCTGCACTCCCTGCGTTGCCATATGTGTTTTTGTAAGTCCAAGAAGTTTGTGAACTTTGCTCCATTTTTGAATTTTTTCTTTACACATGACCAGTGCGACCATGTGAGTTTGTGACAGCTACAATTGCACGCGTTGCCAAGGTCACGCCACGATTTTCCTGGTAAAAATCAAACATTGCTTGATCGCTACAATTTGACTGCGACATTGTCGTGGGCATGCACAGTGGATGTTCCAGCTGCGATTTTCCCCACTTACGATTTTAATCGCAGCGTCTGCGGTAGTTCAGTCATGAACGTAGTGCGTATCCTTCAATCTGCGAAAGCGGTCATGTTGACCTACGTCTGCGGGGGCTCTTATTCAGTGATCTCCTATGATATGGGAGGCCAAATTCACATTTATTAATAATTGTGCTTCGGCGCAATTCAATTGCGTTTCAGTCCAATTCAATTGCGTTGAAGCACAATTGAAAATTAATTGCGCTTCAGGCTCAGCACAATTAATTTTATATATATGGCTACATGCACCCCCCAGTTAATTAATGAATAAATCCAATAGAAAATTATTTGCGCTTCAGCGCAATTATTTTCCCATATATGGGAACCCCCAGTTAATTAATGGAATAACCTATCTATTCAGGGGTGTAAGCGTGTAACAATAATTGCGCTTCAGCGCAATTCAATTGCGCTTCAGCGCAATTCAATTGCGCTTCAGCGCAATTAATATGAATCAAGCTGGATTGTGCTTCAGCGCAATAGAATTGCGCTTCAGCACAATTGGATTGCGCTTCAGCACAATTGGATTGCGCTATGTACAGCACAATTGGATTGCGCTTCAGCGCAATTATTAATAAATGTGAATTTGGCCTCCCATAAAGTTTGATAAAGACAAGTTTAAAGTTACTGAGCTAATCCGCTCCTCTTTTCAATTCAATTCAATAATATAATAATAAAATAACGAAAAAGCAATATTTTCATTCCGAGTGTGATAAAATTACCTAACCTTTTAAGTATAGCATAAACACCTCAAATGAAATTTTTGGCAAATTGAAAACTATTATTTTTGAGGTATTAAAACTCGTGTGTAATTTGGAATAGTCGTTATGCAAGAAACAGGAAGTAAGTACCCGGAGATCTATTTACGGTCTACATAAAAGGCCGGTTGATCATCCGGTTGGCTGCACCGACCTAAACAGGGCAAACTCTTTGCAGCATCCTCTCCGTTCCAATGCGATAGATAAGAACAATATGAACTGAACCAGATATAGACAATTTTAATTCAAAAGCATAAGAACTAAGATCATGTCAGAAATCCTTAACAAAATTTATGTCCTCGTGGCGCGAACGATGGGAGATAACTCTCCTGGAATTTGTCAACCGGATGGTTAACCGGCCTTTTGGTAGACCGGAAATTACTTCTTAGGGCACTTACTTCCGGTTTCTTGCATAACGAAAGGACAGGTAATTTTATCCCACTTGGATTGAAAATATTGCTTTTTCAACGCTCTAAAAATTGCAAAAGAATCTCAGACAAATCGAAAATGATACTTGATAAATTTCCATCCTCCGTTCCTCTCAATGTCTCATGACATGAGCCTGAGGCCTCACAGTCACGCTAATTAACTAATTCAGTAATTGGCCCTTATTCAAGTTATTGCCATATGATATTGGGTCGTTAGGCCCCTCAAAAAAGATTACTTGTTTATCATAGGTTTTTTTTTCCAGGATAGGGGCGGGAGGGACATTTGTGTTTTGGTTTTTGTTTTGGGATCCGATAAGGTAAGTTATCGGGAAAAACGTAATATATAACTACTTTCACAAAACTCATGTTTTATTTCAATCTATTTCGGCACAAATCTAGTTCTCTTCTTTTCAACAGGCAGTCCTGTCCCTCTGCAAGCTGTGCATATTGGGTAAGATCTTTCATTCAATGGTTCCAGGTCGTCTTCTGTTCCACAATGTATACATATTCTATAATTACCCGCACTATACCAAGGCAATTCTATCTTGTCTTGGCAAGATAGATTTCCCTTAATATAGACGGGTGGATAGTCAGTATCATCGTTGAAGAGATCACTCAGGACCGCGCCGCACGAGTAGGATATGTTCTCCATCAGGGACTGGAGAGAGTTGACTTCATTCCGCTCCAACACGTGCTGGTATGCTCTGGGAGTGTTGTCCCGTAAAAGGGCTTAAGAACCTTCGGCCCATCGGTGATTTGTATAATCATAAATCCCATAGTCTATACCGCGTAACAGACAAATACTTTAATTTTATAAAATCGTGTGATCGATCGGCATACCGTGTACCGATGTTTATACTTTGCGTAATGTGACTTCCTGGATATAGAGTAGTCATTCTTTGACCGATATTGAGCTCCGCGTAAAGCATATTTTGGTGTTCTGGAGATAATATAAAAAACAAAAAATAATACTCACGGGAGGAATTTTAGGGGCGGGTGCCTATGATAAACAAGTAATCTTTTTTGAGGGGCCTTATTGTAACTTTTTATACATGTATCATATGTCGTAATATGATTATGAGGGGGTCCACCCCCCTTTTTGTATGACGGATTCCGGGGTTAATATAGAGTATTCGGATGCCGAGTGTCAGTACGCTGGATGCCGAAACCTGTATATTTAGTATTCTGGATGCCGAAATTACAATGATGGATATTATTTATGTTGTTTTTGGCATTCATAATTAACTATGGTTGTCACATATTTAATTTTCCTACACGTTGAACGACGGCATTTCACAATAGTCCCACGTCAATACCGTAGAATCAATGACAACAATAGTGTATACGGTGAACGCAAAATGTATAGTATGAGAGATAACTCGATCGCTTTCGAGACTTCGACCTTGAAAATCTAACTTAGTAAACATGGCGCTCAAATTTGAGGCTTCTAGTCCAGGAGATATTGGTCGACCTCTGCACCCCCAGCTAGGACTCAACTTCACCCCACTAATTTTCTTTCTTAATGTCTCCTCTAATTTTTTTCGCTTAACCAGAAGAAAAAAAGTGGCCGCAGAGACTCCAGACAAGAGTCTTATTTAACAAATAGAATGCAAGCAGTAGTTATATATGGCACTCTATCCAAATTTGAACGTATCACCTGTGGAGTCGGTATCCATGCAGCTAACTGGGACCTTCGCCAACTGGGACCTCAAGTCTGGCTAACTGGGACCTTGGCTGACTGGGACCTTGGCTAACTTGGACCTTCAGATGTATTATTATTAATCATTTCATTAAATTAAATTTTTATTATTAAAGTCATGAAAGTTAAAAACAACATTTTAAAACAATAACATTAAACAAAACAATAAAAACACTATACAAGTTTGATCTGCGGGTATTGCAGTTCTGTTTAGCACAACTGTATCTGTATGTATATATGCTGTCGGATACAGCGGCAAGTTTCCCTTCATGGCTCTCTGATTCAATCGGTTAGTGCCACCGCACATGCTGCGATTAAAATCGTAAGTGGGGAAAATCGCAGGAGGAAGCATCCAATGCGCATGCCCATGACAATATCATAGCCAAATCGTAGAAATCAAGCACTGTTTGATTTTACCAGGAAAATCGTGGCGTGACCTTGGCAACGCACACGATCATAGCTGTCACATGACCACTGTCGCACTGGTCATGTTGTAAATACCACGAAAAGAAAACATTCAAAAATGGAGCAAAGTATACAAACTTCTTGCATGCACATACAAAAACGAGGCCACATTTGTGGAGATGTGGCACGACAGGGAGTGCAGGCCTATACCACATATCAGGCAAGGAGTAGAGGGCTGCCGCAATTGTTGAAATTCAATTTGGGCAGCTGAGCCTGTTGAGTTGACAGGTACAAAAATGTAAAAATACAAAAATATTAAATTTCACTTGAACTTTCAACACCAACTTGTTAGTTTAGAAAATTGAGATACATGCCATGCATATGTATAAATTTAGTTGTATAATGTGGAGAATGTGGTATAACATTTTGTTATCATGTGATCGATCACGTGGATAAAATCGTAGCTGCAAACATCATAGCGTCTGCGGGCAAACTACGATTTCTCCACCTACGATTTACGATTTACTTGTGAAAATGGGTGAAGATCTAAAAAGTACTATTTTTATGTAAAAAATCTAAAAAGTACTATTTTTTATGTAATGACATTTACATGAACAATTTTACTGTTTTGGTTGGAAGCTGATGTGGATCTGACATAATTAGCACTGTGTAGGAACTGTTACATCGGAAGTCGTTCTATCGCCGGTATTGTGATGGTTCTTGCCTGATTTGTTACGGTTCCTGATGATTGAAAATAATCATTTTTGTGACAAAATCACGCATAATTATAGATATATTGAATATATTATACTTTCCTGAATGAACAGAGGCTACAGAAGTGCCGTGTTATCGAAACCTGACCTCTAGACCACAATTAACTCGGTATTAGCGAGTTAATGCGTAAATATCAACATGTTATCACTGAAAATCAAGCCACGTGGACGCAATTTCTTTGTTTTTCGTGGCGTATAAAATATGAAACGCATCCTGAAGACAAACACTGACTATAAAGTATACCTGTGTTATTCTTATTCTTCTGTAAAATAGCTGAGAAAGTATCCCGATAGGGGTTGATAATTGGGAGCTGTGGCCTCGTAATCAACACGAATGATTTATTGACTTTGTTGACTTTATTAACATATATCTCTTATATATTTTGAAGACCTCTGTCTGTATGTCATTTATACTCGGAAACGGGTGGAGCTATCGATTTGAAATTTGGTTTTTGAATAGCCCGGACAACGTCGGGCTCATCGGCTAGTCTCATATATATTTTGAAGACCTCTGTCTGTATGTCCTTTATAGAATAGAAAACGACTGCACCCATATTTATATCTTTATATTGACCATATTCGGAGGTGTTAATGATGAACGCTCTTTATTACAATCGAAGCTGCTAAACGGCTACCCATGCGTAAAATACGGATGCAAAACGAAACACGGAATGCAATTATCTCGATTAAAAAGGCAGAATGGGTTGTTGTGTCATATATGTCCTAGGAACAGGGGCATTTTTCATCGGGTCAGTCTTTGAGGGACGGGTACCATGAATTAATTCATGAAAAACAAAAAATGCGTGTTGTGCTGTCGTTCATAGGAAGGGAAGGGGGGATTTCATCGGGTCAGTTTTTCCGCCCGATAACAATCGAAGCTGCTAAACGGCTACCCATGCGTAAAATACGGATGCAAAACGAAACGCGGAATGCAATTATCTCGATTAAAAAGGCAGAATGGGTTGTTATGTCATATATGTCCTAGGAACATGGGGAATTTTTCATCGGGTCAGTCTTCGAGGGACGGGTACCATGAATTAATTCATGAAAAACAAAAAAATGCGTGTTGTCCTGTCTTTCATAGGAAGGGAAGGGGGGGTTTCGTCGGGTCAGTTTTTCCGCACGAAAAAGGCCGAATAAAGGCCGTATAAAATAAAAAAAACAATTAAATTTAAAAATAAAAAATTCAATTCAATTCAATTAAAAAAAAAAAAGTTTTTAAAATGTCATGTTTCTGACCAACCACGCCAGTGGCGGCCTAACCTGCTATCTCATATATATTTTGAGACCTCTGTCTGTCTGTATGTCCTTTATAGAATCGAAAACGGGTTGACCGATCGAGACCAAACTTCCTATCCAAAGGTAAAATCCCACGGGAATCGTCGACGTCGCATTTTGGAGAACCCCAGAGCACCCATTCTCCACTCTCAGTCTAAAAAAAAACGGCACTACGGTGGTTAATCAAGTGATAATTTAATGAGCGTTTGTTTTTGGCGCATCGCTATAAAGAGCGTTTGTTTACCATTCAACGTTATTAGCATCTGCAGAGAGATAATTCGGAAACGGGTGGAGCTATCGACTTGAAATTTGGTATGTGAATGTATCTTGCCCCAGATACGAATTTTATCAGGTCGGCGACCCCGTGCGGCGCCCGCTTCGCGCAGACCAGATCTCGGAAAAGGGTGGAGCTATCGACTTGAAATTTGGCATGTGAATGTATCTTGCGCCGGGTACAAATTTTTCTTATATATATTTTGAATAGCCCGGACAACGTTGGGCTCATCGGCTAGTCTCATATATATTTTGAAGACCTCTGTTTGTCTGTATGTCATTAATACAAATCTACGATTCTCGACCGATCAGGACGAAACTTCGTACGTGTGTGTAGTTTGACCAGGCGGTCGTCGTTGTCGTATTGGCGAGCCCGTGCGGCGCCCGCTTCGCGCATGCGCAGACGAATTCTCGGAAACGGGTGGAGCTATCGACTTGAAATTTGGTATGTGAATGTATCTTGCCCCGGATACGAATATTAACCCTTTAAGTGCCAGGTCCGATTTCTGTATCAACCCATATACCCGTGCCAATGCATTCTCTCATATATGTGAGTCGACCATAGGTCGCCTCGCATATATAAGAGAATGCATTGGCCTAACAATTTTTCATCATTTGTTATTATTTTTTACAATTTTAATATTTTTTTCTTATTTTCTTTATCTCTTTCAGTGCCAGACTTATTTTGTAGGTTTAGTGCTAGGGAATCTTACATTTTTCATGGGCATCAAAATTATTACTATGAATACTTGGTGATAGTTTTGAGTTATAACATGCCCCTAAGGTTTTATCCAGTTTGTTATAACATGCCCCTAAGGTTTTATCCAGTTTGTTTTTAAATTTGTTTTATTTTTTAGGGTCGGTTTTACAGACCGTAAATTAGGGCCGATGAGATCGGCCCCTGGCACTGAAAGGGTTAATGCTGGACCATTATTGACTAGGTCATTGTCTTTTGTGTTATGTTTTGATATATTTCAATTGTAAAGTTATATTCATACGGTATGTGTTTTATCTTTCAAGGCTGATATTCTTAACAATGGGGGAGTGCACTGATGGAATTAATGCCCTTATTAGGCATCGGAGCCAGAGACCAACTTTTGCTAGAATGATTTCATGGGAAATGAGCAAAGATGTCGTACCAAGAAAGCGGCATAGTTCTAAAACATCAAAGAAGCGACATCCATCTGCTGTCGGAGAGGTGACAAATGAAGAGGAGGATGAAATTCCAGATGATGATTTATCGGATTCGTATTCTGACGATAGCATTTATTTAACAGCTGATGAGAGCCCCAATGAACATAGTGATGATGATTCTACAAGTGTCGGAACCGAGAGTGTTTCTGAATCGATAACATCATCTGTTAGTGCAGCGTCTGCTAGTACAGCGTCTGCTGATTGTAACTACACTCCTTCAGAGGGACGTCGAAGGCGTTTGAGTAAGAAACAAAGAAAGAGTAAACGTAAAAAGTTTAAATTATTTTATAGTGATAGTTTATTCGCAAATGAAGATTCCTTCAATATTACGGGAATGAATGAATTAACGCTTGATATTGATGAGTTACTGAATGAATCGCAGAGAATTTCTGTGCAGAAAAGCGTGCCAAGTCTTCTGGAAATTTGTTTACAGACAGCGTGGAAAAGTGGATTAAAATTTGAGGAAAAACCACCTGGCTTGATGCCACTTATACACTCTCATCGCCATAGTGGTCATTTCTCATCTATGCAGCTGAAAACATTACAAAATCATTTCAAAGATCTTAACCATAAGGATGCAGTTAATACAGAAATATGGCAGATGAATGCAAGCGGTAGTCGAGAGGGTCATTGTAAGATGCTATGGCGAGCAATGAGAAATGTATGGAACGAACATGATATCCAATGTCCACGGAGGTCAGGGGCTGAACAAAACCTCCCGTATCTTGGTTCACGAACCACGTCGTTTCTCAGATGGACATCCATACAAGCATTGTTTAGGAATATGGATACTAACAATTATGATCGTGAATGCTGGCATGCTACCATGGGTGCCATCTCAGGTCAGTATTTATACCATTACCTCCCCCTCCTCAGTCGAGCCATCTGTCCGTGGGTGTCATCTCGGTCAGTATTTATACCCCTCCCTCCCCTCCTCAGTCTGTCCGTGGATGCAGATTTGTTCGAGCTTGTATTCCTACCCCGAGAGTAGTATATAAATTTGTTCATTGTGGATGAATGTGCCCTCTTGTTCTCAACTCATGCCGTCAATTTAACCCTTTCTGTACTAAATACTCATTGATGAGTAGTTACCAAAGGAAATGTTCAGATAATAAGTTCAACAAACGACCACAGTAATAGTTAATAATAATTAGTAGTAATCCTCCTGCTCTTGTATTTTCTTATTGTCTGCTCATATTTCCTGAACATCCTCTCCAAGTATAGTAGGCCATTCCAATATAATGGATGGGAGGGAAGGGAGTATATTTTAGCACCCGTAAATTTAAAGTTATGGATGATGACGGGTGCAATTGCACTCACACCGGTCTCCTGTGAAGCACTGTGTAGAAAGGGTTAATGCCAGGAGGTGATCGTCTCTATTGTAGCATATCAATGTCTATTTTTCTCTTTTTGACACAGCTGTCGGGCATGCCATCGATTTAATGTTGCCTTCAACCATGTCACACAGAACCAAGAAAATATGTGCCACAGATCAGAACTTACTGGACCAGAATCTAAAATCTGCTGCATCAAAAGTGAAAACTGCTCTTAAGGCGAGGTGTGTAAGGCTTAAAAAATGTACCTGTGTTTTCAGTAACAGATCAAAAATATTTTGGGTAGGTAGGTAGGATTTTTTTTTTTTTTGTCAGTAGAAAATTGGGATAAATTATGGCCATATTCAGGGTTTCCGTTAGTGGTTGGGGCAGCATGCTGTTAAAATTGTTAAATTCACACTTTATGCACATCGATATGCATGCCATTGTTTATGATACAGCATACATCAGTCCTGAAATCCTTGGAATACAGTTATAGTCATGTGCGACTATCAAATTAATAAACACTATTATATTTGTTTACAGTAATCGAGTAGTGTATCTTCAGTAGTAATTATTCATTTTATTGTTGGTGTCAAGGTCTCTGCTTACTCCATGTCATGTGTTAAACTAAGTGATATATAGTTATACCCCCACTTTCGAAGAAAATGGGGGGTATACTGGATTGACTGCGTCTGTCCGTCTGTCACGCTTTCTCTGTCCGTTCGTCCATCCGTCCGTCCGTCCGACCTCATAACTCGAACAACTATGAACCGGTTTCAATAATTTTTGGTATGCAAGCTCCTTAGGACTGCCTCTCCACATGATGCTTTTTTTTTAAAGTTACACTTCATTTTCGACTTATTTTGACTTATAAATTCTGTCCGACTTAATAACTTTAACAAATATGAACCAATTTGAACAATTTTTTCTGTAAAAGCTTCTTGTGACACCATATCGATATTATTAGTCCGAATTTTTCTTTAAAGTTAAAAATCGTTTTTGTTGGGTTTACGGATAATGCGGGTTGAATTTGCCATGGTGGGGGTATGCTAGCACTCGAGTGCACACCTCTTGTTTTGATTTTCGTTAGTTGAGAATGATGTCAGTTGCCAACGTTTGAAGTGAACTCTGTCTTGGTTCTTTGTTTCATGTTCGATAATGTCTCAGCTTTTATAACAAATAAGTGAACAATAATTAGAATGATATCCGATGGTCAGCTATGATTTTTCGCCATCCAGTGCTTGCCCCAATTCGATTCGGTTTCGATGCCAATGTCAACATTGGACACCGACTTGATTCGAGATTTGATTCGGTTGCCGAATTTCTGATTCGCAGGGCCCTTACTGGTTGGGTTTTATTTAGTGGCAGTTACACAGGTGATGTAGGCATTAATATGTGTATTAGGGTGGGGAATGTGGAAAGGGACCCTAAAAGGGGGCCTTTGCCCCTATAGCGGAAACCCTGCATGTTATACATTAATTTAATATATAGCTAGAACAGGGAGATGAATTTGCTGGGAATTATGACTGAAAACAGCTAGTATTACTTCGACCGAGTGACATAGATTAAACAGTGATTATTAGACATTATGAATTTCACACCATTTACATTAGTAACAATCGACCGAGTATCTATGTATCACTTATTGTGATTGGTCAACAGCTATTGACGAATCAAATTGCATGTAACATATCTGAAGTCGGCTGAAAAGTCAGCTTGTTACCAATGAATTATGACCAGATGGAAATGTGAATTCAACTATAAATGGATATCTAATCCCGAATACTCTGCGATGCTACTCGGAGTAGCGGAGAACAAACCAAGGCAAAGTGTTTATTCTGACTCATGAATATAGACCTCTCTGTCATGGGGGAGCACACCACATAAAGCTATATTAACCCTTTACCCAACAGAAGGGCCCTCTACCAATGCATTCTCTTATATATGCGAGTCGACCATAGGTCGCCTCGCATATATAAGAGAATGCATTGGCTTAACACATTAAAAATTATAAAATTGTTAAAGAATGTAAGAAAAAATGGTAAAAAGTGTTAAAAAAAGATTTTTTTTAGGCCAATGCATTCTCTTATATATGCGAGACGACCTATGGTCGACTCGCATATATAAGAGAATGCATTGGCACAGGGCTAACTGTAACTATCACAATGTGGTCAAGGAGCCGGTTCCAATGATATCCATATTTGTATGGTTCTATTGAGACAGACCGAAGATATTTTAGGCTGTTGAAGCTTTATTTGGCCGGTTTGTTGGGTAAAGGGTTAAAGGGGACAAACACAAAAAGAGCTTCATTATCATTGACATTTCATTTCAGGTTTTCAATTCTGATGGATGATCTGTTTGAAGAGGCATTAGCATACGTCTGTTGGGCGAGAGGCAATATCAGCCAAGCATCGGATATGTTGGTGAAGATCGCTCACAAACAAGAACTTTGTGAGTTTATATACAGCTGTTAGACAACACATAGTTACATTGTGTATTTCATTGCCATTGAACGAATCAAATGCCATGATAAGTGTAATGAATAGGCGGAATGCAGAACATGTCTTAACCCTTTACCCAACAAAACAGCCAAAAACGCCTAAATAAAGCTTCAACAGCCTAAAATATCTTCGGTCTGTCTCAATAACACCATACAAATATGGATATCATTGGAACTGGTTCATTGACCGCATTGTGATGGTTACAGTTATGCCCTGTACCAATGCATTCTCTTATATATGCGAGTCGACCATAGGTCGCCTCGCATATATAAGAGAATGCATTGGCCTAAAAAAATTCTTTTTTTTAACACTTTTTACCATTTTTTCTTACATTCTTTAACAATTTTATAATTTTTCTTATATTTTTTAACAATTTTTATAATATTTTTCTACATTCTTTGACAATTTTATCATTTTTAATATGTGTTAAGCCAATGCATTCTCTTATATATTTCTCATATATAAGAGAATGCATTGGCACAGGGCCGTTCTGTTGGGTAAAGGGTTAACCCTATAATGACTGGAGCTTCCTGAAATTTTGCAAAAACCTTGTGCCAATGTATTCTCTTATATATGAGAGTCTCCCATAGGGAGCCTCGCATATATAAGAGAATTCATTGGCCTAACAATATTTACCTTGACCTTGTAAGCCAGTGCATTCTCATATATGCGAGGCTCCCTACTCTTGGGATCCAAATAAGTATACCCGTATGTTTATTATTTTTTTGGAAAAGTTGCTGCCCTGTATGGTGCTTATTTGGGTCTGTATGTTTATTTAAAAAGTGGGATTTTCAAGAAATTTATAATACAGGCCTATCAGAATTGTTGGAGCCTTTATTCAGATCAGGAACAGATAGTCCAAACATGTTGCTGGAAGTCTCTTGGGTAACTCCTATGACAACAAACAGTGCAAAAATTTAGAAATATATATGATTGACCTTATAGCATTTCAGATAGTCTTGCTTCCATGTTGGAAATTGCCACCCTGTACTGTTATTCCGCCCCGTACTCTTATTTGATTTAGCAGAATTGTCCACCCTGTACTCTTATTCCGCACCGTATGCTTATTTGGACCCCGAGAGTATGGGAGACTTCCATATATAAGAGAATGCACCAGCGCAGCTCCCATCATGAAAGGGTTAATCAAGTATCTTTCATCAAATTGCGGAAGGCATAACACACACGATCCAATGGAGCTTTCCACAAATATTGAATAGTGGGAGGAGCTTACTGTTGCTAGGAGACAAAGCATTTGCAGAAATTGTTAATTAGTTTTGCCTTATGCTATAATAGACCAGAGAACATACTTGCTTTTCACCTTTAATTGTAAAAATAATGATAAGTGTCAAGTATTTACATTTGTACACATATGACAATATTTTCTCTCTATAATTTGCATCAATCTGACTTAGTGACCCGTCCGAAAAATAGGAATGGCCATGTTGGATGCCATATTGTCTGGGGGTCTCTGCGGCCACTTAGAATTCTTGTTAACATGTGAAAAAATTAGAGGAGACCTTATGGAAGAAAATTAGGTGAAGTTGAGTCCTGGGGGGGGGGGGGGGGGCGTGTGCAAGGGTCCTGGACTAATTTAATTATTCTATTTATTCAATCTTTTTATAGATCTAGATAAAGTGTCTGTAGTCTGCATATAATAGATAGTCTATTTATTGTCTATTTATAGACTTAGAAAAAGCTTTGCTGCTATCAGAGATTGGTCGAATGTACGCTCAGTTTGATGACCCTCAGCTGGCGATAAAGTTCTTCCGTCTGGCCTCGGAAGCTGCACATGAATATGGTCAAACTGATACAGATAAAGATTTCAATGATGTTAATCATCAAATGTTACATCTGATGGCGAATGTCCATGATCAGGGGTTAGTGGCAAAATAGCTAATTAATAATTAACCCTTCTAATACTGGAGCTTCCTGAAATTTTGGGAAAATCGTGTGCCAAGGCATTCTCTTATATATGCGAGCCTCACATATATAAGAGAATACATTGGCCTAACAATATTTAGCTTGACCTTGTAAGCCAGAGCATTATATGTATGTGAGGCTCCCTATTGGAAACTCTTATATATAGAAGAATACACTGGCAGCTTGATGGTTTGTGACAATTAAGTTAAATAGATATGGCTCCAAATCGACCCCCAAATTATGTATATATAATTTGGTATGAGGTATCTCAAACATACATACGAAGAAAATTTCCAAACAAGATAGTCGATATCTTGCTAAAAAATACATGTTTTGTTTCTTTTATTTCTGATAAATTTGAGATTGTTACTTTGTGTAGGATTTAATTTTTTAATCAGTAGTCACATAAAAAATGCACATGTAGACCATAGGAAGAACATCTACAGCTGTCTTCATTCTGAAACGTTTATAGTACTAAATAATTTTGTTGATTAAAACAATGAGAAAGCAGTGTGTGAAGTTTTTTAATTGTTTCGTGTTAAGATAATGCAATATACCTTTTCGTGAAGTCATGCATTATTTCGTTTCTGATTACATAATTGCAATGAATAGAAATGTCGCAATATTTTATCGTGAGTTTGGGACTCGATCACCTTGTTCGAAGTTGTATACATTTTATGACTTCAATTTGTTTTTCTGGGACATATAATGCTCGTAGAAAGGTAGTTCAGGTATTTATCAAACTATTTCGATACTGGGAAAAATTCAAAAGCGAATATATTAAGGTGGAATTTAGAGCGCAAACTGTCATATGGTTTAATAAAAAAAAAGGGTTAAATAGTGATGTTAATTTTTAAATCTCAAGCATTTGTGCCAAGTTGTAAAAAGTTTGTGACTTTTTACTTAAAGTGATGTGAAACATTCCAGTATGGTGATCAAATAGAAATAGAGAATATTCTTGTTCAAAGTAGTAATTTTTTCAGATATTATATCCAAATTGGCAACACACACCGTTATTCCCATATAATAATTAAATGCAGTGACTACAGACGGCAAAACCATTTTCCTTAGTTTATTGCCGATAGATGCGTCCCGAATCAAGTAGTAAATATTTACAATTGAGTGTAGTTCAGACGATGATTTTTATGGAGTGGTATGGCCGATTTGTTTGAGAGTTTCGGCGATGTTAGTAGAGTGTTACATTTCTGCAGTTGACATAGCGCCTAAATACTAACTTATCAGTTTCACACACCCGAACAAGTACATATTATGTCTTTAAAAAACTTAATTTTGCTTTATAAAAAAATCTGTTAACAAAGGAACCTGGTCATACTTTTTATGAAGCTCTGGTGTTTTGATGACATGTTTAGGGAGAATTAATTTCTCCGAGAGAGTTTGCTTAAGAAAGAGTCATCCCTTTAATTAATCTGAGACAATGTTAGAATGTTCACCCTAAATAAAATGCTGTTTTAACCCTTTACCCAACAAACCGGCCAAAACCGGCCAAATAAAGCTTCAACAGCCTAAAATATCTTCGGTCTGTCTCAATAAAACCATACAAATATGGATATCATTGGAACCGGCTCATTGACCACATTGTGATGGTTACAGTTATGCCCTGTGCCAATGCATTCTCTTATATATGCGAGTCAACCATAGGTCGCCTCGCATATATAAGAGAATGCATTGGCCTAAAAAAAATCTTTTTTTAACACTTTTTACCATTTTTTCTTACATTCTTTAACAATTTTATAATTTTTAATGTGTTAAGCCAATGCATTCTCTTATATATGCGAGGCGACCTATGGTCGACTCGCATATATAAGAGAATGCATTGGCACAGGGCCCTTCTGTTGGGTAAAGGGTTAATCACTGGAAATGACAGTGTTTGTAGTGATCATGTTTTTACTCCAGGTTGATGACTGAAACCAAATGCAGGGAATCTAAAGCGCTGTGGTCGTCAGTAATTAACAGCGGCTACAAACAAATAAGTACCCCCTCATACCTCGCGGCATTCGATGCTCTTCTGTGCTTCCATTCTGGGACATTCCCTGGTAAGTTAGAGTTACCTCTCTTCATGTGCTTCCATTCTGTGACATTGCCCGTTGACTTAGTGTTAGCTCCCTAGCTGTTCTTCCATTCTGGGACATTCTCTGCTAAGTTAGAGTTACCTCCCCTCCTGTGCTTCCATGCTGGGATATTCCCTGGTGATACCTCACTTACTGTGCTTCCATGCATGGGATATTCCATGGTGAATTAGAATTACCTCCCTTACTGTGCTTCCATGCTGGGATATTCTCTGGTGATATAGAATTACCTCCCTTACTGTGCTTCCTGCTGGGATATTCCCTGGTGATACCTCACTTACTGTGCTTCCATGCTGGGATATTCCCTGGTGATACCTCACTTACTGTGCATTCCATGCATTGGATATTCCATGGTGATTTAGAATTACCTCCCTTACTGTGCTTCCATGCTGGGATATTCTCTGGTGATTTAGAATTACCTCCCTTACTGTTAATCACTTGAAACTTCCATGATGAGGCATTCCTTGGTGGGTTACCTGGTGGTCTTTAAACTTTTAATCGACTGATCAACATTGGCACGTTTGTTAAATAAGTCAACCCTGATATCCATCCGTCGATTGGTCGAAACAAATTCCTAACTTTGGCTGCTGATTGCCGTAATCATCAGAAATTTAGAATTACCTGTGCACAGAAGCACAGTAAGGGAGGTAATTCTAAATTCATTCCACTGGATTTCTTGTGATATAAATACTATTTTCAAAGCTTGTTTAGAGTAATCAGACAAAAACTTAAGAACAAGATTTAAAAAAATGGCACCCCAAAAGGCATACCCATGTTAGATATGTTTATGAATGGAAAATCAGGAATTGGGTTCCAACTAATGGACATGTAATCAATTAATCAATTAACCCTTTACCCAACAAACTGGCCAAAACCGGCCAAATAAAGCTTCAACAGCCTAAAATATCTCCGGTCTGTCTCAATAGAACCATACAAATATGGATATCATTGGAACCGGCTCCTTGACCACATTGTGATAGTTACAGTTATGCCCTGTGCCAATGCATTCTCTTATATATGTGAGTCGACCATAGGTCGCCTCGCATATATAAGAGAATGCGGCCGTTCTGTTGGGTAAAGGGTTAATCACTTGAAATGACAGTGTTTGTAGTGATCATGTTTTTGCTCCAGGTTGATGACTGAAACCAAATGCAGGGAATCTAAAGCGCTGTGGTCGTCAGTAATTAACAGCGGCTACAAACAAATAAGTACCCCCTCATACCTCCCGGTGAGCTAGAATAATGAAATTTGGAATAGATTGTCTTCATTTAATTCAAGTTAAAATAATTAAATATAGATTGTATGTAAAATATGCTGAAATTTAGCATAGAGTATCTGCATATAAATACAGATTACACCAAAATTCAGCTAGATTGCCTACATATAAAGTACGCTTACATTTAGCACAGTGTATTTAGTTCTACTGTAGATATAGACAAATTATATAATCTTTACATCTATTACAGGAGGTGATATGGATTGGCTGAAGGAAGCTGAGGAAAAACTGAATAAAGCTGTTAATAAGAAATATCACCTGAATCTGCATTTGTCTTTCATTCTCGCATGGCTCGGGAAGACAGAAGAATCAAAACTAGCACTTTGTAAACTATCTTATGGGTAAGGTATCTGAAGGCCTTAAATCTGAGATGTTCTTGATACTTTCATGCCTCGCGACGACAGAAGAATAATGACTAGCATTGCTCAACCTTTCTTAAGCCAACCGCACATGTTGCGATATATATTGTGGTGACTCATGCCGGTGCCGGTTATGATCGTAATGTGTGCAGTATGAAGTCATACAATTTTTCCGCCAAGGAGAAGCCCTCAACTGAACTATATGGATTACGTCTCCGGCCTTGTGTCAATCAGGAGGGTTAAAATTTTATTGCTGTGCCGATCCCACTCACACCCGTGTCCGGATTAGTCTCGCATGAATACACCCGCATTCTATCTATTGTCTAGTCAGTTTTTATTCCTCCTCGCCAGGACAGGATCGTTTCTATTTTCTCAAGGTTGTATCTTTCTGTGTTGCGAGTTTATCGACTCAATATTTATTGTTGATATTACAAACTTGCAATTTATTGTACCCGATAGTTAATTAATATTTCTCACATCCAAAACGGGAACTTTTTTCGTTTCACTGTATCCGTAATTTGTTTCCGTGTTTTCTGTTTTCCTCAAGACGGCTTTATCTTCCAACAATTGGAATTAAGATGGCCATCTTGACAATGACTAAAGAAGCACATAGCTTACTTGTGGCAAAACCACATAGTGCATATTGTGCCACACATACGGCGTGATGACTATCATGACTTACAATTGAGGACGCAATGTAGTACGGTATGCGATATCTCCTAATTTCGTGCTACACGTGTTTCACTTTACATAAGTTTCCGTCGACTCGCTTCGGTTATTTCGTAAGTTCCGTTGCTTTGTATCCTAATGTATACTGCCAAATCATACATGGCACTGCTCTGTTAATTCGCAGAAAGTTGCACAGGACAGCCATATCCTCCTTTGTAATACTTTACATGAATAAATACGAAAGATAGTACTGCATGTTATCACTATCAGATGACAATTCACATTTCTTTCGACTGAGCGATCTGTAACATTGTTTTAACGATCAATACCTGCGAATCTACACCCGCCAGTATGTATGAGCGCGTGGTCTTGTTAGACACATGGCAAATGTAATAACACATTACATCGACTTCAAGGTATTTAGAAAATTCTGCCTTGTCTATCACGATTAAATATCATATAACTCATTGTATCATCAGTACAATAGTTACTAACACTCCGTAACAGGGGGATGGTATTCGTTATCACATATATAACCACACTTCAAATTGATGTGTTGTCTGACGTTCTAAATATTGTGTTGCATTCTTTACATCCATGTATGTACAGTTTGGGTTACTACGAACTATTGTTCACCAACTGCAATGAAGTGAAAACTTTGTAGCCTGACACTAAGCCATCTTACTGTAGGCTCTAATATGCCTCGGCATGGGCGAGCTTGCAATAATGTATTGCACGCCGTAATAGTTCCATACATTGTACATGACAATCATATGGTATCAGGGCCTCATGTATGCTGTCAGAACTGACTACTAGTATGCTTACATATGGTGCACAGTTTTCATCCCAATACTGACATACTTTGCGGTTTCCTCAGTGAATGATAACGGCAAACAGCGAAATAGAAAGAATACATATTGTCACGTGCTCCAGATTCACTGCCAATAGTCTTTCCAGTAGAGACCATCACTTGGCTCACTAACTTCTATTTCCACATATATCAAAACGATATTCTGCCAAATAGCTTTCACTCGTGTATGATGCGCAGTTACATGCAACACATTTATATTGCGCAGAATATCAGAAAGGACTGCATTTGTATTGTTACATGTCTAAAGCGAGCTTACATGCGCAGCGTTTATATTGCGCACATCTACTGCCAATATATTTCCGAAACCGGCCAAGACATGGCTCTTCGTCTATTGTCACATATCCACTGATTATGTGACAAAACGATTCGATACAATCATGACGAAAATGAAGGCATTCGTATCTTCACGTCCGCTGTAAGCGCACTTTCCTAACGGAAACCGCCTAGTTCTTGCCTATGTGCATTCGGAACTCATCGTCCTCATATACGAGAAAAGACAGTATCTTACCTGTCATAGCAGGTAAGATCACGTGGCCAGGGGTATAACGTGATTTTATATTAACCTTACTTTATACTCAATAACCTAGGTTGTATTGTGTTATGTATATTAACCTTGCTTTGTTATAACTAACAGCATGTCTTGCAGTCGAACATGATTCGAATTTGATGGCCACACACCGTGCAGGTTGCTCATTCACGGGTGTATTACTTGTTATAGTTGGGTAAGGGCATATTAGTCAATGATTACCTACTTTGAGCAACCGTACCAGTCTTTACCTCGGGCAGGACCAGTTCTGGCCCCCCAGGTCCTGCTACGGCAGTGTGAACCAATGGTAGGCGGGTGCTGCAAGTGGTTGATTCGGGAAACCAATCTTCACGGGCGATTGCTCCGGCACCTTTCTCTCAGGTGCCTAATGGTAGTGGCAATACGATTATTAAATTTCGAAAAATTTCACATCGATATACTATTATTCCACATAGAGTGAAATTTCCATCAGTATTTTGATTTCGGTCTGGATTCCTGCCACGAAGATCTGTTTATAGGCCACCACAATTATTGGGCACCTGGGAGTAGCCTTTGGCGGCTGTTCTGGGTGGGGAAGACTCGTTGTCACGTGACGCTCTTGCTCTCATAGACATAGCGCACCAGCCAAATGGCCTTCTGACTCTTCCCCATGGTGCAGTGGCCCACATCATTACAAGATGGGGTCCAGTCGATCCCCTGGAATCGTAATACCTTCGGGATACATCCGGGCCTGCTCCTCCGCCGTCATGTGATCATAGTGGTATGTCATCGACATTTATTCCAGTTTGGTCAGGACCACCTGCATTTGGGGGATTCCATGGAGGGGGCTTCCTCTGATCAAATGGCTCATCAGAACTTATTCCCTCTGGCCTTGGGGGCGCAGCTTGATGATGCCCCAGAATTTGAGGGGGTGACCTTGGACAGGACATAGCTACTTATCCCAAATGCAAGGGCATTTGTCTTGCGTCGAACCATTTCAGAGTAGGCCTCTTCCACAGTCTGGTATCCCAACCTGATGCAGCCAATTCTGTTAGCTGGCGTCGATCTTGACATGCTTCTCTGCATCGCGTGGCGTCGGCAGGTTTGACGACGATGAGCAAGAATCGCGGGTCGACAGTGGGTCACCAGGCACACTGTCGGACGAGGATTCTGATGTTCCGCTGGTAAGTGATTTTGTACAGGATGAGGATACAGGTTGATATCTTATATTGCTTCATTTAATTCAACAATTTGCGATAAGTACAAGTATTTATCTCAGTCAGGAAAGATCCAGCACTGTAGCCTTTGGAGGATGTTCTGGGTGGGGAAGTGAAGAGTTGTTGCGTGCCTCCAAGAGCTGCTCCAGCCTTCTGCCTCTTCCCCACGGTGCAGTGGCCCACATCTCCACAGATGGGGTCCAGCCACTCCCCTGGAATCGTACACCTTCGGGATACCTCTAGGCCACTCCTCCACCAGTAGGCTGAATGTTCTGGGTGGGGAAGACTTGTTGTTGCGTGCCTCCAAGTGCTGCACCAACCAACCTTCTAACTCTTCCCCATGGTGCAGTGGCCCACATCTCCAGAAGATGGGGTCCAATCCCCTGGAATCGTAATACCTTGGGGATACCTCCAGGCCACTCCTTCACCGGTAGGAAAGAAAGGCTGAATGATCTGGGTGGGGAAGACTTGTTGCGTGCCTCCAAGAGCTGCACCAACCAGCCTTCTATCTCTTCCCCACGGTGCAGTGGCCCACATCTCCACACGATGGGGTCCAATCTCCTGGAATCGTAATACCTTCGGGATACCTCCAGGCCACTCCTTCACCGGTCATTTTGCAATTTTGATCATTCTGCTACATTTGATCATGTCAAAATGTACCCGACACTCGTTATGTGCGCCATCATAGATCACTGATGCTTCTATGCTTGTTCATCAAGTCCTCAGTGGTGTTCTCTAATCCCATATATACTGGTATGCAATGATACCTTGGATCATGATGGCGTTACCTGCTCTCTACATTATACGAGGCTGGAGTACAGATGTGTGGCATGATATAATGAAACCTCATACCTCGCTATGATATCTGCTGCATATCATTTTTATATCTGGTTTGTGTATCACAGGGAGCAATTTACTTTCGATATCTGATTTGCAAATAATCTCACATTGACATGATTAGATAGCATTTTTATAACATCATACATGTATAAAAAATTCCTCACTATTACCGGTATCCACATTTCAGTGGCAAATCGCGATGCGATTCCAGTTAATTTGCTCCCTGGTGTCTCATAAGCATTCTGATATCTTATGGCATACACAATGGCTGCATGTGACATCAGTTCATAATGTGAACTGTCGAGAGAGCGAAGAAGATAACAAAGAGAATAGGATGCAGCAAAGTTATACTTGCTCGGTTGTCTCGCTAGCATGAATTATATGGCACTACCTGGGATGTTTATTCCAAAAACAAGGGGGGGGGGGGGGGGCGGTACACATTTGAGCAATGTCGTAATCTGAATTGGGAGCTCTTTCACGTAACATAATCATATCTGATTCATGACTAAATCACATTTACATGAATCCTGTTTCGGAAGAGTACATTCCCATCGAATTTGGATATTAATTAACTTTATTGCTCGTGCCTCCTCCTGGGCTTGCATTCTAATCCATATAGTTCAGTTGAGGGCTTCTCCTTGGCGGAAAAATATAATATTTATAAATAATATTACTTTTTCCTTAAGGGAAGCCCGAAACTGAACTATCATAGATCCCTCCCATGGTGGTGCCATTCCCAACCCCGCGACTCGCAAATCTCATGATTAAGTCGGAAATAAAAAAAACTGACTAGACAATAGATAGAATGCGTGTGTATTCATGCGAGACTAATCCGGACACGGGTGTGAGTGGGATCGGCACAGCAATAAAATTTTAACCCTCCTGATTGACACAAGGCCGGAGACGTAATCCATATAGTTCAGTTTCGGGCTTCCCTTAAGGAAAAAGTAATATTATTTATAAATATTATATATTTTGTTGAATGATCCACATCGTTGCATTTAAGAAAACTTAATTTTCAATGATCGACATCGTTCCATTTATAGGAAGTGGCCAATCTAGCTTTGAGTATTTATTTAATCTTGTAGCAATCACCTGTTTCACTCTACAACAAAAATATAACTGCTCTTCACTAAAGTCACAGACTAAATACATTCTGAATTGAGATGGAAAATATTAAGTAAGATTGATTGGGGACATAAAATAAAAAACATCCATTACCCTGCAGGGAGCCCCACACATATATAGAAGCATATAGAAGAGTGTCGTCTGCTCGTGTTTGTCTGGGGCTCTGTATGGGTGAAATTATAAAATTATAAAATTGTTAAAGAATACAAGAAAAAATTATTAAAATTGTAAAAAATTGTTAGGCCAATGCATTCTCTTATATATGCGAGGCGACCTATAGTCGACTCGCATATATAAGAGAATGCATTCGCACAGAGTATATTCATGTACCATCGACAGATGTTGATTTTCCCCAGGGTTCGCGCTACCACATGCCTCCCTGACCGACATGGGAGGTTAATAAAAAGAATAAAACAGGCAAATATGGATTATGACTATAGTTCGATAAAAGAAAAGAAATAATAAGTATTGGTCACCTGCACAAATAAAATATCCCAGTGAGGTTCGATCTTTCCATGCTCAGGGAAGCTTTTGGTTTATATATAGGAAATATGAGGCTATAAATTGCCATGTCATATACACATATCATATAAACAAGCTACAACTCTTTATTATACGCTCACAAATGGATTATAGGAAATGTTTCTGTTAGATAAATATCGTTATCCCTCAGAAGGGGATATAGAAATTTTCACTTTGATAACCGCCTGTGCATGAGCGATTGATTCACTTACTTAATTAATGCAGCAATGTATTGAACTCTTATTTAATTAAATTCTTAACTCCATAATTAAAGTAGCGATGTATATAATGTATCTAATTTATGTCCATGGTTAAATATAGAATATACACATAGTGTTTCTGAATAACAAATTTAATCCACGAGTGGGATTTGTGATTTACACCACGAGCTTCAGCGAGTGGTGTAAATCGCCAATCCCACGAGTGGATTAAATTTGTTATTCAGAAACACTCTGCGTATATTTTGTTTATGCCACGATCTTTACAATGCGATGGATAAACACTTTTCCGTTCAAATTGTATGGAGAAAGTTTAATCCACTCTGCGAAGTTTATGCCACGATCTTTACAATGCGATGGATAAACACTTTTCTGTTCAAATTGTATGGAGAAAGTTTAACCCACTCTGCGAAGTTTAATCAACAGTAGGCACGTTTAATCAACAGGTGTTGATTAAATGTAAAATTTAAACAGATGGCTTTATTTATATAGTAAGATAGGCGATCGTGGTATAAAGAGCATTTTACAAACAGGTAAAATAGCCCAGGCCTCAAGTTGAATTTGACACGTTGTAGAACTATCGATTGATCAAGTGGCATCCTATATTTGTCACTTTTGATTGGCTCGTGGACAGTGTACAGGAACTGATCACTCCGTCTACCTTGACGGCACATGTATTCCTGTTAGTTGTTGTTTTCAAGTCAGCTTTCAAAATCCATGTGAATCAGAAGAGTTAACATTACTTCATTTTAGAAATATCTTGAATATCGATTGGGTCATTAGATTTTGACCAGCAGAGTAATTAAACAAAGTTTTAATGTCACGTTTATAGGTGGTTCATAGCTTTTTGTGAAGTGTACAACACGCAGCATGCGCTCGCCCATGATCGACTTGAAGTGACGTAGGTGGTTCATCGCTTTTTATGAAGTGTTGACTTCAGTTATTGGTTTATGAACCACAGAAAACTTTGTGTACGCCATATGGCGAAATGTACTGATTCTTACAGGTGCTAATTGTGTGAATGCGGAGGGTGTGTGATTATTATATGTCATGTTAAAATTGTGTTTTGTTGAAATTGTAACATACTTATGGGGAAAATATTAGATAAGATTGAGTAAGCAGATAGACCAACTGTTAGCTTTGATGCATTAATTAAAGGTGTTTATGAGGAAAAGTATGGTGAATTGTTTTGCAAATGCATATAATAAAAAGAGTGCAAAATGAAAAAAATTCTCTATCCCTCATGTGTTTATAATATTGAAAGATTGTGATAGTCCAATGTGTGATAATGTGTCTAATGATTACAGTGCTCAGGGGCAGCCATCATACAAGAAGTCCAGTGTGTGGGATCCATTAATAAATGAAGTGTTAAGGCAGAAGAGTGAAGTACGGCCACTCAAGGTCATTTGGAGGACACAACTTCAGCCTTATTGTCTGAGTGAAACGTGAGTTTTCATTGGTTGAATCATCTCATACAGGTATGATCAGTTAACCCTTTCCATACTAAATACTTATTGACAAGTAGTTCCCTTAGAAAATGTTCAGATATTAAGTTCAAGAAATTACCATTGGTCGTTTGTTGATCTTATTATCAGAACATTTTCCTCTAATAAATAGAATTCCTTCTGCACTTGTACTATCTGTCGTCTGCTTATTTTCCCTGAAAATCCCTCCAGATGGATAATAGACCAATCCAATGTATACTTTTATAACTGAATGGGAGAATCCATTTAGTATAGAAAGGGTTAATGATGAAGATTCATTTTAGGGTCATTCGAAGGTCAATTGTCAGCTCTTATTGCCTGTCTTAGTTCTTACTGCTTCAGCCATATTGTCTGAGTGAAACGTGAGTTTTCATTGGTTGAACATGTCATGACCTCATAGATAGATGAGTTCATTGAAGGTTGTTTTGATAACACAGCTTCCACTATTTTGCCTCAGTTAGTGTTCAAATGATAAGTGGTGTTCAGAAGTCAACAAGTCGCAGCAGTTGTAGTCGAAACCCATCTCACTATTTTTGACACGGGAATTTTTTTGGGACGCCATTTTCGAGTGGAGTCACTAATCATGTCAAGAAATCAGGATTCGGGAATTCAAAATAAAGCGGTGAACCGGTGCTAAAACTTACATTTGACAAAATGTTCCGGACCCTTAGTGCTTTACATAACTCCCAAATTACACGGACATAATTAGAAGGTTCAAATGAGTTATGTACATTCAAACCACATACCCACACATTGTTATGAATAGGTTAGATCTGCTCCAGCGCACATGAGCTACACAATAGTAAGCATCATGGCAGCATATCAACATCATCAAAAAAGAGTCGCTATAATGAGTTAATACTTGGGACTGAATACTTTGGGTACCGTTTTCTTGAAGATTGTTCATTATTTGAATTAAGCGTTACATTTCTGCTCTTTGTTGTAATCAGTAGGCAAAGTTGGGAACTTGTTTCATCTAATCAACTGGTTACTTTCAGGGTCGATTTCTTTGATAATCAATTCAACTAACCATTTCAACACTAGCCTGAGTGAAACATCATATTTGTTTTTATTGGTTGAATCATGTCATGTGATCACATATGTGGTTATATTTTCCTAAAATGCTATTTTTTAATTTTCTTTTTATAACAGATTATTCTAGTTTATTGACAACTTATCATTACTTTATAAGAATAGTGCTTATATTTTTTTTGTGACCTACCAAAAATGTCTTTTCTACAGTTTATAACATTGTTACTATAGTTGTTAATAAATGATTTGCTTGTTACAACCAGTTAACACTCATAACTATTGCTTTCAGGCTGATATCTCTATCTGATTTAACCAGTTAACTATTATAATTATTGCTTTCAGGCCGATATCTCTAGCTGATTTGTGCAGTACCCAAATTAACCTGCGTTTCACTGTCGACGGATACCTCACTGGGGATATGCAGCAGTTACTTCCTCCAGTCCGGGGCGTGTACCTCGATTCACATACCGGGTAAGAATTACTTCCCCTGTCAGGCGAGTTGTCCTTGATCCACATAGCGGGTAAGAACAGATATCAGCAGTTACCTCTTCCTATGAGGGGAGTATCCATCAATCCACGTAGCAGGTAAGAATTACTTACCCTGTCAGGGGAGTGTACCTCGATCCACATACCGGGTAAGAATTACTTCCCCTGTCAGGGGAGTGTACCTCGATCCACATCAGCAGTTACATCCCCCTGTGAGGGGAGTGTCCTTCAATCCACATACCAGGTAAGAATTACTTCCCCTGTCAGGCGAGTTGTCCTTGATCCTCATAGCAGGTAAGAATATATATCAGTAGTTACATCCCCCTATGAGGGGAGTATCCATCAATCCACATACCGGGTAAGAATTACTTCCCCTGTCAGGCGAGTTCTACTTGATCCACATACGGGATAAGAATTACTTCCCCTGTCAGACGAGTTGTCCTTGATCCACATGGCGGGTAAGAATAGATATCAGCAGTTACATCCCCCTATGAGCGGAGTATCCATCAATCCACGTAGCAGGTAAGAATTACTTCCCCTGTCAGGCGAGTTGTCCTTGATCCACATAGCGGGTAAGAATAGATATCAGCAGTTACATCCCCCAATGAGTGGAGTATCCGTCAATCCACATAGCGGGTAAGAATTACTTCCCCTGTCAGGCGAGTTGTCCTTGATCCACATGGCGGGTAATAACAGATATCAGCAGTTACATCCCCCTATGAGCGGAGTATCCATCAATCCACATAGCGGGTAAGAATTACTTCCCCTGTCAGGCGAGTTGTCCTTGATCCACATAGCGGGTAAGAATAGATATCAACAGTTACATCCCCCTGTGAGGGGAGTGTCCTTCAATCCACATAGCGGGTAAGAATTACTTCCCCTCAGGTGAGATGTCAATTAAAAATATTATAACAGTCACGAAGATGTCAAATATTTAAACATGAGAAACAGTCACAATATGTGCTTCAATTATTATTTTAGTCGCGAATGAGATCTTTCCACTTTTTTAGCATTTCAAGACAAGAACAAGGTATGTTCTTGTGTATGAATTACTGAATGAATTTAGCAGCCGATTTCATCTCCTGGTAACCATTATGGGCCGCACATTGTGACCGGATATCTAATCATCCATTGTGACCGGGTATATAATCATCCATTGTGACCGGGTATATAATCATCCATTGTGACCGGATATATAATCATCCATTGTGACCAGGTATATAATCATCCATTGTGACCGGGTATATAATCATCCATTGTGATGGGGTATATAATCATCCATTGTGATGGGGTATATAATCATCCATTGTGACGGGGTATATAATCATCCATTGTGACAGGGTATCTAATCATCCATTGTGACAGGGTATATAATCATACATTGTGACCGGGTATATAATCATCCATTGTGACCGGGTATATAATCATCCATTGTGACCGGGTATATAATCATCCATTGTGATGGGGTATATAATCATCCATTGTGATGGGATATCTAATCATCCATCGTGATGGGGTATATAATCATCCATTGTGATGGGGTATATAATCATCCATTGTTACCGGGTATATAATCATCCATTGTGACCGGGTATATAATCATCCATTGTGATGGGGTATATAATCATCCATTGTGATGGGGTATATAATCATCCATTGTGACCGGGTATATAATCATCCATTGTGATGGGGTATATAATCATCCATTGTGATGGGGTATATAATCATACATTGTGATGGGGTATATAATCATCCATTGTGATGGGGTATATAATCATCCATTGTGATGGGGTATATAATCATCCATTGTGACCGGGTATATAATCATCCATTGTGACGGGGTATATAATCATCCATTGTGATGGGGTATATAATCATCCATTGTGATGGGGTATATAATCATCCATTGTGATGGGGTATATAATCATCCATTGTGACGGGGTATATAATCATCCATCGTGACCAGGTATATAATCATCCATTGTGACGGGGTATATAATCATCCATTGTGACGGGGTATCTAATCATACATTGTGACGGGGTATATAATCATCCATTGTGATGGGGTATCTAATCATCCATTGTGATGGGGTATATAATCATCCATTGTGACCGGGTATATAATCATCCATTGTGACGGGGTATATAATCATCCATTGTGATGGGGTATATAATCATCCATTGTGACCGGGTATATAATCATCCATTGTGACCAGGTATATAATCATCCATTGTGACCGGGTATATAATCATCCATTGTGACCGGGTATATAATCATCCATTGTGATGGGGTATCTAATCATCCATTGCTCTAAGTGATCTGTTTGCTAACAGTGAATTATTATAGTTTCGTGCCTTGAGCCACGTACCGAGTGAGATGTCAAAGACGTAGGAGATAAATGTACTCTATTTAGTTGCATGTTCTGCAATTCAAGCATGAAAACAGCTCGTGAACCCCTCATATATGGCATATTTTAGAACGCCAAAAAAAAACCATAACTTTTGTATCCTGTTGCGTTGGGTACATTTTAGAAAATACATTCCCTGAACCCATGTGTATATATGGTAAATGTGGTTACTTCTGGTTACTTTACCTATTAGTTACATTGGTTAATTCTTTTTCTTAGAAATCCCAAGGTACCAGGGTACATTGGGTACAAATTATAAAACATATCCCCAGAACTACTTTACAACCCATGGATACATAGGGTACATGTGATTACTTCTGGTTACTTTACCTATCAGTTAAAGTTACATTTGGAAACTTATTTTTCTTCTTCTTTGAAATCCCAAGGTACCAGGGTAAAAATTAAAAAACATATTCTATACTACATACTTATTGATTACATCCCTTAGGAAATGTTAAGATAGTAAGTTCAACAAACAATCATAAGTAGGTCATTTGTTGAACTTATTATCTGAACATTTCTGAACATGCCGTGAAGTGAGATCTCCTTTGACATGCATCAATTCTTTGGTTACATTCCATTGGGTTACTCCGAATCATTCCCCAAAAATTTTCTGTTAATCGATGGTAAACAACTTGTGGAAATGCTTGATTACACAATTCCTGGCAGCTATTTAGTGGTGATATAAACTGTGAACATGTTGTTTTTGTTGAGGCACCAACTTGTATCTCCGTCAAATATATCTTGGACACTGAAACTAATGGTTATATATTTCTTGCTTGCAAGATTCTAGAAGAAGTCGTTTTAAAAATTATATATTTGGACCAATCGTGTGAGTCCTTTCGCTATAAAAGCGATTGAAAGGTAAGATCCCTTCTTTAAATTTCTTCTATTCGCAAGATAAGTCGCATTTTTTATCTGTTTATTTCTCATGAACGTTTCTCTTTATGATATTCCGAACGACAACACGCAGTTGCCTAATTTCCTGCACTACGCACGTGTTTTCCTATTTTCGGAATTTAGTTTTACAATTGTTCAACAATCTTTTATTCTACAATACTGTCTTATTAATGACAGTAGTCTGTGGGTGGATAAATTCATTAACAAATATTTCAATTTTGTTTTATTTACGAGAATCACTTCGAACAAATATCGTTTTTGTTTGCATAAAACAATAGTAAAAACCGATGCTCTTTCGAGTCATTTGGGTTCTCGGCGGGATTTTTTAACACTGCACCGGATGCAATATTGTGTTGGCGTCTCCACTAAGCTCCAGTTTGGAGTTTGGTCCCTGATAAAATCCTATCCAAATGTATTAGAAGTATTTATTTACAATATTTGACATTACAATATTTTACAATAATTTTTCTCACGGATGCTAGATAAAATAGCCACAGTGTGGCTTGCCTCCTCTCTCTACATTGAACATACGTCTCAATGCTTTTACGATGAAAACTTCGTAATGTTTTTTCCCTCCGACAGGTAGGGGTGCCTCGATTAATCGTATAATCGATGAAACGTTGATACAGCCGATATTCAATTACAATTTTCGGCGGCGATTACTCTGAGTTCTTTATTTCGGATGTCAAAAAGTACCAGACATATTTGGATACCCTGTATTACAGTTTAATATCCAACGGACAGATTAACGATCGTTGATCATGCAAAGATATTAGTAACGCATTGTGCTCATTACTAATTACAATTACCGGCTTTCTTTCCCACGGGACAGTAGCGATTGCTCTCGCACCTGTCTGCACTCGCAATTTTCTATTCACGGTGTTCATCATTTGCACTTGTCCACCTGGTCACAATCAATATTAAAATATGTGAAGATATATTTAGAACATTTCCCATCTCCGTTAATTTATGGGCATGTGAAAGTGTCAGTGGACTTGGGTATATCACACAATGACCTTTGATTTGAGATAACCCCAACTTACAATTATATTACCGGTGCAATTACACCCTTCTAAACAACAAAAATGTATTTTTTGTCATGGGAAGGACTGTCTCGGTTGTTTCTGATACAAATTATGTGAATATTATGCACTACTTCCACTGTCCTTGCTATTAGATACGCTTCATCGATTCTAATCTAGTATTGACTATCGATTATCAAGATTAATGATTGTGGCACCTCTGCTGACGTGGCACCTTCTCTTGCTTCCTCCATTAACTTGGAGACTCGCTGGAGTTGGTTGGTGGACATGCCTCCTCCCTCAGGGTCGCGGCGTCCATAGCCCGCGGAGAAGGGCAGCGATGGTGGTCCAATCGCAGCTACCTTTGGTCCTGCCTCCGGTTCCACCGGATTTGTTCCGTCGCTGCACCAGCCGGCCACTTGCTACAGCTACCACATCAGTGGTCTGTTTAGCTCGCAAGCCCCGGTGCCCTCGGCACATTGCCTGCCTACGCAGTTCAATGTGTCAACTGCCACTGCTTCCACTCCAGGGGATTTTACCGCACGGGTTCTGACCTGTTCTCCATTCGTCAAGTCTTTTCCGACATCCGTCCCTCCCGGTTTTGGGTGGGTATATATCTCTATTATTCACTTGTGTTCTTTCCTCCACCAGTGTGGCCTTGCTTCGTACAGTTTCTGGCCTCTTTTGGGCTCCTAAGCCAGAACTTAGACTTAAAGTTTCCTTTCCGAGGCTCCAGAAATTTTGCCTCGTCAAACCAGGTGACCTGGTCGGGATACTTGCCCCTTTCCCCCATCTCCTGGACAGACGGTGCTGTTTAGAGACGAGGACTTGCTGTCACAACATCCCCTGGATTTGGCAGAGTTTGATGCATGTCCGAGTTTGCCATGCCCATCCGAGAGTGCCTTCCATGAGGGTCATTTCGGATGGGTCAGTCCTTCGGTCTTAGGATAACAATTGCGCACAATTTTTCATGCATTACCAGCACGATACTAACAGCACAGAAAAAGGAAGAACAAACATGGCCCTTCTCTTGCTTCCTCCATTAACATGGAGCCGCCGCTGGAGTCGGTTGCTGGACATGCCTCCTCCTTATTGGTCGCGGCCTCCTGAGCCATCCGCAGAGAAGTACGCCTGTCTTCCACAACCGAAGGACTGGATGGGGCCCACATATCAAGAACAAAATCCAACGTGTGACGATTTTTCCTCTGTCAACTCGATACAGCCTGCGCTGCAGGCTCAGAGTCTGTTAGTGGTCATGCCTCCTCTATTTGTAGTCGCGGCTTCCACAACCTTCGCAGAGACGGTCAACAATGGATGTTCCTCTGCCAACTCGGTACAGCCTGCGCTGTGGTGGTCATGCCTCCTCTATTTGTTGTCGCGGCTTCCACAACCCTCGCAGGGACAGGAAACGATGAATTTTCCTCTGTCAACTCGGTACAGCCTGCGCTGCAGGCTCGGAATCTATTGGTGGTCATGCCTCCTCTATTTGTAGTCGCGGCTTCCACAACCTTCTCAGTGACGGGAAACAATGAATTTTCCTCTGTCAACTCTGTACAGCCTGCGCTGCAGGCTCGGAGTCTGTTGGTGGTCATGCATCCTCTATTTGTAGTCGCGGCTTCCACAAACTTCGCAGAGACGTGAAACAATGAATTTTCCTCTGTCAACTCGGTACAGCCTGCGCTGCAGGCTCTGAATCTGTTGGTGGTCATGCCTCCTCTATTTGTAGTCGCGGCTTTCACAACCTTCGCAGCGACGAGCAGCGATGGAGGTTCTGCAGCATCTACCGCTGGTTCTGTCTCAGTCCATCCAGGTTCATGCTGTCACGGCACATAGCGGTTTTTCCGAACCCATTATTGCCTTGGCTACCTCATTGTTCCTTGTCGCCGACAAGTTGCATTCATTCGACTGAGTGTTTGGTACACTATTACCTTCGTTGTTTGTACTTTGAGGTTTCCTCTGTCAGTCTGCCTTCTGCCATATCACATTGCTCTGGCTATGTGCCGCATTCCGGAACTGCTCCTGAATGAGTTTATTTCGCCTCCATTCTCACCTCCCTTATTATCCCGTCGGGGTATTCCAGGTGTTGTTGAGACCTATCTTTATAGTTTCGGACCTTCTATTAATCTGTTAGATTTTTATTCAACAATTAGGCCACTTTTATGAGACAAACCTAGATGTATTATGGACTTGATCGTGTGTGTGAACCTGATAGGTTAGTATGCGGTGGCTATATCTCTTTAGCGCTCTACTCACTTAGCTGAACATATCATGAATATCGACCGTTCAGCTCCACAGACACTATCGTCTGTACTACGCTCATTTTCAATTTTACTTCTAGATTTGGGATGCATCTTTCAGTGACCTCCTAACACCATGTATGTAGTCCATTTTGTTATCGTATTTGTCACAGCACCGACTTTGACCAAGAATATTTTCCAATTCTATGTTATCAAACGGGCCGAGTGTTTAACATCACTTGGCAGGCGTGATTCTAATTCTAATCCGCTTTAGCGATCACAGATTCTCACCTTTGCGACATTTAACAATTATTGCCGCATGCCCATCGGTGCTTGAGCATACAAGTTGGCGGGTTATCACAATTTTTGTAACTTTCTGCTAACCTACGGTATGGTTCCCTATACCACCACCTGACGAACGCTAACTAAGTTCCACATTTATTTTGAAACCAGGCAGGCCGGTTCATTGCATCACAGATTGGCCGTATGATCAGACAGTGTTCCATTAGCGGTATTAGTTCCTCTCCTGGGTTGATCGTACACTTCCATTTCCAGTTACTTGGCTTGGTGTACCAGAGGCAGGCAATCTTTCCATCTTGGTCCCATCCCTTATGTGTATGTTTTTTTTTCTTTCCATGGACATGATTTCCAGTGCTCAACTCCGTCATGTTTTCCTGGTGTATCCCTAGTCCCCCCATTGGTCTGGGCCCAACGGTTTCTCATATCTCCCCTGGGTCTCTCGGTCAGGCTCAAAATGCTGTCAAGTTACATGTAGTCATACCGCACTGAGCATTGACTCACTTTGAGAGATCCATTCTGAGTATTGATTCAGCTTTTCTGGCGGGGGGGGGGGGGGGGGGGGGTGGGGTGTCATAACCGTGTTTCCCCTCGGTGCCCCCTTTTGCATGTGTTGTTGGCCAGTCAACATCGTGCTAGTGCTGCTTCATCCTCTGGGGAGGTGGGGGGTAGGTTGCTTTATCCTATTAGGTACATGAACAAATGAGTTATCTCCCTTGCCTATGACCAATGTTTATCCTGGACACATTCACCCTGTGATCATTACTAGTAGGGCACATGAAGTACGTGGTGTTTCCTTTTAGGAGGCTCAGTTGTTTTTGAGTTTATCTGAACTATTACATATGGGACACAATGATCTATTTTTTGGCACATGTCTACCAAGAAATCTTTTTGGTACAGGATGCAGGTCTTTTCTGATTCAGCAGGTGGGTTTCATGGACATAGTCGGATGATCTGCCTCGTGGCCTCCTCCTCTTCAAAAATTCTAATTATAACCATTAGTTTCAGTGTCCAAGATATATTTGACAGAGATATAATATTTTTTACCCAAAATATGTATCTCCTATAATAAATATCTTGGACACTGAACACAGTAAGGGCCCTCCCAGTTGGGATCAACATTCCCGCCCCGCGCACTCGGTCAAACGCATCAAACACACAGGAGGAAGAAATAAAAAGAAGGGATCTTACCTTTCAATCGCTTTTATAGCGAAAGGACTCACACGATTGGTCCAAATATATAATCGCCATTAATTGGCATTTGACAAGTGCGCGTACTCGAGGTACTTCGTACCGATTTTTAAAACGACTTCTTCTAGAATCTTGCAAGCAAGAAATATATAACCATTAGTTTCAGTGTCCAAGATATTTATTATAGGAGATACATATTTTGGGTAAAAAATATTATTTTCTGTGCTTAAGTTTCATCTGGACTACTGCAAAGTCTATTTTTTCAATGGAAGGGGAATAACTCTATATCTTATGAATTATGGTGCATTCTGGGAGCAAGACGGAAATATTTCTATGAATTCATCTATTTTCTATTACTCTGTGCCACCTTTTGAGACAAGGATGTACCAAACGGTGATGAAATATAGTATTTTAATCATATTTTATGTCATAGATTCTTATTTAAATCTTTGTTGTTGACAATTGTTCTCTTTTTTGGCTTTCTCCAGACAGAGAATAGTTCGGACAAACCCCGGTGAAACAGAAACATGGATGGAATCCTGCAACCTAGGATACCACAAAGTGTCAACAGGTCAGCATGATTCTACATCTATAATATAGGGTCTATAGGCTGGGGAGGTATGATTCCACCATAGCTGTACAGTAATGCTCTAAATAATCGACTCCTTAACCACAGCAGAATTATGGGTAACTTTCTCACTGAGAGCTTTCCGTTGAATGGCAACAAGCCAT
Organism: Siphonodentalium dalli; assembly: GCA_032622095.1. Classification (NCBI taxonomy): domain Eukaryota; kingdom Metazoa; phylum Mollusca; class Scaphopoda; order Gadilida; family Siphonodentaliidae; genus Siphonodentalium; species Siphonodentalium dalli. The sequence continues at coordinate 247,415,974 of CP136065.1, forward strand.
ATTTCCGACTAAATCCTGAAAAGTTACCCATAATTCTGCTGTGGTTAAGGAGTCAATTATTTAGAGCATTACTGTAGGTTGGGTAGGAGGCATGATTCCACCATACTTATATGTTGGGGGAGGGGACATGATTCCACCATACCTATAAGTTTGGGTTTATGAACTATATATTTTTCTTCTGCACTCTGGTTTTCCCACTTCATGAAAACTAATTATTTTCCTTGGACATATAAATGTACGGGCTTCAACAAAGAAACAAATGAAACACTTCAGTTTTTGTGCGATCGATGAATAAAATATGCAGCAGATCCTCGCCCGATAGTGCTTGAATCCCCATCATGGCATAACATATTAAAGCGACAACACAAGCCACATATTCCGTATGTTCTGCAGGCATCATGTTCTTACCAACACTGCGGAAGATATACTCCGATGATGATGGCACGACTGTTCACTTTCTTTGCGCCAATTCTACTTTGCTGAGTGACGATTCAAATCCTGATTGTTCTATGGCATCATTACACTGGGATGATGGGAAAGGTCACAGGGTGAGATTGAATCTCATTCCAATCATGAGGAAATTAGCTTATCAAGTGAGTAATGATATCTGTGATTATACCTGTATATGTGTGATTATACCTGTATATGTGTGATTATACCTGTATATGTGTGATTATACCTGTATATGTGTGATTATACCTGTATATGTGTGATTGTACCTGTATATGTGTGATTATACCTGTATATGTGTAATTGTACATGTATATGTGTGATTATACCTGTATATGTGTGATTATACCTGTATATGTGTAATTATACCCCCTTTAAACAAAAAAAGGGGGGGTATACTGTTTTGCACCCGTCCGCCCGTCCGTGAGTCTGTACGTCCGTCCAATGTCTGTTCGTGTCATAACTTGAACAGTAGTGCTCAGATCTCAATGAAATTAGGTATGGATGTTCACTATTATGAGGACATTAAATAGAGGGTTCCATCGTTTTGTTTGGATTTTCCATTCTAGAGTTATTCATCTTTGTTTATCTGGAAATAGTGGCTTTTTGGTCCGTCTGGTGTCTGTTCATGTCTTAACTTCAACAGATGTGCTGGGATCTCATCCAAATTGGGTGTGGATGTTCACAACTATGAGGACATTAAATAGAGGGTTCCATCGTTCTGTTCGGATTTTCCATTCTAGAGTTATTCATCTTTTTTATCTTGAAATGTTGGATTTTTGGTCCATCTGGTGTCTGTTCATGTCATAACCTGAACAGTAGTGCTCGGATCTCAATAAAATTTTGTATGGATGTTCATTACTATGAGGGCATTCAATAGAGGGTTCCATCGTTTTGTTCGGATTTTCCATTCTAGAGTTATACATCTTTGTTCATCTGGAAATGTTGGGTTTTTGGTTCGTCTGGTGTCTGTTCATGTCGTAACTTCAACAGTTGTGCTGGGATCTCAATGGAATTTGGTATAGATGTTCACTGATATGAGGACATTCAATAGGGGGTTCCATTGTTCTGTTCTGCTTTTCCATTCTAGAGTAATTCATCTTTGTTTATCTGGAAATGTTGGCTGTTTGATCCATCCGATGTCTGTTCAGCTCATAACTTGAACAGTAATGCTCGGATCTCAATGAAATTTTGTATGGATGTTCACCACTATGAGGACATTTAATGGCATATTCAAATGTTTGTTTTGGTTTTTTGTTCTATAGTTATTCATCTTTGTTTATATGAAAATGCTGATTTCTGGGTCAATATGTCTGAGTAGCCATCATAAGTTATAGATGTGCCCACACTAGGCGGTATGCCATGAGGGGGTATGCACCGGACGACAGTCCATCTCTTGTTGTACCTGTATATGTGTGATTATACCTGTATATGTGTAATTGTACCTGTATATGTGTAATTGTACCTGTATATGTGTGATTATACCTGTATATGTGTGATTATACCTGTATATGTGTAATTGTACCTGTATATGTGTGATTATACCTGTATATGTGTAATTGTACCTGTATATGTGTGATTATACCTGTATATGTGTGATTATACCTCTATATGTGTGATTATACCTGTTTATGTGTGATTATACCTGTATATGTGTGATTATACCTGTATATGTGTAATTATACCTGTATATGTGTGATTATACCTGTATATGTGTAATTATACCTGTATATGTGTGATTATACCTGTATATGTGTAATTATACCTGAATATGTGTAATTATACCTGTATATGTGTGTGATTATACCTGCATATGTGTAATTTTACCTGTATATGTGAGATTATACCTGCATATGTGTAATTATACTGTATATGTGTGATTATACCTGTATATGTGTGATTATACCTGTATATGTGTAATTATACCTGTATCTGTGTGATTATGCCTGCATATGTGTAATTATACCTGTATATGTGTAATATACCTATATATGTGTGATTATACCTGCATATGTGTAATTATACCTGTATATGTGTGATTATACCTGCATATGTGTGATTATACATGTATATGTACGTTGTTACCTGTTTATGTGTGATTGTACCTGTATATGTGTGATGATACCTGTATATGTATGTTGTTACCTGTTTATGTGTGATTATACTAGAAGGTGACCCGACTTCGTCCAGGCTATTCAAAAACCAAATTTCAAGTCGATAGCTCCACCCGTTTCCGAGATCTGGTCTGCGCATGCGCGAAGCTGGCGTCGCACGGGCTCGGCGACCCGATAAAATTCGTATCCGGGGCAAGATACATTCACATACCAAATTTCAAGTCGATAGCTCCACACGTTTCCGAGATATATATATTGCCCAATGTCATTTGCGGATACCTCGGCCGGTGATGAGTTAACGCGACATCGGCCGGTTAAGAGTTAAACGCGATCACGTCACGATCTGTTGACGGCGTAATATATTTACGGAATGTTTTTCGATGAGCGAAGCATGGTCCTGCGTTCTTCCCGATAATTAAGGTAGAAACTTAAACGTACACAGGCGTGTGATACATCATTGGAAAGAGGAAGCGCCACAGAATCTAACCGTGCAAATTATATGACTGGCAATTTATTATTCGCGCTATATCGAATCGATTTGTGAGCACCGAACTGAAATATATTAGCGCAAAAACAGATTTGACCTCGGCACGTGAAAAGTTGACCTCGGATCTGAAAATTAATATGCCTATGCCACTTCCCGACCGATAGTACCCTCACATACGAAGTTTCATAAAAATCAGGTCGGCCATTTTCGAGTTCATCGTGATCACACAGACAGACACACACACACACACACACAAACAAACAGATCTTCCAAAATATATAATAGATATATCCTTTATTTTTCCTCCGTTACATGAAGAGCTTATCAAACATTAAACATCATAATACAAATATTTACACAAGTGGGATGAACAGGTGAAGAAGACATATACAAATGAATACATATTCAGACAGAAATCAAAGTCAGAGCGACAGACATACAATGTACATATACGCAGACAGCTATGTCGATTGGCAGGTATGCGGACACATGCAGGCGAACAGATATACATACATACACTGACGAGCGGATGGATGTACAGACATGTACGCAGTCATAGACACACACGCGCGCACCCCCCCCCCCCCCCCACACACACACATATATACATATATATATATACACACATATATATATACACACATATATATATACAGCTATATATATATATATATGTATATATATACATACATACAATATACATACACACACACACATACATATATACACATATATAAATGTGGACAGGGCAAGCACACACAAGCAAACATGCATGCATACGATCATATAATAATTCACTGCATGTAAAAGGACGTACATACGAGTATTCACACTCGGATGCAAACTTTCATTTAATCACAAGTTTTCCTAGCGTGTGTTTAATTTCAGTTACGAACATGTCTGAGTCTATCTGGAGACGATATCAATGATCCAACTTTGGAGCGAGGTACTTACCCGATGTGACAAACGAAGGTCCCCCAAGGTGTGGGGCCACTTTATTTGCACATCAGCTAATGTATCACTAAGAAGTTGAACAGATAATGCAAAAATTGTGGTTGTAGAGTGTCTCGCAAATTGATTGTCAACAAATATAAAATTATATGCTTGAAGGTTGTTATTTACAGAATGTGCCAAGCAAATTAGCGTTACAACTATATGGATAATAAAGGGCACATGTAAAGGGAGTCCAGTTAAGGATTGACAAGCAGATTGCTATCTACGACGAGATTGATCTCCTTTGTATACTGGGACCACATCCCGTAGGAATTCCTCACCACGAAGAGCGAAAACTCGTTCAGGTTGAGTATTTGTCTCCTGATATCGTCAAACAGGATAGAAAGAAATACCATCACTTGGTCCTTCTGTGTGAGAGCATCAATGAATAAAAAACATGGTATGCCGAAAATGTCAATTAACGAAAACCACATTTGGATTCTAGACTCTGAAGTCGAAGAGCAATCCAGTAAGGCATGCTCAACAATATCAACATAAACTTTCCCACACAGTTTGCAATGTCCGCATTCTGGGGAGGTACGTGTATGCAGGGCCAGAAGCTTCGCAGCAAGCAAGAATTTATGTTTTTCCTGTGGATGTGATCTACAAGATCTCCAAAGAATAGATTTTGACATTATATTATGATGTGGATGATACCTGTATATGTGTGATTGTACCTGTATATGTGTGATGATACATAGGTATGTGGATGATACCTGTATATGTGTGATTGTACCTGTATATGTGTGATTGTACCTGTATATGTGTGATGATACATAGGTACGTGGATGATACCTGTATATGTGTGATGATACATAGGTATGTGGATGATACCTGTCTAGACGATGGTGGTGCAGGTTTGAACCTGGACATGGCGAATATAGGAACCAAATTTCAAGCTTGATCTGAGTTAAGGGACAACTCAGTGTGCCATTCTGATCGATACATGGCCATTTCGATAAGAAATGAGAATTTGATCACGCTCACTGAAACAAACACATTTGAACACTCATACTGAGTCCATGGCTCTATAAATCTGATATATATGTGTGATTATACCTGTATATGTGTGATTATACCTGTATGTGTGTGATTATACCTGTATATGTGTGATTATACCTGTATATGTGTGATTATACCTGTATGTGTGTGATTAAACTTGTATATATGATTATACCTGTATATGTGTGATTATACCTGTATGTGTGTGATTAAACTTGTATATATGATTATACCTGTATATGTGTGATTATACCTGTATGTGTGTGATTAAACTTGTATTTATGATTATACCTGTATATGTGTGATTATACCTGTATGTGTGTGATTATACCTGTATATGTGTGATTATACCTGTATATGTGTGATTATACCTGTATGTGTGTGATTAAACTTGTATATATGATTATACCTGTATATTTGTGATTATACCTGTATGTGTGTGATTAAACTTGTATATATGATTATACCTGTATATGTGTGATTATACCTGTATGTGTGTGATTAAACTTGTATATATGATTATACCTGTATATTTGTGATTATACCTCTATATGTGTGATGATACCTAAATATTTGTGTGAAATCTATGTTCGGTCTCATTAATTGGTGCATTTATTTAATATAGTCTTTAAAGGAGCAAATTACAAAGAATTTGAACACTCGGAAGAAAGACGATAATGAGAAGTGGAAGGAGCTGTTTGATTACCTCGCTCAGCTTGCTTATGATGGCGGCAGGATGCTCAATTACTGGGTGTGTATTCCTAACTTACGATGGCGGCAGGGCGCTCAATTACTGGGTGTGTATTCCTAGTTTACGATGGCAGCAGGGCACTCAATTATTTGGTGTGTGTTCCTAGCTTATGATGGCGGCAGGGTGCTCAATTACTTTGTGTGTATTCCTAGCTTACTTCATGTAGCATCAGCTGAAAGGTAATGATCGAAATGTAATGTGACATGCTCGTAGTATGCCACAAAGTTTGCAATCTGCAACTGATGATGTTTTGTAAAGGATTACGTATGTTTTACCTCAGAATTCATAATTCTTCTACAGCGATGAGTGGGAAGGTGTCAAAGAACTGTCAAAGTATGATTTGAATTTCATTTATATTTGCAACCACTGTTGGGAAAAGCTATGATTGGCTGTTATTTTGGGCATCAGCCAATCAGATTGTGAGAATCTTAGAAGGCTAAAGTGACAACTACTAAAAAGTGTGCAACGAACGAAACCAAATGCTGGTCAGGAGTAATTAGATATCTTAAGGGCTAAATTATCGACTGCCAAAAAGTATAGAACAAATTAAACGGATCATGTTCAGGAGTAATTAAATATTTGACCAAAAAATAAATCAACATGCCTTGTCTCGTGGTGCTATTCCTATTATTTACTTTTCGGTTGTTTCAGAGTATTGTAAGTCATGTGAACACACTCCTTGGCAAACTAAAGAGTCAAAAGGAGAAAGACAAAGTCAAAGATGAGAAGAAATATCTCCGAGATAAATTGAAGGATTTCAGTACCTTCAAACCGGAGGTAGATTACAATCAGCAATATGGGAAAACGCTCTTCGTGCAGCTAAATGAAATCAACTTTGAGCGAGTCAATTTCGTAAGTATATATTATTACCACATTTCAGGGCATTACCCCTGAATTAACCATTTCTATACTTAATACTCATTGACGAGTAGTTACCTTATTAACCATTTCTATACTTAATACTCATTTATGAGTAGTTACCTTATTAACCATTTCTATACTTAATACTCATTAATGAGTAGTTACCTTATTAACCATTTCTATACTTAATACTCATTGATGAGTAGTTACCTTATTAGGAAATATTCAGATAATAAGTTCAACAAACGAACATTTCCCTCCAATAAATATGACTCCTTCTGCACTTTTATTATCTGTCATCTGCTTATTTTTCCCGAACTCCCCTCCAGATGGATATTAGACCACTCCAATGTCTACTTTGAGTGAGTGGGAGAATCCATTCAGTATAGAAAAGGTTAAAAGTATTACCAGAGTTTTATTGGCATGATGAAACGTTATAATGCCCTGCTGTTGCAGGTTGATAATGAAATTTTCACACAATCACAGCGCATCCCCCCTACTTTAACCCTTTACCCAACAAACCGGCCAAAACCGGCCAAATAAAGCTTCAACAGCCTAAAATATCTTCGGTCTGTCTCAATAGAACCATACAAATATGGATATCATTGGAACTGGCTCCTTGACCACATTGTGATAGTTACAGTTATGCCCTGTGCCAATGCATTCTCTTATATATGCGAGTCGACCATAGGTCGCCTCGCATATATAAGAGAATGCATTGGCCTAAAAAAAATATTTTTTTAACACTTTTTACCATTTTTTCTTACATTCTTTAACAATTTTAGAATTTTTAATGTGTTAAGCCAATGCATTCTCTTATATATGCGAGGCGACCTATGGTCTTATCCTGCATAGCGAGCTAGCATCACCAAATTTACCCTCTGGGGGACCTCATTCTGCATGGCCTCATCTGCCATGAGGGACATTGACTCAGATTGAAGTTGTGATGTTCACCCATTGGGAACCTCAATTATGCAATGTGTCTGCTAATTTGCGATAAAAAGAAACTAAACTAAAAAAGAAAAAGAAAAAGAATCTATGTGATGAGGTTTCTATAGAAATTTGATAATAAAGAAACTTTCCAGAGAAGATGAGGCCTAAGCAGAATGTTATATTAAAGGGGTGGCAGGAAGACGGCCTGTACTGGCCATGCCACCCCTGCACATGTAAATCTGTACACATATAATTATATACTACTGTATTGCATAAATGTGCAAATAAACATTCAAACATGGGGTCCCCAGATGGCAAATTTAGTGATGCTAGCCCGCTATGCGGGATAGTGTCACTAAATTCACCCTCTGGGGACCTCATTCTGCAAATGACAGGCACACTAAACTCAGGCTTGATTATTAGAAAACTTAATGGGCATATCAACATACAGAATGACGCCATGTCTGTTATTTCTCTCTGACAGAATTGTTCATTTAGTATTTTATGTTAAAGGGACCCTTTACCCAACAGAAGGGCCCTGTGCCAATGCATTCTCTTATATATGCGAGTCGACCATAGGTCGTCTCGCATATATAAGAGAATGCATTGGCTTAACACATTAAAAATTATAAAATTGTTAAAGAATGTAAGAAAAAATGGTAAAAAGTGTTAAAAAAAGATTTTTTTTAGGCCAATGCATTCTCTTATATATGCGAGGCGACCTATGGTCGACTCGCATATATAAGAGAATGCATTGGCACAGGGCATAACTGTAACCATCACAATGTGGTCAAGGAGCCGGTTCCAATGATATCCATATTTGTATGGTTCTATTGAGACAGACCGAAGATATTTTAGGCTGTTGAAGCTTTATTTGGCCGGTTTTGGCCGGTTTGTTGGGTAAAGGGTTAATATATTGTATTCTGAATGTGATTTCAGAATATTTTTCAGTGCTTGGACCCTCATCATTGTTTCAAGTTTTGGTTAAACTTTGGTTTCTTATTGGACCTTTATCATTAATTCCACTGTAACTGTAATGTGACAGGGGTTTTGATATGTTAAATCTTGTTGTTGGAGTTATTAATGAAAATAAGGACAAATTCAATCTATTTATTCATACACTTGTTGATAATCAAGCCTTTAAATAGGGTGTCTGTCATTTGCAGAATGAGGTCCCCAGAGGGTGAATTTAGTGATGCTACCCCGCATAGCAGGCTAGCATCACCAAATTCACCCTCTGGGAACCTCATTCTGCTGAGGTGTAAGCAGAATGAAGTCCCCATAGGGTGAATTTGGTGATGCTAGCCCGCTATGTGGGGTAGCAACACTAAATTCACCCTCTGGGGACCTCATTCTGCAAATGACAGACACCCTATTTCAAGGCTTGTTGATAATAGTTGTTTTACAGACTTTGATGTTAATTCGCATCAATTTTGAAGGACTTTACATGTTTTTATTAAGCTTTGGTATGCGATAAATTGATTGAGAGTATAATGCAGCTCATCACTGAATTGAATTGTAACTGTGGTGACACAAAATCAAAAACGATTCCATCCGTAAGGATGAATAAAGATTTGAAATTTAATTTGATTAATATAATCACATGGCCCTACTCTTCTGCCATGGAGATAAGAAAGGTATCACTGATCTTCTGTTTTTTTTTTCTCCAGTTTTTCGACTGCAGTTCTGCAGAAAGTTTCCAGAATCACGAACATTTCACACCATCCGCCGGAATTTATGAGATGAGGTCCGTTTGTCCAAATCAGAGGAACAACAAGATACCTGGCAGTGTGATGTGGCTAGCATATGGGTACCTAGCAAACACGTGAGTTTAAGATAGCGTGATGTGGCTAGCATATGGGTACCTAGCAAACACGTGAGTTTAAGATAGCGTGATGTGGCTAGCATATGGGTACCTAGCAAACACGTGAGTTTAAGATAGCGTGATGTGGCTAGCATATGGGTACCTAGCAAACACGTGAGTTTAAGATAGCTTGATGTGGCTAGCATATGGGTACCTAGCAAACACGTGAGTTTAAGATAGCGTGATGTGGCTAGCATATGGGTACCTAGCAGCGTGATGTGGCTAGCATATGGGTACCTAGCAAACACGTGAGTTTAAGATAGCGTGATGTGGCTAGCATATGGGTACCTAGCAAACACGTGAGTTTAAGATAGCATGATGTGGCTAGCATATGGGTACCTAGCAGCGTGATGTGGCTAGCATATGGGTACCTAGCAAACACGTGAGTTTAAGACAGCGTGATGTGGCTAGCATATGGGTACCTAGCAAACACGTGATGAGTTTAAGATAGCGTGATGTGGCTAGCATATGGGTACCTAGCAGCGTGATGTGGCTAGCATAAGGGTACCTAGCAAACACGTGAGTTTAAGACAGCGTGATGTGGCTAGCATATGGGTACCTAGCAAACACGTGAGTTTAAGATAGCGTGATGTGGCTAGCATATGGGTACCTAGCAAACACGTGAGTTTAAGATAGCGTGATGTGGCTAGCATAAGGGTACCTAGCAAACACGTGAGTTTAAGACAGCGTGATGTGGCTAGCATATGGGTACCTAGCAAACACGTGAGTTTTATACTGGCAGCGTGATGTGGCTAGCATATGGATACCGAGCAAACACGTGAGTTTAAGATAGCGTGATGTGGCTAGCATATGGGTACCTAGCAAACACGTGAGTTTTATACTGGCAGCGTGATGTGGCTAGCATATGGGTACCTAGCAAACACGTGAGTTTTATACTGGCAGTGTGATGTGGCTAGCATATGGGTACCGAGCAAACACGTGAGTTTTATACTGGCAGCGTGATGTGGCTAGCATATGGGTACCTAGCAAACACGTGAGTTTTATACTGGCAGCGTGATGTGGCTAGCATATGGGTACCGACCAAACACGTGAGTTTTATACTGGCAGCGTGATGTGGCTAGCATATGGGTACCTAGCAAACACGTGAGTTTTATACTGGCAGCGTGATGTGGCTAGCATATGGGTACCTAGCAAACACGTGAGTTTTATACTGGCAGCGTGATGTGGCTAGCATATGGGTACCTAGCAAACACGTGAGTTTTATACTGGCAGCGTGATGTGGCTAGCATATGGGTACCTAGCAAACACGTGATGTGGCTAGCATATGGGTACCTAGCAAACACGTGATGTGGCTAGCATATGGGTACCTAGCAAACACGTGAGTTTTATACTGGCAGCGTGATGTGGCTAGCATATGGGTACCTAGCAAACACGTGATGTGGCTAGCATATGGGTACCTAGCAAACACGTGATGCGGCTAGCATATGGGTACCTAGCAAACACGTGATGTGGCTAGCATATGGGTACCTAGCAAACACGTGATGTGGCTAGCATATGGGTACCTAGCAAACACGTGATGTGGCTAGCATATGGGTACCTAGCAAACACGTGATGTGGCTAGCATATGGGTACCTAGCAAACACGTGATGTGGCTAGCATATGGGTACCTAGCAAACACGTGATGTGGCTAGCATATGGGTACCTAGCAAACACGTGATGTGGCTAGCATATTGGTACCTAGCAAACACGTGATGTGGCTAGCATATGGGTACCTAGCAAACACGTGATGTGGCTAGCATATGGGTACCTAGCAAACACGTGATGTGGCTAGCATATGGGTACCTAGCAAACACGTGATGTGGCTAGCATATGGGTACCTAGCAAACACGTGATGTGGCTAGCATATGGGTACCTAGCAAACACGTGATGTGGCTAGCATATGGGTACCTAGCAAACACGTGAGTTTTCAATCAAGATAGATAGATACAGTAGATAATTTATTGGCAAAATGCTACATGTTCAATATAATTTGGCAGTATACAAATTTGTGATATAATGTGATAATATATACCGCAATGATACAAAGTAATGCTCAGACATAAAGCATTTGCCTGGAATGGACATTGCCATGGTCTGGACTGTCTTCCTGCCTATCCCAACTACCATCTAGATTATACTCTGACCTTTGTAGCCAAGCACGTTATTGTACTCAAATGTGTGCAAGTACTAATTATTAAGTCAAGTTTGAGCTATTGCTATGGGTTGGCATATGTCTGTGTGTCCATTTCTCAACAGTTTTCTTTGGCACACCATACAGGTCACTTCCCTCATTCGATCGTCACCTCTGGATGGAAGCCATTGATTTTTTTCCCAAATTCATACAAAAACATGGCCACAACAGCCATCTTAGATTTAAAATTTGATTCCGTCGGCACACCCTGTAGCCCGAATTTATTGGAGAAATCTTTTGAAATTTTACAGCAATATTTAGCATCACCTCTAGATGGGAGCTATCGTATTTTTTTAATTTTCGATAAAACAAAGCATGACTGTCAGCAACCAACTTGGACTTTACTCTTTGCATGACTAAATCTTTCGGCACACCATACAGGCCACATTCCTCATACGATCATCACCAAACTTCATATGGATCTTCGGGGTGACCTTTAGATGGGAGTGATAAATTTTGTTCAAAATTCATTGAAATAAATGGAGTCAGCAGCCATCTTTGTTTCAAATTTGAATCCGTTGGCACGCCCTGCCCCCGAGTTTATCAGTTTTGAAAATTGACATGCATGTTAATGGGTTGCTGTTATTCATAAGATATGTGAATTTGTCCTCATTGCACCAAATGAATTAATCAGTGCACTTCTATCTAGGGTTGCCGACAACTTTAGTTGTCTAATGTCTATTCTCGATATACAGGTATGGTGTGATTATGTCCTCAAGTCACTGAAGAGTAAACGCGATCGGACCTGTTACCCTCAAAAAATATATTCCGGGAGATTGGTCACGACTTTCCGTGAGATTGGGGTCACCATCCGGGAGATTTTAAATAATTGAATTCCTTTTGCATTTTTGTAATTTCAAATTCAATAAAGAAAAGAATTAGACAAATTTTGTTATCATCTATCACACAGAAACATGCAAGTTTGATAACAAATTAACAAAGTATTCTTCAAGTAAGCAGTTACTGTGCTGTTGTACATTTTATTGTCTCATTTTCGAGAAAACATTGTAGACCACCTATCAACAACCGTAAACTACTTTCGGTTTCATTTAGATCTCACTAGATTCCAACTGTCATGTTAAAAAGTACAACTCAGGAACGGACTTGTAAAGTTTAAAATCTAGAACATATATTTCTTTTAAATTTTATCATACCATTTCAAGAGTCCTTAAACTTTGAATCGTATTGTCGGCGTTTTGCCGGTCTTTCCACAGAATCAGACATTTCAAAAATATAATGTATTATCACCAATTTACCGTGTCATATATAAATGACCATATTCAATGGGCTTCCTATATATAGGGGTCATACATAAAGCTCGTTTGTAATCCAATATGAAAACAATCTGGCATAGATGATATTAGTTATATAACGTGAGGTTGCTCATCTCATTCCTCCTTTGTTTGTTAAAACTTGTGGGTGACAAACCATTTATTGCCAGACTAATTACCCACGGCACATTGGCAGCTACTCCAAGCTATCGTGATATTATTGCGCAACAGCAGTGTCTGCACTGGATGCTAAACAATCGCACCAGGTAGTCTTGCATATTCTCGCTTACCGTGTTATAGTACAACGAAAACGAAAGTAACTTTTAATTATTTTTTGTTTGAGAAGATTGTTTCAAACCGTGAGATTAGGAGGTGTCACTGTGACACCGTGAGATGCATGTTGAAAACGGGAGACTCACGGCGAATCCGAGAGAAGTAACAGGTCTGAACGCAATTGATAATATATTCAATTTTCAGCTAAAATTTACTTTTTAAGCATAAGTGTACCTATCTAGATATCACAACATTGGAACTCACATGGACCTAAGTGCATTCATAAAGTACATGGTTACTACCGGTATATAATGTACTGCCATGGTATTTGAGTTTGATAGGTATACAAAAAATAATAAATAATAATATAATAATAGAATTATGATTAATCCAACATTGGATATAATAGACAACACCTTTTAGAACCTTCAGTTATCAAAGATATTGCACAATTACTTGTTTACATAATAGTCAGAATTTTCTTTTTAATTTGATTTAAATTAAAAAAGTCTGATTTAAATCAAATAAATATATTTTTTTTTATTTATTTAAAAAATAATTAAAAAATCACCAACCCGGCTTATAACAGAGTAAATGTTGATTCTCTCTTATGTATATAAACTGCCGAGTAATATGTTGAGCAATTTCAATTACAGTCGGAGATAACATTAGCAGAATTTGAAAATTGTACAGAAAATGAGCTTCAGGCATCATAGAATTTATCTTCAAACTTTCTGGTTATTCCTTCAGAACCTAAATCTTAAAGCACCATTAACCCTCCTCATATGTTTTTTTTTTATTTCAGAACAAAAGTCTGTGTGTACGATCATAAGGGGAAGGAATTGTTAAATGTGAATGCGTTATCACAGAACGACAGTGAACCTCCTATTACAACACCCTATATACTGGGAAACCGGATGTTCGGCATACATACAGGCAAAACAAGGTATAATTTTTATTAACTCCATGCAGTCCATGTTTTAGATTTGAAGGGTTGAGAAATGTTATCTGTGATGGATGTCACATGTGCCGAGACTCCCAATGCTATACCTTGTGTCCTGGGTGAGATGATGTTGGTGCGTTATGTTGGATCCATATTGAACTGTTTACACACATCCGTTGCATTGTGCAGAGCATCTTAGCTGATATGTTTGATATTGGAATAAATAGAGGATCAATAACGAGTCCCCAGTTTATAGCGGAATTTACAAATGAGTCCAGTAAGTTTTGTAAATTCTTCTATAAATTGGTGACGAGTTGTAGATTCTATTTATCACATGATCCCAAACCTTGATAAAACATACTTAAATCAACAAATGGGACGTGAAACTAACATCGGCCTCTATAAGGTCTGCGATCATGTTTCATGTAGCTATGCGTTTTTTCCAATGTAAAGAAATAGTCCCAGACAAATAAAGACTCTTTGACGTATTTAATGGCTTATATTTAATGACATAACTTTTCAAATTCTTCTTTCATTAGAGTTTGTTGGAAAAATATAGGAAGCCATTGTAGTTTGAGACGTAGCATACGGAATGTAAACTGATGACAAACCGGAAGTCAAAGGTCACCTGGCACTATTTCCTGTTATACAACGAATGTTGCATATCGCAGTTTATAGAATGGGTTTATTGAATGGAATAATGATAGGATCATGCAATAAATACAATATTGGAAATAAAACGTTTCTGTAATAAATTAATTCTACAATTATGCCAAACCTGTCAAATCCCACCACCAAGGCTTGAAATAGTGTGTCTGTCATTTGCAGAATGAGGTCCCCAGAGGGTGAATTTAGTGATGCTACCCCGCATAACGGGCTAGCATCACCAAATTCACCCTCTGGGGATCTCATTCTGCTTACACCTCAGCAGAATGAGGTTCCCAGAGGGTGAATTTGGTGATGCTAACCCGCTATGCTCATTCTGCAAATGACAGACACACTATTTCAAGGCTTGCTCATTGGCGGGAAGCCAATTTTAGTAAAACAATGAACTTATTTTACCTAGGCAAACTGATTTTGCCTCTGATTTTACCTAGGCATTGCCCATTGCCTAGGCTAAATCCCAGGGCTGTGGGGAGGCTATTTCAAGGATTGCCCACCACCTTACATTGTGTTCAACAAAGAATCTCTCCATTCGGTGCATTAACTAATATAACATAACAGACACATATTGGTATTTCCTACATTAAAATTTCAGTACTTTTTATCATTTTTATTTAGTTATTTCTGAATTTGTAATATGTGTCATTTTTTTCTGAAATTTGGGCCATTATTTTAACAAATATTATATAACAAACACCATCATCTTATATATTAATTAAATGCAGTGGCTTCTGATGGTGAAATCGTTAATTTATCACCGATAGAAGCATCCCGATTCGAGTAGTAAATATTTACAATTTTGCGTAGTTCAGACACTGTTTTCTATGGAGTGGTACGGTCGATTTGCATGAGATTTTGGAACACAAAAATTAGTATGCTAAATAAGCACGTAACATAACTTTAACCCTTTTGTGAGGTTCATGATGGGTGCAGCATTAAAGATCATGTGCCAGTGCATTCTCTTATATATGCTGGTCTCCCATAGGCAGCCTCGCATTTATAAGGGAATGCCATGGCTTACACAGTCAAAGTACTTATTGTTAGGCCAATTAGGGAGACTCGCATATATAAGAGAATGCACTGGCACGGTGTTTTCGCAAAACTTCAGGAAGCTCCAGTCATAGAAGTCTTAATTTTCAATTTGCAGAGTTTTGGTTTCTAATGGTGAGAGTGGAGGTGATGTTGATGAGATCGGTGAGTTTCCAAAGATAGAGGGGATAAATATCGTCGGAAATCTAGTCTTACTTCACACCAAAGATGGCATCAGTTTTCTGGATCCTGATACGATGCTGCCAGGTCTAATACTATTGGACGAGAAATGGTGAGTTAACTCTAAAAGATCAAGTTACCCACTTTTGATTGAACCTACTGATTTAGCTTTTCACTCATGTCAATCTATAGTGATTGAATCTGTCAATTTAATTCACTATATCGGTCAATGATCGAACCTGCCTATTTAGCTTTCCATTCCTGTCACTCTATCATGATTTAACCTGTCTATTCAGTTCACAATACTGGTCACTAATGATTGAACCTGCTGAGTTAGCTTTCCATTCATGTCAATCTATAATATTTGAACCTGTCTGTTTTATTGATTATACCTGTCAATCTATTATTGAATCTGCCAATGTAGCCAATCTATGATTGAACATGTCTGGTCGATTCACTATACCAATCATTAATTGAATCTGCCGATTTAGTTTTCCATTCCTGTCAATCTATGATTGAACCTGTCTGTTTGATTCATTATACCGGTCAATAATGATTGAATTGCCAATTTAGCTTTCCATTCCTCTCAATCTGTAATGATTGAACCTGTCAATTCAATACACTCAACCTATCTGTTTAATTCATTATAGCGGTCAATAATGATTAAACATGCTAATTTATCTTTCCATTCATGTCAATCTATTATTGAACCAGTCAGTGTAGCTTTCCATCCTTGTCAGTCTATGATGCTTGAACCTGTCTGGTCGTTTCACTATACCGGTCAATGATTGAATCTGCTGATTTAGCTTTCCATTCCTGTCAATCTATGATTGAACATGTCATAGTTCACTATAGCGGTCAATAATGTTTGATCCATGCCGATTTAGCTTTCCATTCCTGTCTAATGATTGAACCTGTCAGTTTAATTCACTTTTCTATTGAACCCGCCGATTTAGCTTTCTGTTCCTGTCAATATTATTAGTGAATTTAATTTATTAATGATTGATTTATCCTGTTTTAGCTCACCATACCTGGCAATCAATGATGACTCCTCCTGTCTGCAGGGAAACTATGAGAAAGTTAAAGTGTTGGAGGAGAAGAAAGTAAAGAATGTGATTCAGGCGGTAATCAGCTTTGACAACCTTGTCTGTGTCGTCCACTTCCAGGACGAAACAAGGTAGGTCAAATCTTATACATATTTGCGATTCTCTGTCTGTCCACTATAGAAATTAATGGAGGACCTTATAGAGGGTTCCAAAGAGATCGAAGATGGGTAACTTTTGACGAGAAAGATAATGGTGCAAATAATTTTTTTTTAAGCTGTGCTGTCTGAGTCATGGATGGATAAGGGGAGAGGCACCGATTGAGTGTTCATTGCTTCAAATGTGCTTTCTTCAATGAGCATGAAGAACTTCTCATTTCTTATCGAGGTTCAAACTCGCATCACCCGATGTTGCCGATTCCCACCAAACTTATATAGACTCATTGCAATGATCTACTAGATTATCTTGTGATATAGATTACGATACATATGTGGCACCATCCTTGTCAATGATGGGGGCTGTGTGGGCAAAATATTGATCAAAATTATTTGTCATCGATTTCCACCTAACTTATATATAATCTGACATCCCCCATGATATATGGTCTCTAATTGTGTGATGTAAATATATCGTTTGGTGCCATCCAGGGATGGGGTTTGGGAAGGGGCAAACACATTTATAAAACATTTATGGAGGCACAGACTCAGTATGAGTGTTCTAATGTGCTTGCTTCAGTGAGCGTGAATAACTTCTTATTTCTTATCGACATTATCATTCAGAATGGTACACCGAGATTCCCCCCCACCTCAGATCAAGCATGAAAATTGGTCCCGATTTTTTTCCATGACGGGTTCAAACTCATGTCAACCTCCTCTATCCCAGACTGCAATGATCTTATCCATGAACTAACCACCTCGGCTACGGGGACATCCTTAAAAAGGAAGCCCTTTCAATCAGCACAATGTACTTCCTCCGAAAATGTATCTGTGAACATACGATTACAGGTGCTGGCGTATATATATACCATATTTATGGAAGCATGGACTCAGTTCATTGCTTCAAATGTGCTTGCTTCAGTGAGCATGAACAAATTCTCATATCTTATCGAAATGGCCATGTATCGATCAGAATGTCACACCGAGATGTCCCCCAACTCAGATCAAGCTTGAAAATCAGTCCAACAATTTGCCCATGTCAGGGTTCGAACTCGCACCAACCAGGGAGGTTGATAATTGATAAATTGATCAAATATATTTATCGCCGATTTCGTCAAACTTATAAATAGACATCTCGGTGATATAAGAAACCTAATTGTATAGGTTAAATGTTCTGGAATTCGGACACCATTCGGGTCAATAATAGCGATCAGAGCATCAAAATTGATCAAATATTTTATTTTTCCTACAGACTTTTATATATAATCAGATTTGGTCTAAATTTTCGCCCATGTAGGGGTTCAAACCCACGCCAACCTCATCTAGCTCAGACTGCAATGATTTTATCCATGACCTAACCACCTCGGCTATGGGGCCATCCTTAAAAAGTAAGCTCTTTCACCGACAGATGGGAAGCATATCAGTCTAAACATGGGTTAGAATTTTTACACAGAATCCAGCATTATATTGGAACAACTCAATGCATTTCCCCCCCCCCCCCCCCCCCCCCCCCGGAATTTTACTCTTTAACACAGGCTACACCTGACAACCCTGATTATTTCAATAATGTAAGTCATGTGACCAATTACTGCGAATGTATCCTATTTGTTCTTATATCTCTCACTCTTCTCATTGGCGGTTGGCTGACACTGTCATAATACTTGTTGAAAGTAATGGGATTCCATGATATTTGTGTCAGACTATTGAATACATTGTCGTTAACCCTTTCATGATGGGAGCTGCACTGGCGCAACATTAAAGAGCCTGTGCCAATGCATTCTCTTATGACCATGGTCGACTCGCATATATAAGAAAATGCATTGGCACAGTGTTTTCGCAAAAGTTCAGGAAGCTCCAGTCATCAAAGGGTTAAAAAGTGTATTTGAAGCTCCGGTATATGATTGATTGATTTGTTTGATTGCAGTGTATTTGAGTCTCAGGTATATAATTGGTTGTTTTAGTTTGATTGCAGTGTATTTGAGTCTCAGGTATATAATTGGTTGTTTTAGTTTGATTGCAGTGTATTTGAGTCTCAGGTATATGATTGGTTGTTTTTGTTTGATTGCAGTGTATTTGAGTCTCAGGTATATAATTGGTTGTTTTTGTTTGATTGCAGTGTATTTGAAGCTCGGGTATATGATTGGTTGTTTTTGTTTGATTGCAGTGTATTTGAGTCTCAGGTATATAATTGGTTGTTTTAGTTTGATTGCAGTGTATTTGAAGCTCGGGTATATGATTGGTTGTTTTTGTTTGATTGCAGTGTATTTGAGTCTCAGGTATATAATTGGTTGTTTTTGTTTGATTGCAGTGTATTTGAAGCTCCGGTATATGAATGTTGTTTTTGTTTGATTCCAGTGTATTTGAGTCTCGGGTATATAATTGGTTGTTTTTGTTTGATTGCAGTGTATTTGAAGCTCGGGTATATGAATGTTGTTTTTGTTTGATTCCAGTGTATTTGAGTCTCGGGTATATAATTGGTTGTTTTTGTTATCTTGCAGTGTATTTTAGGCTCAGGTATATGATTGGTTGTTTTTTAATGATTGCAGTGTATTTGAGGCTCAGGTATATGATTGGTTGTTTTTGTTTGATTGCAGTGTATGTGAGGCTCCTGTTACTGTTAAATGGTGTGCTGTCGTTCCGGGTACACCGACTGAGGCTCTAGCTATAGAAGCAGGTATGTAACTAAATTCAGAAACTAGAAACAATGAAATTGTAATGTCAATCAGAAGGGACAGTGCTGCGATTATGACCAAATAGGAAACAATGTTAGGTTTTCAGTTAATTTAATTTTCTGGAGTGATGAGCGAGGCACATTTTTATTTCATTTTGTATCCCATATTTAGCATGAGGGAGGCAGTTTTTTTCTTCTTCTTATTTCTTTCTTTTACTATAATGGAAGGGTACAAAAATAAACTGTGCAAAATTCCTACCTCCCAGTTAGTCACATTAGGAAGTTCAGGAGAAATTTGATCATGGTATTTGATAATTGTGCATTCAGAGTCAATTGTGAAGTAAGTGTACAAGCCTGCAAATAGTGTGTCTGTCATTTGCAGAATGAGGTCCTCAGTGGGTTAATTTAGTAGTGCTATCATGCACAGCGGGCTAGCATTGCCAAATTCACCCTCTGGGGATCTCATTCTGCTTAGGCCTCATCTTCTGGGAAGTATCTTTTGTCTCAAATTAACATTGTTTTAGTTACATTTTCCCTTCTGGGAAGTTTCTATATCCATTAAATTGTAGAAGATAAAATCCATAATCGAGGTGACTAAATAATGGGTGGACATCACTAACTTCAACTGGGAGAAATTCAATCTGCTCCTAGGTCTCCCATAGCAGTTGAGGCCTAAGCAGAATAAGGTCCCCAGATGGCTGTGTGGGATAGCGTCACTAAAATCACCCTTTGGGGACCTCATTCTGCATGCCATTCTGTGGCCATTCCGAACAAGCCTGAGTTTAGTGTGAATGTCATTTGCAGAATGACGTCCCCAAAGAGTGAATTTAGTGATGCTATCCCGAATAGCGGGCTAGCATCACTAAATTCCATCCTCTTGCGACCTCATTCTGCTTAGGCCTCATCTTCTCTGGAAAGTCACACTCTCGGCTCATGTATAAATTATAATGTCACACTCTCGGCTCATGTATAAATTATAATGTCACACTCTCGGCTCATGTATAAATTATAATGTCACACTCTAGGCTCATGTATAAATTATAATGTCACACTCTCGGCTTATGTATAAATTATAATGTCACACTCTAGGCTCATGTATAAATTATAATGTCACTCTAGGCTCATGTATAAATTATAATGTCACACTCTAGGCTCATGTATAAATTATGATGTCACACTCTCGGCTCATGTATAAATTATAATGTCACACTCTAGGATCATATATAAATTATGATGTCACACACTAGGCTCTCTAGGCTCGTGTATAAATTATAATGTCACACTCTAGGCTCATGTATAAATTATAATGTCACACTCTAGGCTCATGTATAAATTATGATGTCACACTCTCGGCTCATGTATAAATTATAATGTCACACTCTAGGATCTCTAGGCTCATGTATAAATTATAATGTCACACTCTAGGCTCATGTATAAATTATAATGTCACACTCTAGGCTCATGTATAAATTATGATGTCACACTCTCGGCTCATGTATAAATTATAATGTCACACTCTAGGCTCATGTATAAATTATGATGTCACACTCTAGGCTCTCTAGGCTCATGTATAAATTATAATGTCACACTCTAGGCTCATGTATAAATTATGATGTCACACTCTAGGCTCGTGTATAAATTATAATGTCACACTCTAGGCTCATGTATAAATTATGATGTCACACTCTAGGCTCATGTATAAATTATGATGTCACACTCTAGGCTCATGTATAAATTATGATGTCACACTCTAGGCTCATGTATAAATTATGATGTCACACTCTAGGCTCATGTATAAATTATGATGTCACACTCTAGGCTCATGTATAAATTATGATGTCACACTCTAGGATCTCTAGGCTCGTGTATAAATTATAATGTCACTCTAGGCTCATGTATAAATTATAATGTCACACTCTAGGCTCATGTATAAATTATGATGTCACACTCTAGGCTCATGTATAAATTATGATGTCACACTCTAGGCTCATGTATAAATTATGATGTCACACTCTAGGCTCATGTATAAATTATGATGTCACACTCTAGGATCTCTAGGCTCGTGTATAAATTATAATGTCACTCTAGGCTCATGTATAATTAAAATGTCACACTCTAGGCTCATGTATAAATTATAATGTCGCACTCTAGGCTCATGCATGAATTTAAATGAACCACAATAAATTATGTCACACTCTAGGCTCATGCATGAATTTAAAACGAACCACAATAAATTATAATTTCACACTCTAGGCTCATTCATGAATTTAAAACAAACCGCAATAAATTATAATGTCACACTCTAGGCTCATGCATGAATTTAAAACGAACCACAATAAATTATAATGTCACACTCTAGGCTCATGCATGAATTTAAAACGCTGGGTGTGCGAGAGGGTCTTTGTCCGAACAAGCCTGAGTTTAGTCTGCCTTTAATTTGCGGGCTAGCATCACTAAATTCAAAAATCCTCTGGGGATCTCATTCTGCTTAGGCCTCATCTTCTCTGGAAAGTTTCTTTTTTAGCAAATTTCTATAGAAACTTCTTCACATAGATTCTATTTCTTTTTTAGTTTAGTTTCTCTATATCCCCAAATTGGCAGATGACACATTGCATAAACGAGGTTCCCAATGGGTGTACATCACTATTCAATCAACAGTCACCATTTGGGAACTTCAATTTGAGACTATGTCTCCCATAAAAGATGAGGCCATGCAGAATGAGGTCCCCAGAGGGTGAATTTGTGATGCTAGCCCACTATGCAGGATAGTGTTACTAAATTCACCCTCTGTGGACGTGATTCTGCAAATGACAGACACAATAAACTCAGGCTTGATTCTGAATTACGCAATCAGTCTTTAATTTATCTTGCAGCGGGACTAATTGTTTCTGCCAATGTGAAAGAAATGGACAAGAATTATCGGGAGAATGTGTACTACTTTAAGAACAGAGGGACATTAGCGGGCGTGTTACCGATGGTCGGGCCGGGTCCCCGATCATTTTGTGTGAAGCACCTCAGCGAAAACAAAGACCTTAACATTAAGAACAAAGATTTTGGATTAGCGGGACTGTATTTATTCATGAATGACGGACACGGATGCATCATGGGAGTTTTACTCCATGCTGATTAGTGTTAATACATCAGATCATCACCGACAGCTGGACCTGGATTATGATCATCCTTTGTGAAATTCTTTAATGAAAATGGAGAAGGCATAACTAAGGTGCTGGTGTATCAATGGTTGGAGCAGGTCATGATAATTCTTTGTGAAATATCATGATGAAAAAGCCTGAGTTTAGTGTGCTGTCATTTGCAGAATGAGGTCCCCAGAGGGTGAATTTAGTGATGCTATCCCGCATAGTGGGCTAGCATCACTAAATTCACCCTCTGGAGACCTCATTCTGCTTAGGCCTCATCTGCTATGCGAGACATAGTCTCAGATTGAAGGTCCCAAATGGTGAATATTGTGATGTACAGCCATTGGGAAGTTTCTATAGAAATTTTATAATAAAGAAACTTTCCAGAGAAGATGAGGCCTAAGCAGAATTAGGTCACCAGAGGGTGAATTTAGTGATGCTAGCCTGCTATGCGGGATAACGTCACTAAACTCACTCTCTGGGGACCTCATTCTGCAAATGACAAACTCTAAACTCAGACTTGCATGTTGATGAAAACAGAGTAATGAACTCATGCTACAGTATGCCCTAAGTAATCGACTCCTTAACCCTTTACCCAACAGAAGGGCCCTGTGCCAATTCATTCTCTTATATATGCGAGTCGACCATAGGTCGCCTCGCATATATAAGAGAATGCGTTGGCTTAACACATTAAAAATTATAAAATTGTTAAAGAATGTAAGAAAAAATGGTAAAAAGTGTTAAAAAAAGATTTTGTTTAGGCCAATGCATTCTCTTATATATGCGAGGCGACCTATGGTCGACTCGCATATATAAGAGAATGCATTGGCACAGGGCATAACTATAACCATCACAATGTGGTCAATGAGCCGGTTCCAATGATATCCATATTTGTATGGTTTTATTGAGACAGACCCAAGATATTTTAGGCTGTTGAAGCTTTATTTGGCCGGTTTGTTGGGTAAAGGGTTAACCACAGAAGAATTTTTATGGGTAACTTTTCAGGATTTAGTCGGAAATATGGCTTGTTGCCATTCATCGGAAAGCTCTCACTTAGAGCTTTCCAATGAATGGCAACAAGCCATATTTCCGACTAAACCCTGAAAAGTTACCCATAATTCTGCTGTGGTTAAGGAGTCGATTACTTAGGGCATTACTGTATTTCATGTGCTTCTTCAAACCTGTTTTGAAAAACAGGATAGGCTGGATGTGCCAACTTGGCATTGCACTTATTATTCTTGTAGTTGCTCTGGTCCTAGGAAGACAATTTTTGGAAGACTCCTCTCTGGCTGGTAAATGGAGAGACGTTTGATGAAGAAAAGAGATTATTTCTCACAAACTCAGGCCTTATGTTATTGCAAACATTTGTAACAACGTTTAACTAAATGCTGATTGTGAAAAGCTGAATTATATTATCATATCATTGGGATCTTAGATTTGTAGAAAACCTTGTTTTATAGTCATGTTATTTCATATTCTGTACTAACCCACGTTCCATGACAGACCTTGTTCTACAGTCATGTTATTTCATATTCTGTACTAGCCCATGTTCCATGACAGACCTTGTGCTATAGTCATGTTATTTCATATTCTAATTATACTAATTATAACTCATGTTCCATGACAGACCTTGTGCTATAGTCATTAATTCATATTCTGTTTTAACCTGTGTTATATGACAGAGATTTGGCTGTTGAAGTAAATGTCTTTCAGTGTTTACGATATTGTTGTAGGATTATTTTCAGTTATATCTTGTCATACATGTGCATTGGTAAAATGTGTATGCTTGATACGCTCGTGAAACTGTTCTTGTAGCCTTTAATTTCTTTTGAAATTTCGATCATGAGGTAATTGTAATTGAGTGAAGAAGTTATTGCTGAGTGGTTTTATATAATACTAGCTGGTGGACCCGACTTCGTCCGGGCTGTTTCCCCTCTGCTTTTCGGCGAATTGCGCGATTTGACCTTGAATTGACGATTTTGAAGGTCAAGGTCAGTTCGGGGTAACAATTTGACCCCATCCAAAACACTCCCCGGACAAAAGTACCCGACAAAAGTACCCATCGAAATCTGTCCGGTTTTACCATATTTGACCTTGAATTGACCATTTTGAAGGTCAAGGTCAGGTCGGGGTTACGATTCGACTCGTCCAAAACACTCCTCGGACAAAATTAACCCTAGGTATCAAATTTCGTCGAAATCCCGTCAAAATTCGGGATTTGACCTTGAATTGACAGTTTTGAAGGTCAAGGTCAGGTCAGGGTAACGATTTGACCCGTCCAAAACACTTCCCGGACAAAAGTACCCCTAGGTATCAAATTTCATCGAAATCCGTCCGTTTTATCCGATTTGACCTTGAATTGACCTTTTTGAAGGTCAAGGTCACGATTTGACCAATCCAAAACACTCCCCAGACAAAATTTCGTCAAAATCCGTCTGGCAGTTTTCCCGGCCATAGCTAACACACAGACAAACATACAGACAAAAGTCCCAAAATATATATTAGAATTATAGATATACATTAGCATAAAATGTCAATCTTTGTCACTTTCATACAACTATTCTTCTTGCCCATAATTTCAGTGTCCTTCATTAATTCAGGTCATCTTAAATTATTCTCTAACAATTAATTTCAATTTGTAGTTGACCCTTCCATGACTGGAGCTTCCTGAAATTTTATGAACCCCTGTGCCAATGCATTCTCTTATATATGTGAGTCTCCCATAGGGAGCCTTGCATATATAAGAGAATACATTGGCCTAACAATATTTACCATGACCTTGTAAGCCAGTGCATTCTCTTATATAAGAGAGGCTCCGTATGGAATACTCACATATATAATAGAATGCACTGGCACTGGATATGTAATGCTGCACCAGAGCAGCTCCTGTCATGAAAGATTAATGAAAACATTTTTAATAATGTTTAACCCTTTGAGTGCCAGGGGCCGATATTATCGGCCCTAAACCTACACAATAAGTCTGTTAAAGAATATAACAAAATATATTAAAATTGTAAAAAATTGTAAAAAAAAAAATTAAAACAAAATTGTTAAGCCAATGCATTCTCTTATATATGCGAGGCGACCTATGGTCGACTCGCATATATAAGAGAATGCATTGGCACAGGGTATATGGGTTAATACAAAAATCGGACCTGGCACTCAAAGGGTTAAATCTATTATTAGTGGTTGTATTGTATTACTATTTTGTTCAGGTCATAGATTCGTAGGAAACATTTCGCTAGAAACTAGAGTTAATTCATGTTCCGTCTTTTATTAGTGTTAAAACTTAATGATGGTGTTATTGTTTAAGAGTTATATTGTATTGTTATACATATCTTATAAATGTTAAAACATAGTGATGGCCTTACTGTTTTTGGAGGTTGTTATTCATATCTTTTTATATAATATGAATGACTGCTCGCTGTTAGATATTTGCTCATGAGAAAATTCTCAAGCAGTGTTCTGAGAGGCATCTGATACTTGACTACATTTTACTATTAATACATGTGTGATGCACTATATCACCAAACATGAGCCTTTTCATTTAGTTCTTCCTTTCATGTCCTTTTTTGGACATCGTTGACCGAGGACAATTAAGGATAGTGTATCTCTTCTGGGCCACAATATTTCTGTGATTATTATGTATATGGCTTTAATTCTGTGATTATTATGGATATGGCTTTAATTCAGCCCCCTTTGCTTATGCCAAATCCACTTATTCCGACAATTTCTAACAAATAGTTGTTAACTATTCTGTATGTCTATTCAATGTGATCCTACATGAAAAGCTAGCAATGAATGTGATCCAACATGAAAAGCTAGCAATGAATGTGATCCAACATGAAAAGCTAGCAATGAATGTGATCCAACATGAAAAGCTAGCAATGAATGTGATCCAACATGAAAAGCTAGCAATGAATGTGATCCAACATGAAAAGCTAGCAATGAATGTGATCCTACGTGAAAAGCTAACAATGAATGTGATCCAACATGAAAAGCTAGCAATGAATGTGATCCTACGTGAAAAGCTAACAATGAATGTGATCCAACATGAAAAGCTAGCAATGAATGTGATCCTACGTGAAAAGCTAGCAATGAATGTGATCCAACATGAAAAGCTAGCAATGAATGTGATCCAACATGAAAAGCTAGCAATGAATGTGATCCAACATGAAAAGCTAGCAATGAATGTGATCCAACATGAAAAGCTAGCAATGAATGTGATCCAACATGAAAAGCTAGCAATGAATGTGATCCAACATGAAAAGCTAGCAATGAATGTGATCCAACATGAAAAGCTAACAATGAATGTGATCCAACATGAAAAGCTAGCAATGAATGTGATCCAACATGAAAAGCTAACAATGAATGTGATCCAACATGAAAAGCTTGCAATGAATGTGATCCAACATGAAAAGCTAGCAATGAATGTGATCCAACATGAAAAGCTAGCAATGAATGTGATCCAACATGAAAAGCTAGCAATGAATGTGATCCAACATGAAAAGCTAGCAATGAATGTGATCCAACATGAAAAGCTAGCAATGAATGTGATCCAACATGAAAAGCTAGCAATGAATGTGATCCAACATGAAAAGCTAGCAATGAATGTGATCCAACATGAAAAGCTAGCAATGAATGTGATCCAACATGAAAAGCTAGCAATGAATGTGATCCAACATGAAAAGCTAGCAATGAATGTGATCCAACATGAAAAGCTAGCAATGAATGTGATCCTACATGAAAAGCTAGCAATGAATGTGATCCTACATGAAAAGCTAGCAATGAATGTGATCCAACATGAAAAGCTAGCAATGAATGTGATCCAACATGAAAAGCTAGCAATGAATGTGATCCAACATGAAAAGCTAGCAATGAATGTGATCCAACGTGAAAAGCTAGCAATGAATGTGATCCAACATGAAAAGCTAGCAATGAATGTGATCCAACATGAAAAGCTAGCAATGAATGTGATCCAACATGAAAAGCTAGCAATGAATGTGATCCAACATGAAAAGCTAGCAATGAATGTGATCCAACATGAAAAGCTAGCAATGAATGTGATCCAACATGAAAAGCTAGCAATGAATGTGATCCTACATGAAAAGCTAGCAATGAATGTGATCCAACATGAAAAGCTAGCAATGAATGTGATCCAACATGAAAAGCTAGCAATGAATGTGATCCAACATGAAAAGCTAGCAATGAATGTGATCCAACATGAAAAGCTAGCAATGAATGTGATCCAACATGAAAAGCTAGCAATGAATGTGATCCTACATGAAAAGCTAGCAATGAATGTGATCCAACATGAAAAGCTAGCAATGAATGTGATCCAACATGAAAAGCTAGCAATGAATGTGATCCAACATGAAAAGCTAGCAATGAATGTGATCCAACATGAAAAGCTAGCAATGAATGTGATCCAACGTGAAAAGCTAGCAATGAATGTGAATATGTTTACACCAATTATTGGATATATTATTTGTCTATAAAGGCATAATAAATAGACAGAACACAACGCGCATCTTAATCGAGAATCTTTTATCGAATGAGTTGCGGATGGCGCAAGGATATATTTTGCGAGAGCGTAGCTATGCGCCGTCCGCTACGAGTTCGATAAAAGATTCAAGATTATGATGCAAGTTGTGTTCTGTATTTATTCTACACCATTGTGTCATATAAATTAAATCCATTACTGTCACCTTATTGATACTATCACTACCTTTATTGTGATTTAACTCTGATGAATAACCAGTAATTTTCGGGGCATCACCCGAATAGGATCTTAGCGACAACGTCAACAAGAATAGTTCCGGCTTGTATTCCACTAGAGGTATACACTAATATGTATTTAATGGCTGCGATTCCGTTGAATACATGTGCCTCACGTCGATGGGTGTGGAATAAAGTGGTTTATTCCTGATGTAGCCGAGCAAAATATCGGACTTGAAATGACAGTTTGCCTTGCCAATGAGGGTGCTAATAAGATACATTTCTCCCTCCTGCTACTCTCCGAACGTTTCCGCGAGATACCTGGAGTTTCTGTTCTAAAAATAGGCCATAAAACTGTCCCAAAAGGTTGTATGTATTATACCCGAAAAAATTGAAAAAAATCAATTGATAGACATCTTTCCAGACAGGTGTCTTTGTTTCAAATTTATTATTTTATAACCACGCCGTTACCCCGGAAACATTATGCTGCTGAACTTTTATTTGATTAACCCTTTACCCAACAGAAGGGCCCTGTGCCAATGCATTCTCTTATATATGCGAGTCGACCATAGGTCGCCTCGCATATATAAGAGAATGCATTGGCTTAACACATTAAAAATTGTAAAATTGTTAAAGAATGTAAGAAAAAATGGTAAAAAGTGTTAAAAAAAGATTTTTTTTAGGCCAATGCATTCTCTTATATATGCGAGGCGACCTATGGTCGACTCGCATATATAAGAGAATGCATTGGCACAGGGCATAACTGTAACTATCACAATGTGGTCAAGGAGCCGGTTCCAATGATATCCATATTTGTATGGTTCTATTGAGACAGACCGAAGATATTTTAGGCTGTTGAAGCTTTATTTGGCCGGTTTTGGCCGGTTTGTTGGGTAAAGGGTTAATAAAGAACCAGGACCGCCACAGAAACAAACATAGATTCAATATTTAGCAATTTTTACATTTTCATATTGTTTTCCCATGAAGGAATTTTCTTGGGGAAAATCACCTACAGCATAATGTTCTTTATAAATTTTGCTAAAATACTCGCCAGAGCTTGATGATGTTATGGGATCATACCAGTCCTTGTGTATGTGATTAATTGCCTTTTAATTATGTATGCAAAAATATCTAGAATTTTGAAGGTATTGTTTGCTATTTATAATTATTATGAAAGAAGAATTAGTCTAGTTTTTGTCACATGATATCATTCTCAATACTATTATTAACCCTTCCATGACCGCAGCTTCCTGAAATTTTGTGAAAACCCTGTCCCAGAGGGAGCCTTGCATATATAAGAGAATACATTGGCCTAACAATATTTACCTTTACCTTGTAAGCCAGGACATTCTTTATATATGCGAGGCTCCCTATGAAAACCCTTTGCCAATGAATTCTATTATATATGCGAGTCTCCCATTGACCTTGTAAGCCAGGGCGTTCTCTAATATATGTGAGGCTCCCTATGGGAGACTCGCATATATAAGAGAATACACTGGCACATGATCTTTAATGCTGCACCAGCGCAGCTCCCGTCATGAAAGGGTTAAAGCATTGTATTTATGTATGCGAAAATAGGTAGAATTTTGATGTGGTTATGTTTCGCTATTATAATCATTATGAACTAAGAATTAGACTAGTTTTGTTTAACATAAAATAGTTCTCAATGCTGTTATTAAAGATAAATACCTTTCTACTCTGGCGACTGTGCAACTGAAAATAGATTGATGGAGGGGGTCTTTTTATTATTTCAAGAATTTGGTAATTCTAACTTTTTCATGGCGGGGGCTGTGCTTGTGCAGCATTAAAGATCCTGTGCCAGTGCATTCTCTTATATATGCGAGTCTCCCATAGGGAGCCTCGCATATATAAGAGACTGCACTGGCTTACAAGGTCATGGTAATATTGTGAGGACAATGCATTATCTTATATATGCGAGGCTCCCTATGGGAGACAAAATATGTCATTTTGCCTTGCCATGGAGGGTGCATTGGCACAGGGTTTTCGCAAAATTTCAGCAAGCTCCAGACCTCCAGTCATGAAAGGTTTAAGGATGTATTAATAATTTTACATAATACAATGCTACAATTACCGAAGCAATCTGGAACCTCTCTCCTAAATATGTTAACCATTAAATCATAAACATATACATGCTTACTGTCTAATCATGAATAAATGAGACAACATGTTTTTTTTTGTTGAAAATTTCTTTAAATTTACAAATAAAATTCTTAATGAGGTTCGCTCCAAACTTTGAGGGACCTAAAAATGATATTATGCACATGCATTATAGACAATTTATTACATTCCTATGTGATTTGCCTTGATTTCTCGAGTGATTATGAATGATAATATATCACTAGTAAATTATTTCACTTTAACCTGCGCGTTATCTATTCATACGTGCTATAGAAATGTATTCAACTGGTGACATGAAATAATTCATGAGAGGCCTCTCATGAATTATTTCACGTCACCAGTTCAATGAAGTGATTATTCTCTACATACTTGCCTCAAATCAAGGGGACTATTACCTCGGGGTTTAGCCCCATGTTAGAAGCTAATGTAGAAACAGACGGCTCATTTGTTTATGCAGCTTTTCTTTATCATTTACATTTATATCTACATCTAGATAAGCGAACCATTAATTGTTGTGGTAAATAGTTATTTCACTTATAGATGTGATTCATGACTATTTTACCCATGGTTCAATTCTTGAATATTATTTTAGCCATAATTCAAATAAGGTGGTCCTGAGGTGGCTAATTTTTCATCCTCACAGAAATCACAATTCCTCATAGATGGAATTTAAAAGAATTAATTCAACTGAACTGCATGCGTTGTAAACTTGTCATTGTTTTAGGCGCAAAATGTAGTGTTCAGATTTAAAGGGAGATAACTCATACTTCAGAATAGGTTACATACTGTTAAGATTTAAAGGGACATAACTCATACCTCAGAATTCGGGTGACATGTTTTGGAACAGAAAAATATTTCCAAAAATAAATCAATCAATTAGGTGAAACCCTAATGAAAATCACATAAACAGAAAAAGCTAACATTCAGGCCTCAAAATATAATGACGGACATTTGGTGAATTTAGTGACGCCACCCCGCACATCGGGCTTGCATCACCAAATTCATCATCTGAGCACCTCATTCTGCATGGCCTTATCTGCTATGGGAGACTTTGATTTAAATTCCCAGATGGTGATGTGCACCCATTGGGCACCTCGATTATGCATTGTGTCATCTGCCAATTTGGGGATATAGAGAAACTAAACTAAAAAATAATGTTTCTAAAGAAGTTTCTAATGATACTAAAAAACTTGTTATATTGATAATAAGTAGAATAAGGTCCCCAGATGGTGAATTTGGTGATGTTAGCCTGCTGTGTAGGATAGCATCACTAAATTCACCCTCTGGGGACCTCATTCTGCAAATGTTGGGCACCAATAAACTTGTACTCTCACTTGTTCAACTAAATTCACTTCGTCCAAAAATGCTTCAAGGAGTTTCCATGCCTGAGTTATGTCAGGGTGTTGAAAGTTTAGATGGACCTACACAGAAAACTTCTTAATTAATAAGCTAGTACTCCACATGAAGCAATCTATACAATATGAAGACCACATCAGGCATATTATATAACCATAAATTATGTCAAAAATATGACTTTAATCATAGTTTTAGAAGGGAAATTTTGGGAACAAGCGTTCTCAGCAAATTACAAGTTGAGTGGAAATGAATAACTGCTGTAAAAAGTATATGATCTGAACTAGTAAAAAGGTGGATATATAAAAGAATGCATAAGGCACAGGGTTTTCGCTAAATTTCAAGAAGCTCCAGTCAAGGAAGGGTTAAGTTTCTGAAAAATTAGCCATGATGATCAATGTTTAAATTAGCCATCTCTACTCTACCTCTGTTAATTTGCTCATAATGCAATACCTTACTTTATTTTACATATCATTCCATTTATAACGTTATAATATGTTAGCCGTAATTTTATTTCTTGCTATAATTTTACTTATAATTCAATTCATTCTGTTATATTATAAATCAACAGTATAGTTAGGATATTAACTAACTTTTGACACAAGTTTATATTATTTATATTAGATTTATTATATAAGTATACACCATTGAAATTTAATAAGATCATAGAACAAATATGTTGTCTTGTCTGTTTTATTTTTGTCCCCTGTTACCAAACAATTCTTGTGTTCCAAATGAGTGTTCGTTTGTATTTGGGTCACAGGTTTAATAGATCAATAGTTTGGTCCTCAAATTTCCAAATTGACCTTGCAACCAAATATACGGCCCTTCAATTGCGAACTTTGGAATTTTAGGTTGCCATTGAGGAGGGTGGTGTGTATGACCTTACGATTCAATTCACTTCAAAACTGGCGCATTGATTTGATCTTATTCGAAACATTCGACTGAGATTTGGGTTGTATCAAACCTTTGACATGGTCCTGTAAAATCATCAGAACAAACATCACCAAGTGATCGTAAATCACTACATGCAGATGTTCAATGTGCACACATTATAAAACGGTTGGTTAGGCCAAAAAAAAAAGGTTTTGGTTCTCAGGCCCCGCCGCATTGAATAAAAAGGGCCGTGTTAGGCCTTTTTATTGCAATGCCTGATGTTATGACAAAAAAAAAAAAAAAAAAAAAAATTTATTTCATAAACATGTCCATAGAAGATTGGTATGTATTGAGCTCTAACATGTAATGTCTTAAAAAGTGACTTGCAGGCTTACAACATGAAGTAGATGACTACAATTAAGAAAATGATTAGCTGATCCTCATGCTCTTCTTACAATTAGTCATTGTGATCTAACTTACACTAATCGTAACTCCATACAATTGAAAGGCACAGGATTGAATTCAGGATCACATATTAGAACGGGGAGGTATCAGCTTTTAGAAAACAATAACAATATTGAATGTCGGGGGGCATTGTATAATGTTGGGTAATCCCAGTCATAGACTGATAGTACAATATCATTTTTATGTAAGATTAAATGAGTTTATATGCATAACAGTTCCCTCTACATTTCTGGATATTACTAGACAGAGGAAGGTATCTTTACCCATGCTTACTATGTGCAGAAAAAAATAAAAATAAAACCCTCCCTCATTGATTTGAAAAAAAAATTGCCCGAGAACCAAAACACTTTTTTTTTGGCCTTATATATATTTACACCCCCATCCCAAAAGATGGGGGGGTATACAGGATTACATGCATCCATGAGTGATCGGATCTCAATGAAATGCAGGTTTGTATGCACGTTTGTATGCAGGTTTGGCGTCAGAAGGGCTTTCAAAAGTGGGTTCATTGACGTTCACATTTTTCGTTAAAGAGTTATCCCTCCTTGTTCATCTTAAATGTTGGATTTCCATCCGTCCGCTCTTATATCTCAACCATGGGTTATTGGATCTCAATGAAATTGGTATACAGATATGGCATCAGGAGGGCTTTCAAAAGAGGGTTCATTGACGTTCACATTTTCTGTTCAAGAGTTAACCCTCTTTGTTTATCTGAAAATGTCGGATATCTGTCCATCCGCTCATATCTCTCAACCATGGATTATGGGTAAATGAAATTTGGTGCGCAAATTTGGCATTAAGAGGACTTTAAAAAGAGGGTTCATTGACGTTGTTCACATTTTCCGTTCAAGAGTTATCCCTCTTTTTTTATCTGAAAATGTTGGATATCCATCCATAGTTTGTTAGAGTTGTCAAGTAATTTGTTCGTTCATCACATTTTTTTCACTGTTTGGTTTCTGACCTGCCCATATTTAAATTTTGACCATGGGGGGTATCCCAACACCGATGGTGCAACTTGTTTTAATTTGAGTTATTGCCGTCTTTCCGTAGTATTCGCTCACATGTTCCGTGTTGGAAATATCCATGTCAATAATGTTAATTTTACTATATGCCCACTCTGTTTCCTAACTACAGTAATGCTCTAATTAATCGACCTCTTAACCAAAGCAGAATTATGGGTAACTTTTCAGGATTTAGTCGGAAATATGGCTTGTTGCCATTCATCGGAAAGCTCTCGGGGAGAGCTTTCCGATGAATGGCAACAAGCCATATTTCCGACTAAATCCTGAAAAGTTACCCATAATTCTGCTTTGGTTAAGAGGTCGATTAATTAGAGCATTACTGTATGTTCTAATTGTCCACTATTGCGACAGTGCGGTCAGTAATTGATTTTGAGGTTCAGTTCGATTCGAAACTAAGATGCCGATTCGGTTTCAAGATTTGATTTGATGTTAATTATAAGATTCGAAGGGCCCTAGTGGTGTGTTCATATGATGAGAAGACCCCCCCCCCCACACAGTTCCTGTTGCTTGCTATATCCCCCTACCTATATTGTTCCATAACAAAAGAAACTTGTTTATGTTTATAAGCCTGTCGCCCAATCAGGCAGTACTTTTACATGATATTGAAGTCCATCTGTACTCTGAATCATATGGTCTTTTGCGGTGTTGATAACATCTGCATGTTTTCATCAATTATGGTATCAAGTATCTCCATAACATTGACTATGGTACCCAGGATCTCCATAACATTGACTATGGTACCCAGGATCTCCATAACATTGACTATGGTACCCAGGATCTCCATAACATTGATTATGGTACCCAGGATCTCCATAACATTGATTATGGTACCCAGGATCTCCATAACATTGATTGGGGTGCCCAGAATCTCCAAAACTCGGCTAGACATTCGAAAAGCATGTCACCCAGAACATTTGTGAAAGAAGGGATCAAAAATATGGATTTCGGTAAGTGACCATACACTGTTATTAAAGTATAAATTGGAGTAGTCTATTATTCATTTGGAGGGATGCTAAGGATATATGAGCAGACGACAGCCAGATAAATTGTTAATACAAGTGCCGAAGAATTCTTATTCATTGGCAGGAAATATTGAGATAATAAGTTCAACAAACATCCTGTGGTCATTTATTGAACTTATTATCTGAACATTTCCGATGATAATTACTCGTCAATGGGTATTAAAATAGAAAGGATTAAACCATTTTTAATCGTGTCAGCACACCTTAATCCCAAGTCTGAGTTTAGTGTGCCTGTCATTTGCAGAATGAGGTCCCTAGAGGGTGAATTTAGTGACGCTCTCCCACATAGCGGGCTAGCATCACTAAATTCACCCTCTGGGACCTCATTCTGCTTAGGCGTCATCTTCTCTGCAAAGTTTCTTTATTATAAAATTTCTATAGAAATTTCTTCACATAGATTCTATTTCTTTTTTAATTTAGTTTCTCTATATCCCCAAATTGGCAGATGATACATTGCATAATCAAGGTTCCCAATGGGTGTACATCACAACATTCACCATTTGGGAATTTCAATCTGAGTCTATGTCTCCCATAGATGAAGCCATGCAGAATGAGGTCCCCAGAGGGTGAATTTAGCTATGTGGGATAGCGTCACTAAATTCACCATTTTGGGACCTCATTCTGCAAATGACAGGCACACTAAACTCAGACTTGCTTAATCCTTTGAATTACCTTGATATCCCATGAAAAAGGATATGTTCAGATAATAAATTCAACATGTCGTTTGTTGAAATTATTATCTGAACATTTCCCTCCAATAAATAGAACTTCTTCTACACTTTTATTTTCTGTCGTCTGCTAATTTTTCCTGAACACCCCTCAAGATGAATAATAGACCATTCCAATTTATACTTTTATGAAGAATGGGAGAATCCATTTAGTATAGAATGGGTTATTGTCCCTTCTCTTTTCATATATTTACACTCCTATTTCACGCTGCCGAACTTGAATGGAGGATGTTGGTTGGTTGAAATAGTGTCATGTGATGCCACGCGCAGGCCCCAACTTGTTATCATATTGTATGGACACAACTTGAAAAGCAATACCAGTGCACTGGTGCGTTATTAAAGACCATGTACAGTAATGCTCTAATTAATCGACCTCTTAACCAAAGCAGAATTATGGGTAACTTTTCAGGATTTAGTCGGAAATATGGCTTGTTGCAACAAGCCATAATTCCGACTAAATCCTGAAAAGTTACCCATAATTCTGCTTTGGTTAAGAAGTCGATTAATTAGAGCATTACTGTTCCTGTGCATTCTCTTATATATATGAGTCTCCAATTGGGAGCCTCACCTATATATAAGACAATGCACTGGCACAGGGTTTTCTCAAAATTTCAGGAAGCTCCACTGAATGAAAGGGTTAATCTGCTAGTTATGTATAAATATAAGAAATGTACAGTAATGCCCTAAATAATCGACTCTTTAACCACATCTCTCAGCTTTCCGATGAATGGCAACAAGCCATATTTCTGACTAAATCTTGAAAAGTTACCCATAATTCTGCTGTGGTTAAGGAGTCGATTATTTAGGTCATTACTGTATGTTGATTTTATTGTGTTCCATGGACGCAAGATTGTCTGACATTTTTAGATAAACTTGCATCGATACTCGCAACAAAATCAACATCAGTTTCTTAATATAAAGAGGGAGAAGTGACACATTTTAGGGAAACAATATCTCTCAGGTTATACCCTCTAGCATCAAGCCTTGAAATAGTGTGTCTGTCATTTGCAGAATGAGGTCCCCAGAGGGTGAATTTAGTGATGCTACCCCGCATAGCATCACCAAATTCACCCTCTGGGGACCTCATTCTGCTTACACCTCACAGAATGAGGTCCCCAGAGGGTGAAGTTGATAATGCTAGCCCGCTATGCGGGGTAGCATCACTAAATTCACCCTCTGGGGACCTCATTCTGCAAATGACAGACACACTATTTCAAGGCTTGTCTAGCCTGCTGGTTTTATTGACTGTCAACAAGCCTGAATTTAATGCGCGGGCTAGCATCACAAAATTCACCCTCTCGGGACCTCATTCTGCTTAGGCCTCAACTATTATGGGAGACCTAGGATCAGACTGAAGTTCCCCTGCAGTTGATGTTGGTGATAATCACCCATTAGTCACCTCGATTATGCAATTTAAATTCTGCAAATTAAGGGATATAGAAACTGACAAGGGAAAAAGTAACTAAAAACAATGTTAATTTGAGACCATAGTTATTTCCTAGAAGATGAGGGGCCCAGAGGGGGAATTTGGTGATGCTGGCCCGCTTAGCGGGATAGCGTCGCAAAATTCACCCTCTAGGGACAACATTCTGCAAACGTCAGACACATTAATTCAGGCTTGACTGCATGACCTCATCTGGTATGGGAGACGTCGACTCAGATTGAAGTTCCCAAATGGTGAATATTGTGATGTACACCCATTGAGAACCTCGATTATGCAATGTGTCGTCTGTCAAATTGGGGATATAGAGAAACTAAACTAAAAAAGAATATAGAATCTATGTGAAGAAGTTTCTACAGAAATTTGACAATAAAGAAACTTTGCAGAGAAGATGAGGCCTAAGCAGAATGAGGTCCCCAAAGGGTGAATTTAGTTACGCTAAATTCAGGCTTGACTGTGATCTTCAATCTATTTGTTGCATCAGTAGAGAATGAATTTATATTTGCTTTTTATCAGGAGGCCAATCATACATCTGTGTGTATTGCTTCTAAACATGAATCAAACTCTAATCATGCAGACTACTTAAAGGTTCAATTCACTATTGATTATAGCTATATTGATTTATCACTTTTAAGCATCATAAAACAATCTCAACTCCTCAGCAGACCTTAGTGATGATATCAATGTGTGTTGTTTCTGAACATGCATCAAACTCCAATGCCTAGATACCTCTTAGCGATGATATCAATGTGTGTTGTTTCTGAACATGCATCAAACTCCAATGCCTAGATGCCTCTTAGCGATGATATCAATGTGTGTTGTTTCTGAACATGCATCAAACCCCAATGCCTAGATGCCTCTTAGCGATGATTATCAATGTGTGTTGTTTCTGAACATGCATCAAACTCCAATGCCTAGATACCTCTTAGCGATGATATCAATGTGTGTTGTTTCTGAACATGCATCAAACTCCAATGCCTAGATGCCTCTTAGCGATGATATCAATGTGTGTTGTTTCTGAACATGCATCAAACTCCAATGCCTAGATGCCTCTTAAAGCGATGATATCAATGTGTGTTGTTTCTGAACATGCATCAAACTCCAATGCTACAGTCCTCTGCAACATCAACTGATAACAGATTTGCATCACTCTTAAATCACTCTTAAATCTTATATTAACTTATTACTGCTAAACATGCATCAAACTCCAATACCTAAATGCCTCTTGGCAATGATATCAATCTTGTCTTGTTTCTAAACATGCATCAAACTCCAATGATTCTACAGTCCTCTGCAACTTACACCGATTAATGATTCTCGTCACTCTTAAAGCTTATATTAACTTATTACTGCTAAACATGCATCAAACTCAAATTACTCAATGCCTCTTTGCGATGATATCAACGATACAATCAGAAACAAATAGCTATGAGCACATTTATGTCTGCCTCTTGGCTTGTGACTAGACGATGAATTTCCAATATTAATCAATAATCGGTCTACATCGACTGTGTTCTCACCACGCTCTATATACTACCACAGGCGATGGATAAATGTTGTGATGCTGCATGAAGAAACAATTGGTCGTACAGAATCATCTAACACAGACTTATGAAAAGCACAGAGGCCATATTAATTTATCCCCAGATATCCCCAGAGTTTAACAATGTCGGCTGGACCGCCACGGGCTGGCAGGATAGCAGGAGATCGTGCTGAACGACGGATTCAGGTATGTGATTTAATCAAAACCTATTATACATTGTTTGAACCAAGTACATAGTAACTGAGATTTAAGATGTCTTCCTGCTTTGTTAGTGATTTATTAGAGTGTTGGAGAAATTACTAAATCCTTTGGAATCTGAATTTGACGCTTTATTTTGATTTGTGCATATTTGTCATAAATTATTAAATTGCTATAATATTAGAGTTGTTTCTCTTTGAACTGTTGCAGACACTTCCTGATGAATGATTGTTGGATCTCGGTGAATATTCTAAAGTTATCACTCCTGTTCAAATTTGTATTGATCATTAATATTTCCTATACATTGTGTATA
Organism: Siphonodentalium dalli; assembly: GCA_032622095.1. Lineage (NCBI taxonomy): Eukaryota > Metazoa > Mollusca > Scaphopoda > Gadilida > Siphonodentaliidae > Siphonodentalium > Siphonodentalium dalli. The sequence goes on from CP136065.1 coordinate 247,455,803, forward strand.
TTACGATGCCCAATGTGGGACTTATTGATGAAGTGATATTATTATTTAGGAATCCCACTTCTGAGACATAATTTAGAAGGCATATAACAAGAGTACTTTTGTTAATTGCATATATGTCATCAATTATTCAAGTCAGATGCATAGTTATTTGTTTTCGATTGGTTTCGATATACTTTGCTCTGCCATATACATCATAATTAAGCACTATAGATAGATACAGCTGAATATATATATTTGCTCTTTCTCATTGCGGTATTAGTTGAAGTTAAATTTAATCAACAAATCTGTTGATTTATTTGCCCAACATATCGTGAAATGTTGAAATTCTAAAAGTTAATTGCAGTTCATAAGACGTCCTAATCTCGAAATCTTGCCACATGAATGACATGAATGAAATCCAATCAGAAAATCAACATTGTTGAAAATCTTTCCCAGCCTTCAAATTTTGAATGATAGATTATAATCTATGGAGCTCCATGGTCCAGTGGATAAACAACACATCAACACATATCGAATTGATTGACATGCAATCGTGGGATCATACGATGCTGTTCAAATTTCACACCAAGTTGTGACCCTTGAGCAAGGTCCCTTGTACTGTGTCTGATTTGCACCACCCATGTGTTAAAAGGACACATGGTTATGTGCAGTGAAAGATCTTGTCAGTAATAATTGCTAGCCACATGCATTGTCCCCAGGGAGCAGTAGATGGTTATATTACTGAGTGTTCAGGATCATCAGGGTAATAATTATCCAATGCATTTGAACATGTACCTGTAGAATGCGTGTAACCCGTACAAAAACTCCACATGTGATCACAGTAGTTCTCAGGTGGAATGACAGTAGTTTCTCAGTAGAAATGTATTCAAATTAGACTGCTGGGTGAGAAATAAGGTAGTTCTCCTGTGAAATAAATTTCTACCCTAAATCTAGCATGAGAAATATTTCTCAGGAGAAATTTCACACATGAGTTTATGGTAGAATAGGATAGAAATCTGACATGGAGGTTCTGGCCAAATTCTGATCGGAACATCTCAGGAATAATTCTAAGTCAGATTACAGATCTGTACTTTTAAAATATATATAGATTAATTCCACAACTGCTGCATGTCCAGTCTGATAAATATCCAGACTCCATCTAATCACTTTCGTTGTAAGTTAATTGAAATGAAACATCATGGTCTATTTTTATTTAGACTGCTGCATGTCTAACCTTTGTCTACTAGTATTTTTCCTATAAATGAATACTCAACTGTGCATTGGAATATTTCTCAGATCATGACTATCTAACTTGATCAGGGATGCCAGCAGCAGAAAATATCAAAGATGCAAAAAATGTCTAATAGTGCTTTCTGAGGTCCCATGTTTACCACAACCACTGGACCAGGGCAAGAGGGTATGTGGGTGGGGGTAGTGTCCATACCCCCTATCCAGCAGATACCCCCTACTCCAGCAGCTGTCTATTTCTACCCTATTCTCAGTAGGATTTCAATTCTAAATTATGGATCGATTATTATTATTATCCCCAATATGCTTGTGGGTGTTAGAATTAAATGCTATCAGCAGCTAGCATATAACCATTCTGGGTTTTGCTTTTTTCAAATGAACTTGAACCACAAATGTATATGAACCATACACTGTTCCTTGTGAGATGTATAGATACTGAGTAACAGGGGCACCTGTTGTAGCCAATGGCAATGGGAGAACTTCCAGGAAATTATAGTCAGAGGAAAAGCACAAATTTGTGTCACGCAATACTGGTATTTAATGCATTCTCTAGGATGAAGCTCTTAAGGGGGTTCCACGACTGAGCTATATCCGGAGGTGGAATGTTTAGATGCACATACACAGAAAACCATTTAATTATTAAGCTAGTGCACCACCTGAAGGAATCTATGCTATAAGAAGACCACACCAAGCATATTATGTAAAAATAAAAATGTCAAAAAGGTGACTTTAATCATATTTTTAGAAGGTAAATTTTGGGAAGAGCGTTCTCAGCAAGTATAAAAAATTATTGGAAATGATTAACTGCCATAAAAAGTACATGATCTGAACTAGTGCAAGACTCAAATGAGTATTTAATAGAGATTCAAGACAGTTAACAGAATGAGTATTTAATAGAGGGCAACACTGATTCAAGACAGTTAACAGAATGAGTATTTAATAGAGGGCAACACTGATTCAAGACAGTTAACAGAATGAGTATTTAATAGAGGGCAACACTGATTCAAGACAGTTAACAGAATGAGTATTTAATAGAGGGCAACACTGATTCAAGACAGTTAACATAATGAGTATTTAATAGAGAGCAACACTGATTCAAGACAGTTAACAGAATGAGTATTTAATAGAGGGCAACACTGATTCAAGACAGTTAACATAATGAGTATTTAATAGAGAGCAATACTGATTCAAGAATGTTAACAGAATGAGTATTTAATAGAGGGCAATACTGATTCAAGAATGTTAACAGAATGAGTATTTAATAGAGGGCAACACTGATTCAAGACAGTTAACAGAATGAGTATTTAATAGAGGGCAACACTGATTCAAGACAGTTAACAGAATGAGTATTTAATAGAGGGCAACACTGATTCAAGACAGTTAACAGAATGAGTATTTAATAGAGGGCAACACTGATTCAAGACAGTTAACAGAATGAGTATTTAATAGAGAGCAACACTGATTCAAGACAGTTAACAGAATGAGTATTTAATAGAGGGCAACACTGATTCAAGACAGTTAACAGAATGAGTATTTAATAGAGGGCAACACTGATTCAAGACAGTTAACAGAATGAGTATTTAATAGAGGGCAACACTGATTCAAGACAGTTAACAGAATGAGTATTTAATAGAGGGCAACACTGATTCAAGACAGTTAACAGAATGAGTATTTAATAGAGGGCAACACTGATTCAAGACAGTTAACAGAATGAGTATTTAATAGAGAGCAACACTGATTCAAGACAGTTAACAGAATGAGTATTTAATAGAGGGCAACACTGATTCAAGACAGTTAACAGAATGAGTATTTAATAGAGGGCAACACTGATTCAAGACAGTTAACAGAATGAGTATTTAATAGAGGGCAACACTGATTCAAGACAGTTAACAGAATGAGTATTTAATAGAGAGCAACACTGATTCAAGACAGTTAACAGAATGAGTATTTAATAGAGGGCAACACTGATTCAAGACAGTTAACAGAATGAGTATTTAATAGAGGGCAACACTGATTCAAGACAGTTAACAGAATGAGTATTTAATAGAGGGCAACACTGATTCAAGACAGTTAACAGAATGAGTATTTAATAGAGGGCAACACTGATTCAAGACAGTTAACAGAATGAGTATTTAATAGAGGGCAACACTGATTCAAGACAGTTAACAGAATGAGTATTTAATAGAGAGCAACACTGATTCAAGACAGTTAACAGAATGAGTATTTAATAGAGGGCAACACTGATTCAAGACAGTTAACAGAATGAGTATTTAATAGAGGGCAATACTGATTCAAGACAGTTAACAGAATGAGTATTTAATAGAGGGCAATACTGCTTCAAGAATGTTAACAGAATGAGTATTTAATAGAGGGCAATACTGATTCAAGACAGTTAACAGAATGAGTATTTAATAGAGGGCAACACTGATTCAAGACAGTTAACAGAATGAGTATTTAATAGAGGGCAACACTGATGCAAGACAGTTAACAGAATGAGTATTTAATAGAGGGCAACACTGATTCAAGACAGTTAACAGAATGAGTATTTAATAGAGGGCAACACTGATTCAAGACAGTTAACAGAATGAGTATTTAATAGAGGGCAACACTGATTCAAGACAGTTAACAGAATGAGTATTTAATAGAGAGCAACACTGATTCAAGACAGTTAACAGAATGAGTATTTAATAGAGGGCAACACTGATTCAAGACAGTTAACAGAATGAGTATTTAATAGAGGGCAATACTGATTCAAGACAGTTAACATAATGAGTATTTAATAGAGGGCAATACTGATTCAAGACAGTTAACAGAATGAGTATTTAATAGAGGGCAATACTGATTTAAGACAGTTAACAGAATGAGTATTTAATAGAGGGCAATACTGATTCAAGAATGTTAACAGAATGAGTATTTAATAGAGGGCAATACTGCTTCAAGAATGTTAACAGAATGAGTATTTAATAGAGGGCAATACTGATTCAAGACAGTTAACAGAATGAGTATTTAATAGAGGGCAATACTGCTTCAAGAATGTTAACAGAATGAGTATTTAATAGAGGGCAATACTGATTCAAGACAGTTAACAGAATGAGTATTTAATAGAGGGCAATACTGATTCAAGACAGTTAACAGAATGAGTATTTAATAGAGGGCAATACTGATTCAAGACAGTTAACAGAATGAGTATTTAATAGAGGGCAATACTGATTCAAGACAGTTAACAGAATGAGTATTTAATAGAGGGCAATACTGATTCAAGACAGTTAACAGAATGAGTATTTAATAGAGGGCAATACTGATTCAAGACAGTTAACAGAATGAGTATTTAATAGAGGGCAATACTGATTCAAGACAGCTAACAGAATGGTAGTTTGTGCTGGAAATTCGTAAGCATCTATTTTGCAAGAACTAAAAGAATGCTGTTCCCAAAATTTCCCTTCTAAAAATTATAAAAAAAACAATGCAAAGTCAGAGTTATTGAGTTGGTATTTCAGTTTTTTTTGCCATTCAATGATCAAAGTCCACGTTGAACCCCATGTGCCACCTCCCCCTTCCTCTATGGTAATGGACAAGGTGATAAACTGTCCCCATTTGCTCTCGAGCTATTCAACAAAACAATGCAAACTCCGAGTTGATTGATATATATGCTTTATACAAACCATGCATGCATGTCTAGTTGGTGTCATTTACAAAAGGCATTAGATACGGCTCCCGGCAATAAATTGTTTAACTAGAAATTGCTGATCATTATAAAAACAGTTACTAATAGGACATGCTAACATCTTTAACCCCATTCTGAACGAAATCTTCAATTTAAGTTTTTTAAATTCTAACAATTGATCATGCAGAAATTTGAACTTTCACTCAATGAGGTCATTAATCAAACATATGTCAGTGGGAACATCACTACACTTGTCAGTGTTTATAGTGAAGTACACCTTATATAAACCATCGGACCGATACCTTGATGTATAAACCAAGCATTTATAGTGAAGTGCCCCTTATATAAACTATCGACCTATACCTCAATGTGTAAACCAGGTCTAGTTGGTGACATTTATGAAAGGCATTAGATACGGCTCCAGGCATGTTTAACTAGAAATTGCTGATCATTATAAAAACCGATACTAATACGACGTGCTAACATCCTCCAACCCATTCAGTGAATTAGGATAACTACACACATTGAGTGACTATTGTAAAGTTTATTTGCAGTGGATAATGTGATGTGACATGATCTTTATCTATTGACCAAGCCTGAGTTTAGTGTGCCTGTCATTTGCAGAATGAGGTCCCCAGAGGGTGAATTTAGCATAGCAGACTAGCATCAATTCAAGCCTTGAAATAGGGTGTCTGTCATTTGCAGAATGAGGTCCCCAGAGGGTGAATTTAGTGATGCTACCCTGCATAGCGTGCTAGCATCACCAAATTCACCCTCTGGGGACCTCATTCTGCTTACACCTCAGCAGAATGAGGTTCCCAGAGGGTGAATTTGGTGATGCTAGCCATCATCAAATTCTGCATGGCCTCATCTGCTATGGGAAACATAGACTCAAATTGACCTTCCCAAATGGTGAATATTGTGATGTACACCCATTGGGAACCTCGATTATGCAATGTGTCATCTGCCAATTTGGGGATATATAGAGAAACTAAACTAAAAAAGAAATACAATCTATGTGAAGAAGTTTCTAATAAACTTTGATAATACACTGGATAATAAAGAAACTTTCCAGAGATGAGGCCTAGGCAGAATGAGGTCCACAGAGAGTGAATTTAGTGATGCTAGCCTGCTATGCGGGATAGCATCACTAAATTCACCCTCTGGGGACCTCATTCTGCAAATGACAGGCACACTAAACTCAGGCTTGCTATTGACATTCTTTAATTTTGTAACTATGTCAAAATGTCAGCATATTCCGGGCATTTAAATCCGGTCCATTGACTAAATGTTCCTCCCTTCCACTCCTGTAACTTGAGTTTATATGACCTGTCATTGTCAAGCTCAAGTATCATAATGTCGGGCAGACCTCTGCATCAGAAACTTAACCCTTTCTATACTAAATGGATTCTCCCACCCAGTTATCAAAGTGTATGTTAGAATTGTCTATTATTCATTTAGAGGGATGTTGATGAAAAAAAAATCAGACGACAGACATATGAAAAGCTGATAGAAGCAAGCCTTGAAATAGGGTGTCTGTCATTTGCAGAATGAGGTCCCCAGAGGGTGAATTTAGTGATGCTACCCCGCATAGCGGGCTAGCATCACCAAATTCACCCTCTGGGGACCTCATTCTGCTTACACTTCAGCAGAATGAGGTTCCCAGAGGATGAATTTGGTGATGCTAGCCCACTATGCGGGGTAGCATCACCAAATTCACCCTCTGGGAACCTCATTCTGCAAATGACAGACACTATTTCAAGGCTTGAATAGAAGTGAAGAAGCATTACTATTAATTGGTGGGAAATGTTCAGACCTATGGTCATTTGTTGAACTTATTATCTGAACATTTCCAAAGTGATAACTACTCGTCAATGAGTTTTTGTAAAGAAAAGGTTAAAGATGCTTTGCCTGATTTGACGTCAAATTATTTGATTTTCAGCTTCCCAGGCATTCTGAATTTCTGATAGTTAATTATCATGTTCATTGTGGATGTAGCCTATGGGCAATACCAATTTGCCGAGATGTTTTCCACTTTTTGACCATTTTAGCTTTGAGCTATTGCCATGGGTTGGTGTCTCTCATCCGTGCATGTGTCCATGCATCCATGCGTCCATCAACAATTTTTTTCCGAAAACATGCCCACCATCAGCCATCTTGGATTCACATTTCAATTCATCAGCACACCCTGCAGCCCTCGTTTATTTATTATGGAGAATTGTTTTGAAAATTTACAGACAGTTTAGGACCACCTCTAGATGGGGGATATTGAATGAAGAATATGACCACTGGCAGCCATCTTGAATTTTACTCTTTCCATGATTAAATCCTTTGTTACACCTACAGACCACGTCCCTCATGCAATAGTCATCCAACTTCATGTTCTTCAGGGTGACCACTAGGTGGGAGCCAAAAAATATTTCTGAATTTCGTTGACTGACATGGCCATCGGCAACTATCTTGGATTTTACTCTTCGCATGAATAAATCTTTTGACACCCCCCATAGGCCACAACCTGATCCAATCATCACCACCAAACTTCATTTGGATCTTTGGGTCGACCTCTAGTATTACTTAAACATTTAAACTTTCCGCATTCCTGCTCGTTTCCTTGACTCTAATGTATGACATTATCCCCACTTACAGTAATGCCCTAAATAATCGACTCCTTACCCACAGCAGAATTATGGGTAATTTTTCAGGATTTAATTAGTCGGAAATATGGCTTGAATGGCAACAAGCCATATTTCCGACTAAATCCTGAAAAATTATCCATAATTCTTCTGTGGTTAAGGAGTCGATTATTTAGGGTATTACAGTAACTATTCCTGACATCCGAGTCTGAATGATACTCTTCTGTAGCTGCCTCCTCGCTGTTTCGTGGCCCACCCCCCTCCACTGCCTCCTCCCCTCACCCTCAGCTGTTTCCCCCTCTTCCCCCTCGCCCTCAACTGTTGTCAAGGCCCCTGAATGCAGTGGTGTTGATTCTTATCAACGTTTCCACATCGGTTCGTTGCATAAGATTACATTTTTATCACTGGATACGGAAGAGTAATACATAGATTGAGTCTGATCGTATCACAAACTGGTTTGACATACCTGTCATAAATGGTTTTCATCCAATTTAATAACGACACAATAAGGTCTCTGTCATTTGACTCAGATCGGGTTTTCATGCGTCTTGGATGGTCGACCAATTATAAATCTTACGTCGGTGTAACATATAAGCATAGTAGCAAAATACCAGGCTTGGGATTGTGTCTCATTAAAGTGGGTGGGCAGCTAAAAACTTCTGATGAGATTACTTCAGGTAAGCTGTAAAATTACTGTTAAAGACGTTGTATCTCTTCCATGAACTTTCTCCATAGAATCGTCATCATAAAATAATAATTTTGAGTCTGAGAAACCAGTCAACAGGAGCTTCTGTCACCAGAAAATAAATTTGTTACCCAAGATTTTCCATGGACTGGGACAGTAAATGTGGCTATTATTAGAACACTACACTGTTCAGCTAATATGTGTGTATGTTTTTGGATTGAAATCTATCTTTTAACCCTTTCATGACTGGAGCTTCCTGAAGAGAATGCATTGGCCTAATAACATTTACCTTGATCTTGTAAGCCAGTGCATTCTCTTATATATGCGAGTCTCCCTATGGGAGTATAAGAAAATGCACTGGCACATGATCTTTAATGCTGAAGCAGACTTTAAGTGAACTGTGTCAGTAGCTTCTGTCACTAGGAAATAATTTTTCTCATTATAAACTGGGACAGTAAAAAGTGCTATTAATAATGTTTCAGAAAATTACACTGTCCACTGTAACATGTGTAATGTGTTTTAGATTGAGCACTGCCCACTGTAATGCCTGCATATTTAGATTGAAAATGTATCTTTGAAAACACCTTTAAGTGATTTAAAATAATCATGGCAAACAGAACCATATCACCTTATTGCGTGTGGCAAGAAGTTTGAACAGCACTGTTTTCTCACAAATGGACATGTAGTCATCAATTCTGCGAAAAGGTTTCTGCACTGTCAGAAAAATTTATGACTTCGGAGCAAGTTCATTATGCTATTCCAATATAATAGTAGATCCGTTAATTAATAGGTGGGGTTAGGGTATTTACTGTTTTCTGCTCAAATGGCTCACAACTATAAGATAATTTTACTGCATTATTTTTGACACGAACATGGTTATTTTTATATTTATTAAAATAATAGAATATTTCTGACTGATTTGAGTCATTACATGGTAATTATTTCGACGGAACCTTTAGTTTATAAATATTCCAACCCATGTTCAGATTGATACGCTGCTCAGCTCTCGGTGAAAGGCTTCCTTTTAAGGATGTCCCTATAGCCATCATCGCGGTCTGGGCTAGACGAGGTTCGTGCAGGTTTTAAGCCTGACATGGGTGAAATTAAAGCTTGATATAAGTTGAGGGTCATCTCAATATGCCATCCCAATCGATATATGGCCATTTTGAAAAGAAATGAGAATTTGTTCACTCTCACTGAAGCAAGCACATTTGAGGCATTGAACACTCATTCCTGAGCAAGGATCGCCCTGCCACTTGCCAAATTTGCCATGCAATGGCAAAAATAATTAACATTTGGCAAAAAATATTTTCATTTGGCAAAAGTTTTGGCAAGTCACTTTTTAATTCCTCAAGAAATTTGAAAAATATTGGCCGATCAATACCATTCATTTCATGATCACAGGAAACTATCACAATATAATTATATTAGTGGTGTTTTATAAGGTCTAGGAAAAGTTAACAGTTAATCTGATAGCCTTAGCATTGATGGATGAGGGATTACCTGTATTTAGTGTGGTGGTGGTGTTTACATACCTAATCCTCTTGTAATGTGCCCTTCTGATGAAGCAATCCTTCTGCAATTTTATTGTTTGGTGATTGGTTTATTGTTGTTTGATAAACCACAAAATAAGACTCAATGTTGCAGAAAATGATACTATCAGGAATAGCATTTGGCAAATTCTAAAAGAATTTGGCAAAAAATATTTTCATTTGGCAAAAGGAAATTTTGGTCCAGCACGGACCCTGTTCCTGAGTCCATGCCTCTGACATATCTAATGAAGTTATGTTGCAACATCAACTGAGCATTATTTTCTATAATTATTATACAGACCTAAATTTGTTTCATTCACTTCTTAAAATATTTAAAGGGTAGCGATTTCATGCTAATTTGGATAAGCACTCCACCACCCCACTTGAACAAGTCACACCCAAAATTTCAAAGAACCTTTCATGGAATTCATCTAATAATTTAGCAATTAATTCAGTCAACAATTTGCATTGATACACTATGACATGGCTACACTATACACCGTGACAGGACTAATTATTCTGATATACCTGATTAAATTGACTCTATTCTTATTACGCCCCCACCCACTGATCGTACAGACATAACTATTAAATGTAACTATTGTTGCCATACATTCTGGTTATGCATTCATTAGTAATGTAGGTAACTTGACACACAATGATCTGACCCAGAAAGATGATCTGACCCACTAAAGCAACCATACTGAAATGACTTATACCATTTGTTACAATAGCTTTACTTTACCACACATATTGAAGAACGAGTCTGTGCTTTTTAAGTTTTATTTAAATTTCAAAAGGATTTTCATGTAAGTAAATTGTTTTTCTATATTCTATAGTGTGCAGACCATTTGTTGAACTTTGTAGTGAATAATAGTTTCATTATAGAGAGGAGAGTAATACAAACGCTCTTTATGTTTTAACCCTTTACCCAACAGAACGGCCCTGTGCCAATGCATTCTCTTATATATGCGAGTCGACCATAGGTCGCCTCGCATATATAAGAGAATGCATTGGCTTAACACATATTAAAAATGATAAAATTGTCAAAGAATGTAGAAAATATTATAAGAAAAAATGGTAAAAAGTGTTAAAAACAAATTTGTTTTAGGCCAATGCATTCTCTTATATATGCGAGGCGACCTATGGTCGACTCGCATATATAAGAGAATGCATTGGCACATGGCATAACTGTAACCATCACAATGTGGTCAATGAACCGGTTCCAATAATATCCATATTTGTATGGTGTTATTGAGACAGACCGAAGATATTTTAGGCTGTTGAAGCTTTATTTGGGCGTTTTTGGCCGGTTTGTTGGGTAAAGGGTTAACATATCAAGTACAAATACCACGAAATTCATTCACTATTTCATGCAATCATTTCTATCTTGCAGAGCATAACCTATCCATATAATTGTATAATAAATATTTTTTCAGTCTAATTATATCTTGGTGAATACAAATATAATTACCAAATACTCGGCTTAAAGTTGATAGGTTGCTTCAACCCTTTCATGAGGGGAGCTGAGCTGGTGCAGCATTAAAGATCATATGCCAGTGCGTTCTCTCATTTATAAGAGAATACATTGGTACAGGGTTTTCACAAAATTTCAGGAAGGTCCAGTCATGGAATGGTTAAGAGGTAGGATAAGTGAAAATTGTAGCCATTTAATTTTATCAAATTCAAATTCAAATTCTTTATTGGATATAACCATGTTTTAGCATAATCCAAGAATAAAATACATAAATAAATAACATCTTATATATAATCATTAATAAATTAAGACATTGATTGACTTAACCCTTTCAGTGCCAAGTCCGATTTTTGTATCAACCCATATTTCGTTGATCATTTTTAAATATGCCTACATTTAGGCGCTGCCTATAGTAGTATATATATATATAGGTTTTAATGTGTTGGTTAACATGCCCTATACCAACATCGTGCTAATATTTATTTGTTCGTAATATGAGCTTGAGCTTTATTCATTGATTTAGTATAGATTAATTCAAGGGCATGTTTGAGTTATAGAGGATCTCACATGAGTTTCTAGTTTATACGGAATTTATCAACCGAGTTCACTAAATTCGATTTGAGTCGAGGTTTACCGAGGCTCAAATAGAATTTAGAGGACGAGGTTGATAAATTACGTATAAAATAGGACGAGTGTGAGATACCTTTTATCACATGATCAAATAAACCCGAAGCAACGCGCAATATTCATCGAAAACAACAATCATAAACTACAGCGATCGCAAGTTATTTGAAGAACGCCGTGACGTCATCGCACGCGCTGATATTAAACGTGTCTATTACCGATAATTATGAAACTACTTTTATGGCCAAATTATGTGATAAATGTATATCTAAGGCGTCTTTGATGAAATAACATATTTGTTTTGTTGCAGAGAAGGTTATTGGGTTCAGTAGCATCTTGGGGTAGTTAAAATATCTCTGTTTTCATTACATGACATAATAACATTTGGCCGATGGACATTCCACAACTGCCGTCTGCTTATATTTCCTTAATAACAGACCATTTTAATGACACTGAGCCGGTCGCTTGCTGCATTGAAAATTCTTTGTTGACAATAATTTTGATATCCGCGCAAACTTTCAATTTTAAGTTTCCTATTTTCAAACAACTGTTTTGATTTATGCATCAAGAATGTCTACTTTCATTTGTTTGAAAATGATTTATACACCTTTCTTGCCTCCAGGTAAACTCTTTATTTGATGTAAACACCAGGGGAACCTGATACATCACCACACAATGCACACATAGCTTAATTATTCCAAGCACAAAATTAATTATATATACTAGTAAGATTAATGAAGGTAGATAAAAATATAGTCAAGTGCAAGTATTTTATTCAAAATTATTAATATATAAGCAGACTGAATTTGGAATTTTGTTATTTCATTTAAGCATCTTAAATGTCTACTTTTATTTGTTTGAAAATATATTTATACACTTCTTGCCTTCAGGTAAACTCGTTATTTGATGTTAACACCAGGGGGACTTGGTACATCACCACACATGGCTTATTCTGAGCAAAAATTAAAATATAATATAAGTTTAATGAAGGTTGATAAATATTTATTCAAGTGCAAGTATTTTATTCAAAGATGTTAATATTTTATAAACAAGATATTCACCCCTTACATTAACAAAGTTATGTGGGGGGTGTACTGGAAACAGCATTTGTAAATCTTTACTAAATGAATTCTGAGTCTCCCATTTGTTTATAAAATTATATAAAAGTATAAACTGGAATGGTCTATTATTTATCTGGATGGACGTTCAGGAAATATAAGCAGATAATAGAAGGTTCAGAAGGAATCCTATTCATTGGTGGGATATGTTCATAAAATAAGTTCAATAAACAGCCTACGGTCTTTTGTTGAACTTATTATCTAAACATTTCCTACTCGTCAATGAGCATCTAGTAAAGAAAAGGTTAAACGTATTGTGTTAATTTAAACATGAGATTCTGAGGCGACAGCTTGCATCGCAATATAGTTTACATAATGCACTAGCAATACACAATGCACAATACACAATGCAAATAGGTGTGTATATTTTAGATATAATGTTTCAACAATGCACACAATTAAAATATAGGTTTATAGTTTACCTAACATACACCAGACGAGTTCCTATTGTCGTTCTCGGTTATGGCGTCTTTCAGACAGTATGTGTGGAATGTACATATTAACCATGGAGTAGATCAGACTATCACAAGATTATTGTGAGACTCGCGACTAAAAAACATTACATATTTAATAACAGAACACAGATTTAAATTTTCTGACACTTCATAACTTTTGTCAAACTCCAGGCAGAGTTATCTCCCATCACTCCGCTGAGATACCACTGCCATAATGACATTAATTGGTAAGGAATTCTTACGTGTTTTTAGTTCTTATGTTTTAGGATTAAAATTGTCTATGTCTGGCTCAGTTCATATTCTTATCAATACCGAAAGAATTACCATTATTGCAAACTTTAAAACAAATTTGGTGGTCAAAACAAGGTGACTAAATAGTAGTAAATACAGTTCCGTGACGAATCGTCGCCGACGATATGTAAAAATAGATTTATCGTTGCAAAGTACACTCATTGTGGCAGTGATATATCGCAGCGATAGCGTAGAGGGCGCTGTATGGAGTTTGAACTATTGTATGTATAAAGGAGGCCTCCAAAGTTACAAACATAGCAAGGAAGCCTCCCCACAGCCCTGGGATTTGGCCTAGGCAATGGGCAATGCCCAGGTAAAATCAGTTTGCCTACGTAAAATAAGTTCATTGTTTTACTAAAATTGGCTTCCCGCCAATAAGTCAATCAGAAATACAACCTCTTTAGCCAAAATGACTTCCTATCACTCTTCTTTACATATATTGACCTATACAGTAATGCCCTAAATAATAGACTCCTTAACCGCAGCAGAATATGGGTAACTTTTCAGGATTTAGTCCGAAATATGGCTTGTTGCCATTCATCGGAAAGTTCTCAGTGAGAGCTTTCCGATGAAAGGCAACAAGCCATATTTCCGACTAAATCCTGAAAAGTTACACATAATTCTGCTGTGGTTAAGGAGTGAGAGCTTTCCGATGAATGGCAACAAGCCATATTTCCGACTAAATCCTGAAAAGTTACCTATAATTGTGTTGTGGTTAAGGAGTCGATTATTTAGGGCATTACTGTAATAGTATGGATCCATGGCACTGGGGCATTAACTATAGGGACACTGGGGAGTTCTATGTTTGGGGAATTGTTCATATATGTTGAGTATGAATAGGTAAGCATTTGGAGGAGAGTAATTTGAGTGAATTAAATTTTCAGCTTACATTATTGACTATATTTCTTTGATAACTAATCATAATAAAGTAGCATACATTATTGACTATATTTCTTTGATAACTAATCATAATAAAGTAGCATACAGTAATGCCCTAATTAATCGACTCCTTTAACCACATCAGAGGGTCAATCACAATGGTGGTTAACTGGTTACATCCGTGACCATCTATAAATTGAGCCATGTCTGTTTATAATAAACTCACCCATTCTTATGACAAATAAAATCTTTGGCTGACCGGACGAGCCCTCTGGGTCTGTTCTGCAATCCGCGCACGGGGCATGGTGTTAATATACTGGCGAGCCGACCACAACTGATCCATTTAAGAGAGACCCGTCACATCTCAGGGAGAGCTTTCCGATGAATGGCAACAAGCCATATTTCCAACTAAATCCTGAAAAGTTACCCATAATTCTGCTGTGGGGGGGGGGGGGGGGGGGGGGGGGGCAGAGGGGGCAATATTACCACCAGGGGGCGCCGGAAGAGGGGGGGGGGGGGGGGGCAATATTACCACCAGGGGGCGCTGGAAGAGGGGGGCAATATTACCACCAGGGGGCGCCGGAAGAGGGGGGCAATATTACCACCAGGGGGGCGCCGGAAGAGGGGGGGGGGGGGCAATATTACCACCAGGGGGCGCCGGAAGAGGGGGGGGGGGGGCAATATTACCACCAGGGGGGCGCCGGAAGAGGGGGGGGGGGCAATATTACCACCAGGGGGCGCTGGAAGAGGGGGGCAATATTACCACCAGGGGGCGCCGGAAGAGGGGGGCAATATTACCACCAGGGGGCGCCGGAAGAGGGGGGGCAGAGGGGGCAATATTACCACCAGGGGGTGCCGGAAGAGGGGGGCAATATTACCACCAGGGGGCGCTGGAAGAGGGGGGGCAATATTACCACCAGGGGCGCCGGAAGAGGGGGGGAAATATTACCACCATGGGGCGCCGGAAGAGGGGGGGGGCAATATTACCACCAGGGGGCGCCGGAAGAGGGGGGGGGGGGGGGGGGCAGAGGGGGCAATATTACCACCAGGGGCGCCGGAAGAGGGGGGGGGCAGAGGGGGCAGCTGATTCAATATTACCACCAGGGGCGCCGGAAGAGGGGGCCCCCTGCCCTTGGATGCTTCCGGCACCCCTGATTATACCACCACTATGCAGAGTACAGATATTGAAATACAGACAGAATACAAGGATTTATCTTAAAAAGGACTGCCCAAAATGCAGCCTAATCAATGTACAGTAATGACCTAAGTAATCGACGTCTTAACGAAAGCAGAATTATGGGTAACTTTTCAGGATTTAGTCGGAAATATGGCTTGTTGCCATTCATCGGAAAGCTCTCGCCGAGAGCTTTCCGATGAATGGCAACAAGCCATATTTCCGACTAAATCCTGAAAAGTTACCCATAATTCTGCTTTCGTTAAGACGTCGATTACTTAGGGCATTACTGTACACCATGCAGGTAGTGATTCTCCTGGCTGCCAGTCTGATGACGTCACAGAACATTCAAGTTTAAACAACACAAATATTTTTCCGCGAAATCTCAGATGTCTTTCGGCACCAAGGAACACAAAAATGCGATAAACTACTAAACTTCCATTTTTGAAACATCAACTTTAAGGTTGCATCACAATGATAATATGCATTTATAGTTTACTCAATTCACAATTCAAATAGGCGTTCATACTTCACGGTAATGCACCAGCAATACACAATACAAGTTTATGTTGATATAATACAGCAACGAGACGAGTTCCTATTGTTGTTCTCGGTTATGGCATCCTTCAGGCAATATGTGTGCAATCTACATATTAACCCTTTACCCAACAAAGCGGCCAAAAACGCCCAAATAGAGCTTCAACAGCCTAAAATATCTTCAGTCTGTCTCAATAACACCATACAAATATGGATATCATTGGAACCGGTTCATTGACCACATTGTGATGGTTACAGTTATGCCCTGTGCCAATGCATTCTCTTATATATGCGAGTCGAAGAGAATGCATTGGCCTAAAAAATATTCTTTAACAATTTTATAATGTTTTCTTACATTTTTTTTACATTTTTTATAATATTTTTCTACATTTTTTGACAATTTTATCATTTATAATCTGTGTTAAGCCAATGCATTCTCTTATATATGCGAGGCGACCTATGGTCGACTCGCATATATAAGAGAATGCATTGGCACAGGGCCATTCTGTTGGGTAAAGGGTTAACCGTTAAGTAGATCTTTGACTATCACAAACTTATTACAAGGTTTGTGACTTAAAATTGTGCCAAAGACCTTTAGAATGGCAGGGTGGCAGATTTCAATATACACATATGACCACTAGCTATTCTAATTAATAAACTGGAGCCTCTTGTCAATTTGTAAAAATTAGTATCATACCTGGAGCCGAAATAATATAAAGAAATCGTATAACATAAATAATATAAAGAGATAGTCAATTTTAGTTAAAAGTGATCACCAGATGTGTTTCATATTTTGTTGAAAATTACATTTTCCACTCTCTCTCTCTATAATTTTACCCAAGGAACCGATAATATATATACTGATGTGTACAATCTTATAAGATGTATAATTATATTAAATTCATGTAGCAAAATATCTTTCTTGGATATCTGGACATTTTGAGTTTAATGACGGTGGCTTCACTTCTAACGATCACAAATATCTCAAGCTCCATTTTCTTTTGCTAAGAATGAAAACTTTGATTGAATGAAACAGTTCGAGTCTCAATAGCATATGATTCTGTGTCCGTTCTCTATTGAGCATGGGTCCTTTATGTCCTAATAATGGTTACAAGTACCCAGCATTAATCTATGGGGTGATAACTATTCTCTATAGAATGAACTACCCAGTATTAATCTATGGGGCGATAACTATACTGTATATAGAATGGACTTTTGTTCTTTTCAGTGATTTCTAATATACAAGTCATTCAAATTTGAAGCACGAACACAGTGCATAACTTTAGGAACAGGAATTAAGTTCCAAACAACAATGAGCCGACATCTCGCTTTGTTTCCTGCTGTAATTACGATTTCTTACTAATCATTACGAGGCTCCCTTAATTGTTGTCCTCACGAATAATATATTGATTTTTTCCTGTGTGTTAAGTACTCATGGTGCGAGGTTCAACTTAAAAAGAAAGTAGATGTAATACCGACCATACCTGGCATAGTAAATAGTGATCGCATCTCGTCAACATTAGTGGATCCCTGGGTCTCTGTCGTACCATTATCTCTGACAGGTGATATAATTCTCATTCAGACGACGGCAGACAAAGCCCATATTATTCTGTCTCTCTGTATGTGAATTAGTTCTATGGAATAATTTGGAGATATTCAGTTTTTGACTATGTATTATTATAAGAGGTGTCATAGGTCTCCCTCCCCAGTAAGTATCTAAATTTATTGTGATAGATTTTTTCATTTTTTTTTTTTTCCTTCGACTGCATGGTTTGGTTCTCTAAATCTCAGACATTCGATCACGATTTATGGACTTGTTATCTAGTTGGTGGAGGACTATAAAATAAAGTAATAATATAAATAAGATTGTAACACCTTTATAATTTTATTTTATTTTTCTCTATTTTGAAGGGTCGGAAGCTCGTGAAATAAAATTTCACAATAAGTCTATAAAGGTGTTACAATCTAATCTTATTTATATTAACAATTCTGGAGACTTTTACGGCTCTTAAAATAAAGTAGACAGATGCTGGCACTGTAAATAGTGATCACATCCTGTCAACATAAGAGGATCCCTGGGTCTCCGTCTCTCCATTATATGCACATGTGCGAATGTGACAGGTGATATTACTCAGAGGATTGCGGACAAAGTCCTTTGTGATGAATATAACCTTTATATCGACAGCTGATCGTGTTTATATTCTGGCTCTGTGAGGGCTGACAGTTCTTTGGGGGTATGATTTCTCTGTGCTCGGGAGATTCCATGGAATAATTCGGAGACATTCAGTATATCACCATGTATTATAGGAGGTACCCCCGGTCACCCTCCCCGGTAAGTGAACTCATCATTGTGTTATGAGTATAACCTATATATCGACAGCTGATCATGTTTACCTTATATTCTGGCTTTGTGAGGGCTGACAGTTCTTTGGGGGTATGATTTCTCTGTGCTCGGGAGATTCCATGGAATAATTCGGAGACATTCAGTATATCACCATGTATTATAGGAGGTACCCCCGGTCACCCTCCCCGGTAAGTGAACTCATCATTGTGTTATGAGTATAACCTATATATCGACAGCTGATCATGTTTACCTTATATTCTGGCTCTGTGAGGGCTAGCTGAAAGTTCTTTGGGGGTATGATTTCTCTGTGTTCGGGCGATTCCATGGAATAACTCTGAGACATTCAGTATCTTGCCACGTATTATACTTCTCATTGTCTTGTATTATACCTTAGTTCTCTTTGAAGTGAGTCACCCTCCTGATTGTCTTGGCATTTAAATACCTTTTTCATTTATTTCTTCTATAATCTCAGACATGATACCGAGAGCTTTCCGATGAATGGCAACAAGCCATATTTCCGACTAAATCCTGAAAAATTACCCATAATTCTGCTGTGGTTAAGGTGTCAATTATTTAGAGCATTACTGTATGTGCATGGCTATTATTCATATTTGAGAATATGCATTCTATCCTGATTCCATTGTCCTGAATATAACCTATATTCATTCTGTGACGATTCCTTGGAATAATTTGAAGACATTCAGTTCTTCATCATGTCTTATGGGAGATAAATCTGATTCAGGGGATGACACACAAAGTCCATTGTCCGGAATAAAACCTATGTCCATTCTGTGACGATTCCTTAGAATAATCTGAAGACATTCAGTTGTTCATGTATCATGGGAGATAACTCTGATTCAGAGGATGGCAGACAATGTCCATTGTCATGAATATAACCTATATATTGACAGTGTTTTGTTTACCATTTATTATGTCTCTGTGTGGATGATTTCCATGGAATAACTAGGAGATATTCAGTATTTCGCCTGATTTCACCAAGTCCTATAAGAGATACCCCTAGTCACCATCACTGGTAGGTACAGTAAAGCCCTAAATAATCGACTCCTTAACCACAGCAGAATTATGGGTTACTTTTCAGGATTTAGTCGGAAATATGGCTTGTTGCCATTCATCGGAAAGCTCTCCCTGAGAGCTTTCCAATGAATGGCAACAAGCCATATTTCCGACTAAATCCTGAACTGAAAAGTTACCCATAATTCTGCTGTGGTTAAGGAGTCGATTTCTTAGGGCATTACTGTACTATAAGAGACACCCCTGGTCACCCTCACAGGTAAGTATAAGTAAGCTCATGATTGCATATTTTTTTATTTATTTTGTTTCTTTCCAATTGAATGGTTGGTTCTTTAAATTTCAGAGATTTGATGTCAGATGAATTTTGTCTGCTATTGCTTATTTGGGGTATCAGTTCTCCATGCTATGGTGATTTCATGGACAGATATTCTGAAGTTGAATCTTAATTATTACTTTATTTGGGAGGGCTGTTAAGTTCTCTATCAGGGTCCGAGCTGGCCCGAAATTTACTTTTGCCAAATGAAATTTTGTTTTGCCAAATGATGTTAGAAGTTGCCAAATGCTATCATTTGTCTTTTGTTTTCATTCCCCACTATTTCGACCATCGCTGCTTGAGAGACCTTTTGTTTTGATTCCCCACTATTTCGACCATCGCTGCTTGAGAGACCTTTTGTTTTGATTCCCCACTATTTCGACCATCGCTGCTTTGATTCCCCACTATTTCGACCATCGCTGCTTGAGAGACCTTTTGTTTTGATTCCCCACTATTTCGACCATCGCTGCTTGAGAGACCTTTTGTTTTGATTCCCCACTATTTCGACCATCGCTGCTTTGATTCCCCACTATTTCGACCATCGCTGCTTGAGAGATCTTTTGTTTTGATTCCCCACTATTTCGACCATCGCTGCTTGAGAGACCTTTTGTTTTGATTCCCCACTATTTCGACCATCGCTGCTTTGATTCCCCACTATTTCGACCATCGCTGCTTGAGAGACCTTTTGTTTTGATTCCCCACTATTTCGACCATCGCTGCTTGAGAGACCTTTGTTTTGATTCCCCACTATTTCGACCATCGCTGCTTGAGAGACCTTTTGTTTTGATTGCCCACTATTTCGACCATCGCTGCTTGAGAGATCTTTTGTTTTGATTCCCCACTATTTCGACCATCGCTGCTTGAGAGACCTTTTGTTTTGATTCCCCACTATTTCGACCATCGCTGCTTGAGAGACCTTTTGTTTTGATTCCCCACTATTTCGACCATCGCTGCTTGAGAGACCTTTTGTTTTGATTCCCCACTATTTCGACCATCGCTGCTTGAGAGACCTTTTGTTTTGATTCCCCACTATTTCGACCATCGCTGCTTGAGAGACCTTTTGTTTTGATTCCCCACTATTTCGACCATCGCTGCTTGAGAGACCTTTTGTTTTGATTCCCCACTATTTCGACCATCGCTGCTTGAGAGACCTTTTGTTTTGATTCCCCACTATTTCGACCATCGCTGCTTGAGAGACCTTTTGTTTTGATTCCCCACTATTTCGACCATCGCTGCTTGAGAGACCTTTTGTTTTGATTCCCCACTATTTCGACCATCGCTGCTTTGATTCCCCACTATTTCGACCATCGCTGCTTGAGAGATCTTTTGTTTTGATTCCCCACTATTTCGACCATCGCTGCTTGAGAGACCTTTTGTTTTGATTCCCCACTATTTCGACCATCGCTGCTTTGATTCCCCACTATTTCGACCATCGCTGCTTGAGAGACCTTTTGTTTTGATTCCCCACTATTTCGACCATCGCTGCTTGAGAGACCTTTGTTTTGATTCCCCACTATTTCGACCATCGCTGCTTGAGAGACCTTTTGTTTTGATTGCCCACTATTTCGACCATCGCTGCTTGAGAGATCTTTTGTTTTGATTCCCCACTATTTCGACCATCGCTGCTTGAGAGACCTTTTGTTTTGATTCCCCACTATTTCGACCATCGCTGCTTGAGAGACCTTTTGTTTTGATTCCCCACTATTTCGACCATCGCTGCTTGAGAGACCTTTTGTTTTGATTCCCCACTATTTCGACCATCGCTGCTTGAGAGACCTTTTGTTTTGATTCCCCACTATTTCGACCATCGCTGCTTGAGAGACCTTTTGTTTTGATTCCCCACTATTTCGACCATCGCTGCTTGAGAGACCTTTTGTTTTGATTCCCCACTATTTCGACCATCGCTGCTTGAGAGACCTTTTGTTTTGATTCCCCACTATTTCGACCATCGCTGCTTGAGAGACCTTTTGTTTTGATTCCCCACTATTTCGACCATCGCTGCTTGAGAGACCTTTTGTTTTGATTCCCCACTATTTCGACCATCGCTGCTTGAGAGACCTTTTGTTTTGATTCCCCACTATTTCGACCATCGCTGCTTGAGAGACCTTTTGTTTTGATTCCCCACTATTTCGACCATCGCTGCTTGAGAGACCTTTTGTTTTGATTCCCCACTATTTCGACCATCGCTGCTTGAGAGACCTTTTGTTTTGATTCCCCACTATTTCGACCATCGCTGCTTGAGAGACCTTTTGTTTTGATTCCCCACTATTTCGACCATCGCTGCTTGAGAGACCTTTTGTTTTGATTCCCCACTATTTCGACCATCGCTGCTTGAGAGACCTTTTGTTTTGATTCCCCACTATTTCGACCATCGCTGCTTGAGAGACCTTTTGTTTTGATTCCCCACTATTTCGACCATCGCTGCTTGAGAGACCTTTTGTTTTGATTCCCCACTATTTCGACCATCGCTGCTTGAGAGACCTTTTGTTTTGATTCCCCACTATTTCGACCATCGCTGCTTGAGAGACCTTTTGTTTTGATTCCCCACTATTTCGACCATCGCTGCTTGAGAGACCTTTTGTTTTGATTCCCCACTATTTCGACCATCGCTGCTTGAGAGACCTTTTGTTTTGATTCCCCACTATTTCGACCATCGCTGCTTGAGAGACCTTTTGTTTTGATTCCCCACTATTTCGACCATCGCTGCTTGAGAGACCTTTGATATTCATAGATAAGCAGGTAATTATTAAAAATGCTCGCCTCTATACGTGGGTTAACCCTTTACCCAACAAACCGGCCAAAACCGGCCAAATAAAGCTTCAACAGCCTAAAATATCTTCGGTCTGTCTCAATAGAACCATACAAATATGGATATCATTGGAACCGGCTCCTTGACCACATTGTGATGGTTACAGTTATGCCCTGTGCCAATGCATTCTCTTATATATGCGAGTCGACCATAGGTCGCCTCGCATATATAAGAGAATGCATTGGCCTAAAAAAAATCTTTTTTTAACACTTTTTACCATTTTTTCTTACATTCTTTAACAATTTTATAATTTTTAATGTGTTAAGCCAATGCATTCTCTTATATATGCGAGGCGACCTATGGTCGACTCGCATATATAAGAGAATGCATTGGCACAGGGCCCTTCTGTTGGGTAAAGGGTTAATTATCACAGAACAATAAACCAACAACGTAACAATGAAGCTGTAGAAGGGTTTCTTCATCAGAAAGGCACATCGAAACAAAGAGGATTAGCTATGTAAACACCACCACCAGACATGCTAGCAATCCCTCCACCTGTCGATACTAAAGACATCAGATTAATTGAATCTTGATAGCGCGGTGTTAACTTTTCATAACCTTATAAATCACAACTAATACCATTAATGAAAGTGTTGTATTGATTGACAAATATTATTAAACTTTCTTGACGAATCAAAAGTGACTTGCCAAATGAATATATTTTTTGCCAAATGTGAATTATTTTTGCCATTGGGAAATTTGGCAAGTGGCAGCGCAAACCCTGTTCTCTGCATGTGCTTTGAAATTTCTATGGAATAACTGGATGATATTCATCATAGCATTTTAATGTGGGGGAGGGGTCTCTCTATTAGACAGGTTGGGGGCTCTTTTCTAGGTTGGGGGCATTTTTGTAAGATGTGTGTCCTCCTTCAAAGGTCTATCTAGTTCTCTACCACAATTATAGTTTTAAAATATGCAGCAACAGAAATTTAAGCAAGAACTGCTAACCTGAACATTAACATGATGTAATGAATTGTACCTGTCACATAAAAGTCATTGAGTTAGGTGTACCGTGTCAACAGCTAAATTAGGTCATTGTTTCATAAAATTTATAGCTGATTTATATAGCATTATATAGTGATGTTGAAAGACAGCATTAGTATTTATGTTGACAATGTTTTCAAAGCCAGGAGTAACCAAAGTGTTTCCTCTGTAGTTCTGTTCAAATATCCGTGATTATTTGTTCTGAAAACTGTTCTGAATATATACTCATGAAGGTAATATTATAACTTTATTTAGCTTTTGTTTATTGACAACATCCTGTTTTTTCTCCTGCACGGTCTTGAAAGATAAAGAGAGGTAACAAAATCATGTGTGGGTGTTACCTGATAATATTTACACTCCCTGAGTGCAGGACGTTGGTTGGTCAAAATTACGCTGACCCCTACTTGCTTTCATTTTTGTGTAAATGCAACTTGCAACGAGTTACAAGAATAATGTTGGAAGTGGGTGCTTAACCCTTTACCCAACAAACCGGCCAAAACCGGCCAAATAAAGCTTCAACAGACTAAAATATCTTCGGTCTGTCTCAATAGAACCATACAAATATGGATATCATTGGAACCGGCTCCTTGACCACATTGTGATAGTTACAGTTATACCCTGTGCCAATGCATTCTCTTATATATGCGAGTCGACCATAGGTCGCCTCGCATATATAAGAGAATGCATTGGCCTAAAAAAAATCTTTTTTCAACACTTTTTACCATTTTTTCTTACATTCTTTAACAATTTTATAATTTTTAATGTGTTAAGCCAATGCATTCTCTTATATATGCGAGGCGACCTATGGTCGACACGCATATATAAGAGAATGCATTGGCACAGGGCCCTTCTGTTGGGTAAAGGGTTAATGCTCTTTAAATCTGCCAGTTGACTCAGTTGAGAGTAAATATAAGTAATGGATGTTGATTTCGTGTTTCACACAAAATGTCAGACCAACTTGCATCCATACTCTCTGGAACCCAATCAAATCAACATTCATTTCTTAAATGGTAACGACAAACATTTTATACCCCCTGTAACAAAGTTATTGGTACATACTGGAATCAGCTTGTCTGTCCGTCAATCTGTTTGTCTGTCCATCCGTGGATTCAACTTTGTCCAAGCTTGTATATACATGTATTCCTTTATTTTTCAGTCAATGTTTTTGAAACTTGGCATAGATGTTTACTACCAAGAGAACCTGTGCACCTGTGGTTATGAGGTCCGTCCGACTCTTTTAGTGGAGTTATTTCCCTTTTCAACTTAGAAATTTATTTGCAACCCTGTAATTTTGTCCGAGCTTGTATTACGCATTTATAGGTCAATGTTTTTCAAACTTAGCACAATTATTAACTTACATCAGAACCTATGTACCGGTGATTATGAGATCCATCCTACCATTTTTACTATAATTATCTCCCTTTTCACAATGTACGTAATTTTGTCATTTTGTGCAAGCTTGCATTTATGAAAATATTTATTCTTGTATGATTAGAATAGATAGCATCATACCAGCTAAATATCGTGTTTCGATTGTAACCAATAAGCAACAGCTGAGGAGATTTGTCTGTATGTTCAGGGACCAGCCTTGGGAGACATCTTCTTTCTTCTCCCTATAATGTACCACTTCTCCTTATTTTTGTCCTAGTGAGAAGTGACTTCTCTCTCTCGTATACCTCTATGTATATTTCCAAACAGTTTATGTGTTTTTACTGATTATAATGGTATTATTAATGGTACTATTATAACTGGGCTCTTGTATTGCATAATACTTATTGGATCACAGAAATGTGTAAATCAAACTAAAGCATTTATGACTTAATTCTACCTGATAACATTTCTCCTTCTTATTTGAATTCTCTAGGCCCAGGGATGTGGCAACATGAGGAGTGTTGGGTTTGGTGAAAAATTTCAACAGTTGGAAATTTCATACCTGACACAACATTAGATGGAAATTTCACATAAAAAATAGTTGTAGTTTGATTTTTTAAGATTTTATTAGGGGTGAATTTTTTGTTTTTAGATCAACATTTGCATATTTACCTACTTTTGGTAAAAAATTTGGACTGAAACGACCATCAGTTGGAAAATTTTCAACCAAGGGAAAGCTTGTATCCTGGTCGCTCCCTTGGGGCCAGTCAAAAACTGCTGGTTAATTTATGAAAACAATGTGGGCTGAAATGGTCATCAGTTGGAAATTTTCCAACCTAAGTGGAGGGTGTCAGGTTTGAAATTTCCAACACAAGGAAAGCTTGAGGCCAGTCTAGATGCTAGGATTTTGTTGTTCAGATTTCAATTTTTTTCACACCAGGCCAAACTATGGTCAGCCCATGTATCCTGGTCCATCCCCATGGCCAATAAAAAACTGCTAATTAGTTTAAGAAAACACAAGTTTACTACATTTGTCTAAATTGTGAAAATAGAATTGTCATCAGTTGGAAAATTTCCAACATAATGGGGGTACGATGTTTGAAATTTCCAACACTATAGGAACGCTTGAGGTCAGTCCAGATGCTAGGATTTTGGTATTTTCTTGTTCAGATTTCCAAATTTTTTTTACACCGTGCCGAACCATGGTCGCCTTGGTCTCTCACCCATGGCCCTGTCAATATGTCTGGAGCTAGACCACTAGATGTTAGGATTTATGCAATTATCAGGTTCAGCTCTGTAAATTTTCTTATACCGGGTATATTGAACTATGGTTCTGTTTTTCCATCTGACTATAGTGACTGCAAGAGCCATTAAGAATAGGCTATCAGGGGTAGTTGGTGTGCAAAGGGAGGCCGGGTGAATGGAATTCATCAAACTTGTGTTGGTCTGATTCAAGGTGGGGGGGGGGTGCAATTGGAATTTGCAAGGTGTGGACATCCCCACCCCAATGGAAACCCTCCAGCCACATCCCTGTCCAGGTTAGTCCCTTTGTCCGTTAGTATATATAATCTTTTTTTATGTGAAGCACACTCACAAAGAAGCTTTATGCATTAGTTGTGCATACATTAGGATCTTTCTTATGCGCCTCGTACACAAATTTCCATGCTAAATTTAACATTTAAATAGGCACTACCCTGGGGGGTAATTTTTACCCTTAATCAGACATTTAATTTACACATCTCTGCATTTTTAACCCAGAAATATAAAAGGATCCCTTCATCTTGAAAACCTATAACTGTCAAAATTTAGATACTTGTTAAATTTCATATCAATTGTATATGCATAAAGATGGATAGGGCGGCCTGACTTGGTCGCAAGCCTTGAAATAGTGTGTCTGTCATTTGCAGAATGAGGTCCCCAGAGGGTGAATTTAGTGATGCTACCCCGCATAATGGGCTAGCATCACCAAATTCACCCTCTGGGGACCTCATTCTGCTTACACCTCAGCAGAATGAGGTTCCCAGAGGGTGAATTTGGTGATGCTAGCCCGCTATGTGGGTAGCATCACTAAATTCACCCTCTGGGGACCTCATTCTGCAAATGACAGACACACTATTTCAAGGCTTGCTTGGTCGATTATAAATAGGGAGGAGGCATGATTCTTACTCGGCTTGTTTGGTGAGATTTCATTGTTTCTTTAGATCCATGCATTCACATTTTTTAAAGGTCCTTCCTCTCTGTTAAATGTCCTCCAAGAGGGGACGGATTTGTAGATGGAATAATTGTGAAGTTTTTGTAAGTATTCAAATTCCTTCGTGACCACTTGAATTGTATATGTACACTATAGATAGAAAAATATAATTCTGACTGGGGTGGGTTTGTGAGTTAGGTTTTGAATTGTATAATACACACTATAGATAAAAGTATTATCCTGACTGGGGTGGGCAGGTGAGTTTGGTTTTATTTTATAGTTTTTTCACTAACTGGAATGACCTCTTTCAGGGGGGGGGGTGGGACAAGTTTAAAGCTTTAGTGGGTATTTAAGTCATGTGTCCTGCAGACTATAGATAGTGACATAGATCAGGGCTTTTGCGCAAGGGAAGTTGAAGTTTGAAGTTGAAGGCGATAAGCCATATTTCCGACTAAGTCCTGAAAAATTACCCATAATTCTGCTGTGGTTAAGGAGTCGATTATTTAGGGGATTACTGTATCTGTAAACTGTAAATAGAGAAACCGTTCATAATTCTTTTTGGGGTGGACTTAAATTGTGAGCTAGTTTATAAATAACCTCATCATCAAGGAGGACGTGGAGTTTTTGTAAGTACTAAAATCCTTGTTGCGAAACTATTGTTGACAATTCACCTAAAGAGCTTAACCCAAGCGAAATAAGTTACACTATATTTTAATAAAAAAAGTATTGATACACCAAATACAGTAATGCTCTAATTAATTGACTCCTTAAACACAGCAGAATTATGGGTAACTTTTCAGGATTTAGTCGGAAATATGGCTTGTTGCCATTCATCGGAAAGCTCTCCTGAAAAGTTACCCATAATTCTGCTGTGTTTAAGGAGTCGATTAATTAGAGCATTACTGTAGCTAATTAACTAAGTTACCATACTTAACAAGCAACCTATGACAAGTTAAACTGACCTATGCTTTACTAAGGCAGTTAGGCTTCCCATGCTAAACTATGATATTGTTAACTGTAGATAGAGAAGCAGGTGATGATTTGGGGTAGGGAAAAAGTTTATTGTTTTGTAAATATTTAACAAATTATTCAGGGTTCCAGACCTCCAGTTACAACAACAACAACATAAAAATCTTATTTAACATCACTATTGGCTGTGCTATATTGAATTAAATGTTGAATGTTAAAATTTCTGTTGATTCAGATCAAGGTAGGAACATTAAACCTTTCATGACGGGAGCTGCGCTGATGCAGCATTAAAGATCCTGTGCCAATGAATTCTCTTATATATGTGAGTCTCCCGTATGGAGCCTCATATATATAAGAGAATATTTTTGCTTACAAAGTGAAGGTAAATATTGTTAGGCCAATGCATTATCTTATATATACGACGCTCCCTATGGGAGACCCTCATATATAAGAGAATGCAATGGCATAGGGTTTTCGCAAAATTTCAGGAAGATCCAGTTTTGAAAGGGTTAATAGTAAGTTTGAACCAGTAAGATATTTCTTAAGGTTACT
The DNA here is from genome assembly GCA_032622095.1 of Siphonodentalium dalli. Lineage (NCBI taxonomy): Eukaryota > Metazoa > Mollusca > Scaphopoda > Gadilida > Siphonodentaliidae > Siphonodentalium > Siphonodentalium dalli. The sequence goes on from CP136065.1 coordinate 247,484,664, forward strand.
ATTAGTAACCTTAAAAAATATCTTACTGGTTCAAATTTCATCACGCACCCCCATGCTGTGTTAAATTTAAATCTGAGCCTAAAATAGAGCAGCAAATATTATTTATGAATAATTAGAGTGATTACGAACAGGTGACATTACGGTTGTGCATATACTGAGGGAAATCGCATCACCAGAAACGGACTTACTTCAAACATATAATTAGTATATTTGTATAATTTATACACATATTCTTCTTCATAATTGGTCACCATATAATTAATACTTGGGTGGTCGATTCTAATTCATGGTCTGATTGAAGCCTGAGTTTAGTGTGCCTGTCATTTTCAGAATGAGGTCCCCAGAGGGTAGATTTAGTGAACCATTCCGCTTAGTGGACTAGCATCACTAAATTCTCCCCCTGGGGACCTCATTCTGCTTAGGCATCATCTAAGCTTCTCTGGAAAGTTTCTTTATTATCAAATTTCTATAGAAACTTCTTCACATAGATTCTATTTCTATTTTAGTTTAGTTTTTTTATGTCCCTGATTGGCAGACGACACATTGCATAATCGAGGTTCCATAATATTCACCATTTGGGAACTTCAGTCTGAGTCTAGGTCTCCCATAGCAGATGAAGCCATGCAGAATGAGGTCCCCAGAGGGTGAATTTGGTGATGATAGTCCGCTATTTGGGATAGCATCACTAAATTCACCCTCTGGGGACCTCATTCTGCAAATGACAGGCACTAAACTCAGGCTTTGTTTGATTACAAAAGATATGATAAGTACTGTGTAAATTTTGTGAATCTTGTGACTGAAACATTAAAACAACATGTATAGTAATTAAACTGAATATTAAATACTCTTGGTAGGTCATGGTAGTTATCTTTAACCCTTTCAGTGCCAGGTCCGATTTTTGTATCAACCCATATACCCTGTGCCTATGCATTCTCTTATATATGTGAGTCAACCATAGTTCCGCGCGATCGCCTCGCATATAAGAGAATGCATTGGCCTAACAATTTTTCATCATTTGTTATTATTTTTTACAATTTTTTACAATTTTAATAATTTTTTCTTATATTATTTAACAGACTTATTTTGTAGCTTTAGTGCCAGGGAATCTAACGTTTTTCATGGGCATCAAAATTATTACTATGAATACTTGGTGATAGTTTTGAGTTATAACATGCCCCTAAGGTTTTATCCAGTTTGTTATTAAATTTGCTATAGCATGCTTAAGCATACCCAAAAAAAATTCAACCCAAAAAGATCTAAAAAAAGAAGAGGATTTTTTTTATTTTTTTAGGGCCGATTTTACAGACTGTAAATTAGGGCCGATGAGATCGGCCCCTGGCACTGAAAGGGTTAATGTGCACACCTTGTTGGACATGGGTCATAACTTAACATTGGCCCTTATTTTACAGTGTGTATGCCATAGTGTAATTTCTGAACGTGACACACTATGAGAGGAGCTGTAGTGTACTCTTATCCTTTACAATTTTCAGATGAGTCGAAGATTCTTTTGCTCCCAAAATAATTTTCTGATCGTGGCACCGATGATCGATTCGTTATGCTCACGGTACTGGGAATGCAGATGATGATAGAAAGTCACACCAAACCCCTTTCAGCTCTTGATTGTCTTTGACCATTTCATGATGTTCTGGTGCAGCATTAAAGATCCTGTGCCAGTGTATTCTCTTATAAACACAAGTCTCCCAAAGGGAGCCTCGCATATATAAGAGAAGGCCAAGGTAAATATTGTTAGGCCAATGTATTCTCTTATATATGTGAGGCTCCCTATGGGAGACTCACGTATATAAGAGAATGCCATGGCACAGGGTTTTCGCAAAATGTCTGAAAGCTCCCATCATAGAAGGATTAACCCACTAACCAACTAGTCCAGTTTATTATGAGAAAAGTTCCAAAGCCAGAACAAATTGCAACACGTTTTTTTTTTTGGAAAGAGGACACCATGAGCAATCACTGGTAAAATGCTAATGCATTCTCTTATTACCATAGGGAACCTCACATATATAAGAGAATACATTCGCCTAACAATATTTACCTTGACCCAGTAAACCAGTGCATTCTCTTAAATATGGGAGGCTCGCATATATGGAGCTCTGTGGTCCAGTGGTTAGTGTGTCAGACTTGCCTTCGCTATTAACACAGTGGGACAAGTTCACAGCCCGCCGCTGATCTAATGTGAGTTTCACACAGCAGTGGCTTTGGCCGAATTGATAGATGTGCAATTGTCGGATTGTCCGTTGTTCATATTTCGTGCCAAGTTGTGACCCTTGTGCAGGGTCGTTTGTACTGTGTCTGTTTCTCACCACCCATGCGTTGAAAAGGGTATCTACCTGATTATGAGCAGTGAAAGATATATATTGTCAGTAGGCTGTACCTCCCGCTGTCCCCGGGGAGCAGTAGATGGTTACTGAGTATTCAGGTTCATCAGGGTAATAATTGTCCCATGCATTGGAACGGAGTACCGGTAGAACGCGTGAAATAAATGGATCGATTATTATTAATATTTATATAAGAGAATGCACTGGCACAGGATCTTTAATGCTGCACCAGCTCAGCTCATGTCATGACAGGGTTAAATCAGACAGGAGAAATATTTTTTTAGGACTAAAGTTATATAATAAGCAAAAATGTGGTGAGATTTGGAATTCAGTAATAAATAATAAATAACCAGGAAATCAAACAGTCATGTAAAGGTCATGTAAAGGTCATGTAAAGGTTATTATTACTAAAGTATCTATCCGCTCCTCTACTTATACTATGAGAGTCAATGTAAAGGTTATTATTACTAAAGTATCTATCCGCTCCTCTACTTATACTATGAGAGTCAATGTAAAGGTTATTATTACTAAAGTATCTATCCGCTCCTCTACTTATACTATGAGAGTCAATGTAAAGGTTATTATTACTAAAGTATCTATCCGCTCCTCTACTTATACTATGAGAGTCAATGTAAAGGTTATTATTACTAAAGTATCTATCCGCTCCTCTACTTATACTATGAGAGTCAATGTAAAGGTTATTATTACTAAAGTATCTATCCGCTCCTCTACTTATACTATGAGAGTCAATGTAAAGGTTATTATTACTAAAGTATCTATCCGCTCCTCTACTTATACTATGAGAGTCAATGTAAAGATTATTATTTCTAAAGTATCTACCCGCTCCTCTACTTATACTATGAGAGTCAATGTAAAGGTTATTATTACTAAAGTATCTATCCGCTCCTCTACTTATACTATGAGAGTCAATGTAAAGGTTATTATTACTAAAGTATCTATCCGCTCCTCTACTTATACTATGAGAGTCAATGTAAAGGTTATTATTACTAAAGTATCTATCCGCTCCTCTACTTATACTATGAGAGTCAATGAAAGCAAACAGTCATATAAAGGTTATTATTACTAAAGTATCTATCCGCTCCTCTACTTATACTATGAGAGTCAATGAAATTATTTTTTTTCCCATGATATGTTGTGGAAAATTACGCAATGAGGAACCACGCGCCATGAATTTGATTTAAATCGAGTATAAATTGCCTTTTAACTTTGGGGCTTTAATCGCCCACATTCTGGTTGATGTTATCGCGTTATCACATCATCATGTTCTCACAGCTTCACACAGCATGAATTCATTATGACTCTTTATGGTCGTGCATGTCAGTAATACGTCACAGTACAAATAAGGCTAAATGAATTAAATTATATGTTTCTGTCTAAAGTTCTATATTTGGATGATTATTCACGCGTATTTTGGAAACTAAATTTTTTCAAGCGTGTTGGCTGGAAATTAACCGTCTTTTGGACTGGATATTTGAAGTAATAAATTCTGGAAATATGGAAATTTTCTAGAAAATGGAAACTTAATTTGTAGTTTATGATCATATTCTTCATTCAACACTTGCATTGAAATAGAAACAGTTGACCACATTTTCTCACAATGAACCATTGGAACCTCCAAGTACACCAGACTATGATGATCAGCTAATCATTTTCTTCAATGTAGTCATTTACTTAATGTTCTATGTCACTATATGTATACATGATAATCAATCTTCACACAGTACACAGAGATATGTTAAGAGTTCATGTATTTTGCAATTAATGCTCAATATGTATGGACGTATTGGTAAAAACATACCAAAATAATTTTGGAAAAAATATTTATTTTGTTTTTTCATTCTTTTTTTGGTCATAATATCAAAATTTTAAATAAAACATCCAATGCGGGCCATTTATTTCAATGCGTCGCTGTCTGAGACTCAAATAATATTTGTTATTTGGCCTAATATTTCTTTTATATGGCCTAATGATTATAGAGAATGCATTAGCAGTACTATTACACTGCATCATAATAAAGTACACCTACAGATATAGAGAAGTATAGCCTTTATTACTGGCTAGTGTTAACGCAACAGGTAACTAAAACGTGCACAGGACAAAACAGGTTTGCAGCACTGTGTAAATATGTATGTTTCGGGACGCCTCAATACCTCTCGTGTTCAAACAAACGTCATAGATATCTTCATGGAGTTTATTCAGTAAAGCGAAGGTGGGCTAGTGTCTAATTGATTAAGGAGAAGGTTAAAGGTTAGATAACGGAAGAATCTTAACGACAAAATGGAAGACCAGAGCAGGTTTCCGTTACAACAAAGGTTCGATTTCAGTGACCAGCTCCTAATGATGGCTCACAGACCGACTTACCTGCAGACCTACCATGTAAGTTTGTTAGCATTATACAGGTGAGAAATACCGTGAGATCATATAATTCATTACCTTCATGACATACAGGTAAGCTTGTTAGGTATATAGTTACCTGGGTGGGACAGTTAATGTATTGTCTTTATCGTGACTCATACACCTACTGCGACCTGGGACATATTGCAGGTAAGCATTGTTAGCATTATACAGGTGAGATCATTCACTTATTCAGGTATTACTTAATATTATCAGAACTTCTGGGTAATCTTGCTCTCTATATATATAGGGATATGGTTACCCGGGTGTGGTAGTTGATGCATTTATTGTCTTGGTGGCAATATCATACGACTTCCCCGTCTAGATAATTTGTCGCCCAATGTTTTGAGTTTTTCAAAGAAATGTAACTCTAACATACCCGTTATTTCGTAAAAAAATCACCTTTACGAAATAACGGGCATACCAAAAGAATGACACCACAAAGAGACGCGTTTCAAAAACACTATAGGAAAAAACACTTGTAGGGTGGGTGGGCTTGGGGGAGGAGCGCGGCACATTGAAACAAACTTCAGCCCAAAATTTACTCGACGGGGAAGTCGTGTGAGATTGCCGTTATTACTTGCTCGTTAATAATGTACTTCACTGCATGTGAAGGTCCCAATAAAAATTTAACAATTTATGTGAGTTTATGAGCGATTTTGCTGTGCGTCGTTTATAATTATGGAATTTATCCTGGGTAATTATTTGAATTTATTTCAATGTTTATTGCGATATTGGCTCAAAAAAGTCACAGAAAAGCATATAGTTTCGAGTTGGGACATTCACCGAGTTGGGACATTCACCGAGTTGGAACATTCACCTACAGTGAAGTACATTATTAAGGAACAGATAATAGCTAAGAAATATATTCTCCGTGTTATTTTTCACCTTTATGAGGTTCCCTGTCAAATCTTCAAAAAGTTCCCAGGTTTTGTTCTGGTGGAATATGATCTCTATGGGCCTTAGCAAGAGTAGAAATTCATGGCATGATCTAGGTAGTGACTCAGATACACCTACTTACTGACACCTGTAGTCAAACAAGGTAATCTCGTAATGTGTACCTAAGTGAGATACCTCATAAAAAAAAATCTACTTTCTACTTCCTCTGACTGAACTTTAACTCATTTAGATTACAGTATACATGGGAATTTCTCCATAAATAGAAAACTTAGACAAACTTAGTCAAATTCTGTCATACCCCTCCCTCCCCCGAATCTTCAATACCAGTTGACACTTTCATGACTGGATCTTCCTGAAATATTGCGAAAAACCATGTGCCAATGCATTCTCTTATATATACAAGTCTCCCATAGGGAGCCTCGCATATAAAAGAGAATACATTGGCCTAACAATATTTACCTTGACCTTGTAAGCTGTGCATTCTCATATATGTTTGAGGCTCCCTATTTTATATATAAGAGAATGCACTGGCACAGGGTCTTTAAAGCTGCATCAACACGGTTCCCGTCATGAAAGGGCTAACAGAGAGGGGTGAATCCTGCGTTCCAGTTAAGAAATTATGGAAAACATACTCAGTAGTATTACACTAATCAAAGAGTTCTCACACATTTGCTGAATTACTATCTATGAGGCCCCCACCCCCTCTTTTCGTACGCCGCATTCCATGCCCTGTTATGCGGTACGCCGTATTCCGACCCTCTGTTAGGAGGTATTCGGTACTCCAAAAATACAGGTATTCGTACGCCGACCTTCCAAAAAATGGAATTTTCATATATTTTTATGTATTCCATATGGCTGTTAAATGGTATTCCGTATTCCACCATCTGTGTTAAGTGGTATTCCGTATGCCACGGGGGTGGGGGTGGGGGCCTCATCTATAACTTCAACATATCAAGAGGTCGGCCTATACTGGACTGAATTATGTCATATTTGCTGAAAAATAATCATTTTTTTTGCTATGAAAGCTGCATACCGGCCTTTTTGTTGAATCCTGAATACCGGTTAAATTGGGCATATGAATCCCGAGTACCAGATAACAGAGGGGCATGAATCCCACATACTGCCTGAAAAAGACCTGATTCCTGCATACATGTACCAGCACTTCCCAGGTAAAGGTAATTGTTGCAGGTTCTCCTGGTTAATTAATTTGAGGTGCCTTTTCTAGTACATATCTTCCAGTTAATATTGTATGGATTATATATAGTTAACCCTTTCATGACGGGAACTGTGCCAATGTTTTCTTCATTATATATGAGTCTCCCATAGGGAGCCCTTCACATGTACGGGAATGCACTGGCTTATAAAGTCAATGTAATGCCAATGTATTCTATGGGAGACTCACATATGCAAGAGAATGAATTGGTACAGGGTTAACCCTTTACCCAACAAACCGGCCAAAACCTGCCAAATAAAGCTTCAACAGCCTAAAATATCTTCGGTCTGTCTCAATAAAACCATACAAATATGGATATCATTGGAACCGGCTCATTGACCACATTGTGATGGTTACAGTTATGCCCTGTGCCAATGCATTCTCTTATATATGCGAGTCGACCATAGGTCGCCTCGCATATATAAGAGAATGCATTGGCCTAAAATAAATCTTTTTTTAACACTTTTTACCATTTTTTCTTACATTCTTTAACAATTTTTAATGTGTTAAGCCAATGCATTCTCTTATATATGCGAGGCGACCTATGGTCGACTCGCATATATAAGAGAATGCATTGGCACAGGGCCCTTCTGTTGGGTACAGGCTTAAGGTGTACATTTCGCAGGTTTCAGTTTCATTTGATCTTTTATGGTGGATCAAGTATGTTCGCAACCATAGAATATGCAAATCCTAAATTTGATTGGACCATGCAGGCTGATGTATTTTCATATATTTGTGACTGTGTCTTTGAATAGATATACAACATAGGAGTATATGTTACTATAGTCAACAAAGGTTCATGGAACATATCCCACGAAAGGAAAGTTTATGAGGACAAAATTAATTTACGTATGTATCTGTCAAAAATGGATCGATGCCTTTATTTTTGGTGAACGATAGAATTAAAGGAATCCTATGTTTTACTGCCCTGGTTTCTCTGTTCCAATATTTGTTTGATGTTAGTTGACAGACTTTGATTTCAGATTGAGTGTGATGCGTGACTCCATGACTTTCCGATTGAGTGTTATGCGTGACTCCATCTGACCTTTGATTTCCAATTGAGTGTTATGCGTGACTCCATCTGACCTTTGATTTCCAATTGTTATGTGTGACTCCATCTGACATTTGATTTCCGATTGAGTGTGATGCGTGACTCCATCCAACCATAACTCAGTCATAACTTCTTTGTTACGGAAATGATTTATCACCATATTAGGACTTTTTTAGGAGTTGATTTGAATAAATTTAGTTGCAGCTGCTGATATATGTCATTAATGCGTAGAGCTGTTACATATAAAGTATTGCGCAGCAGCGTTAACAAAGAATGTGAGCCTTTGATTTTCTGGCTTGGTTCAAAATTAATGATCCGAGACCATTTTTCAGAGAGCCCAGATTTCTTCTCAGCAACATGTGCCTGAGTTAAATGAATTGATGTGAGCTGCTTTAACTAACTCTAAGGTCTCAGCCTCCAGGGGATGTCACTAGATATATAGTCCGTGGACAGTTCTGTCCTTCTCTCTGTCGGGGCATCCATCTGTCAGAGATAACCAAAATTTATCTGGGAATCTGATCTTTTTCACATTTAAAGATGCATAATCCGATAAAGTGCCCCTCAATTACTATTTATTTGGATTCCGCAGTAAAAAATATTTTATTTGAGCCAAGGAACTCACCTATCAAAGCTCAGAGTTATTAGATATCGATTTTTTAAATCTATTATTTTTCACCATTGAGACTTATTGTGGCCCAGTAAAAAGTTGACGAGCAGACGGTCTTGGACCAAATTACAGATTGAGATGGATAACTCTAAAATCAAGAGGCTTTGTGCTGATAATAAGGCCAAATTTTGTCAAAAACATGTTGATTTATAACACGTTTCGGGTAATTTTATACTATAGTTGACAGTGGTTAGCATTATTTTTTTGACAAATAATCGATTTTGATAACCCAAATGGCTTTTCTAAAAATGTTGTTGTTGGAATCTGATTATATGGGGACCATCTAATCAGATTGAGTACCTTTAACAATTTAGCCTGTGAAGAAGCTACTTGAAATCAATGAGACTATTACAGTGGGATGTCTCGTCTCGGGATTTACCCGTTGTAGATATTATACCCCTCATGCCTATATAATCTCAAATTTGGTGCTTCTTTGGTTCATGGCGAGACCAACATGGGGTTAATTGACTTCCACATATTTGTATAATTATGACTGTCAGGTCTTTACCACATGCAGTCAATCATTTACAGATATTCAGATATCCATTTAGCATTATCCGGGTTAGTTTGTGTTTTTACAGGGCGAAATGTTACGATATTCGTCATTATTTGTCATAATCCGATTACAAGTTTTGACTCATTTTTATCCAATTGAGTAGACCTTTACTTGATTAACATATTGTTATATCAGGACTTTCTTTTAATCATCCATGTTGAAACTGAATCATCTGATCGTATATATAAATACTGTATTGCCACAATGCCGGGTTGTTTCAAGTGTTATCCAGGTGTAGGGTGACAACTCTATTGTTATCCCGAAACAACCATGTGTATAGGATTCTGTGTGCAGACTACCTCAGTATGAACACTTTACCTTGTAGTTCAGGTTTGTATAATTAGCATTTGCAGCTGACACATTAATTATTCCAAAGGTTCGTGGTTGAAATTCCCACACAAAATTTGCCTTACTTTTCAATTGATTGCAGGGGGCAAGGGTATCATGCACATACTTAGGATATAATGTTTATAATTATATATAAGTTAATGGGGCATCTTATTGTTACGAGCAAGAATCTCTTCAGGGCAATCATGTATTGCTTGTATGTCACCACAGGGCTATTTTAATAGCAACATTCACCTTCACAAGTCTGTGCGTGTATTCTCATTGTACAATGTAATAGTTTTAATTTCCTTAAGGTATTTCTTTTATTTAAATAGTTGACATGGTTTTAACATGTGAAGTACTTATATATAGTGCATGGCATTGTTCCATGTCACTCAAACAAACATTAAATACAGTTAACCACATGGCCAGCCAGCCAAGTTAACTACTCTATTCTATAGATACAAGGTCAATATTAACCCCTTCATGACTGGAGCTTCCTGAAATTTAGCGAAAACCCTGTGCCAATGCATTCTCTTATATATGTGAGTCTCCCATAGGGAGCCTTGCATATATAAGAGAATACATTGGCCCAACAATATTTATCTTGACTTTGTAAGCCAGCACATTCTCTTATATATGCAAGGCTCCCTATGGGAAACTTGCATATATAAGAGAATGCACTGGCACAAGATCTTTAATGCTGCACCAGCGCTGCTCCCTTCATTAAAGGGTTAAACTCTATATAATGCAGTCTAAAATGCCTGAAGAAGCTTAAATATTCTCTGGATTAATTAATTCAGATGTGGTGATACCTAGAGGGATCTGCCGGTTAGGCTTATAAACCTTCCATGACTGGAGCTTCTAGAAATTTTGTGAAAACCTTGTGCCAATATATAAGAGAATGCACTGACACATTGTCTTTAATACTGCACCAGTACAGCTCCCTTCAGAAAATGGTTCAGTATACTGAATTATATAAGTTCATTCTGGAGTTAATATAGTACTTTCTGAACTCAAAATCAGGGCTTGTGATTGCATTTGTAAGTAGTAAGTTCAAAAACGTTAAAGTGATGTGAAACACTCTGGCAGGGTGGTCAATTACAAATGGAGAATAATCTTGCTAAAAGTAGTTGCATTTTACAAATATTATTTCCAAATCGATATGACACACCATCATTCTTATATATTAATTAAATATAGCGACTCTCGGTGGTGAAATCCTTTTCGTTAGTTTATCGCCAGTAGTTGCGTCCCGAATCGAGATGTAAATATTTACAATTGAGCGTAGTTCAGACAATGTTTTCTATGGAGTGTTATGGTCTATTTGCTTGAAAATTTCGGTGATGTTAGTAGAATGCTGCGTTCCTCCAGTTGGCATAGCGCCTGAATACTAAATTATCAGTTTTACGTACCTTTTAAGTCCATAATATGTCTTTAATATATTAAATAGCAATACCATGCATTGTTAAGAAATATTGAATTTATTCAGCTGATTTAATCATAAATAATTCCTATTTTATATAATAAGTTGATTATAATTAAATTTCCTGCATTGATTTTCTGAGTGTATTGTGTTTTGATGATATGAGCCTAGAGCCAACACTAAATTATGCAACATCATCAATGAAAAAAAACCCAGATCTCACCAAAAAAGTGAAATTCATATTAACATAAGTGATAAGCAGCCACTGTTGTATGTCGGGTTAACCGGAGGCAATATCAGCAAGTTTGATATTCAGAGTTTCAGATATGATTGATGCAGCTGTCAATGAATGCAGAATAAACTTAATGACCTCATTCGTGTACGCCGTAAGCACGAGGCGTCAACATAAGATGCATATCTATATATATATAGACTAGTATTACAACAATTTTGCCGTTACTATTTGAAAATTTAAAAATGAATCACTGTGCTTTTATGTTATGAAATTTTGTTCAGCATGGTGTTAAACATTAACCCTTTGATAACTGAATACTCTGATGGATAATTCAACAGATATACAGGATGTTTGTTAACTTATACCCCTCCTTTTTGAAGAAATATAGGGGATATTACTTGATTGACTTTGTCCATCCGTCCATCTGTCTGTCAATCCGAGGATATGTCTCAGCCATGGGATATCGGATCTGAATGAAAGTTAATTTGGTATGGATGTTTGTTATCGAATCGGGGTGAATAAATGCCAGTTAACAGAGGGGGTGATTACCAGGTCTGTGGTGTATAAGACCAGGTCTGTAACAGAGTTTGGATAGTATTGGTTTCTTATGAGTTTGGATAGTATTAGTTTCTTATGCAGATCTTTGTTTTAACTAAGAACATCAAATTAAGTACTTTCTATGGAATACTATTAGGGCCACTTCCTAATGGCGCTTACGGCGCGCGCCGAAAGCGACATAAAGTGCGCCATTAGTAACGCGCCGAAAGCGACAAAATGTGCACCTTCCAAAAGCCGAAAGCGACAAAAAGTGCGATATTAGCGCCACAAGCGACAAAATGTGCGCCATTACGAAACATGCGCTAATATCTCACTTTTTGTCAGTTTCGGCTTTTGGAAGGCGACTTCGTTTTCGCCTTGCAGACACCCGAGGGCGAAGTTGCCGGCTTGAAGGCAAAAACTTCGCCCGAGTCGCCTCCAAGCTTGGGGCCTAGGTCTGTTGTGTATTGGACAAGGTCTGCTATGTATAGACTAGGTCTGTTGTGTATAAGACCTGGTTTGCTGTGTATTAGACCAGGTATGTAGTGTCTAAAGTGACTACATGTAGGAGAGTTTGTTATGGTGTTTTAATGGGCATATAAACTCCAAGTGTCAGTTAACAGAGGGGTGTGAATCCAGTGTGCCATTTCAAAATATCCTGGAATCCGGCGTACCGGAAAAAGGGGGGATAACACCAATCCTGAGACCTTTTGTGCTTCGATCTTGACACGTTTGTATCTGTATGTATAGTATCTTTGCTAGCTAGGACATGCTCAATATGTTGAGTCGTGGCTGGGACCTTATGTATGCATTTGTATGTGTAGTGTGGCATGCTTGTTATGTTGGGCAGGCATTTCGATCCAGGAACCTTGTGTAGTGGGGTGTGTTTGTTAATGGATCTATTGATCGATACAAGGAAGCTTGGTGTGTATTGAACCAAGTATGTCTCGCAAACAAACCATTATTGTAACAAGATTTCTCAAATGTTTGCCACGTTCAAAGGTTATCTTATTCGCGGACTGAAGTATTTGCTATAATATAATCAGATTTCATAGCTAAGGGGGTGATATTAATGGCAATAATTTCTGCCAATTACCTTTCCTTCCCAACATTTTAATGATTCCAAGGGTAAGCACTGGCTTAGAGTGGACCTTAATTCTATGCTATAACTTTAATTTAAGTTCAATTTACAACCCAACATTGTCTTTCTATGATCCAATAAGTACAGGTATTATGCAATACAAGAGCTAATTTATAACGCCATTATAATGAGTAAGAACACCATTAACCCTTACATGACTGGAGCTCCCTGAAATTTTGCGAAAACCCTGTTCCAATGCATTCTCTTATATATGCGAGTCTCCCATAGGGAGCCTCACATATATAAGAGAATACATTGGCCTAACAATATTTACCTTATCTTTGTAAGCCAGTGTATTCTCTTATATATACGAGGCTCCCTATAGGAGACGCGCATATATAAGAAAATGCACGGGCACAGGATCTTTATTGCTGCATCAGTGCACCTCCCGTCTGGAAAGTCATGAAAGTAAATACACTTCAAATATGCTGTTTTGAAATATGCATCTGGTATATGAGAGAGAAGTCACTTCTCCCTGCGACAAAATATGAAGAAGAGGCCGATTTTAGGGAGAAGATATCGCCCTCTTGGCTGCACAGAGTCCACTGTATAGTTACAGCCAAGACTGAGTTTAGTGTGCCTGTCATTTGAGGTCCCCAGAGGGTGAATTTAGTGACGCTATCCCACATTGTGGGCTAGCATCACCAAATTCACCCTCTTGGGACCTAATTCTGCATGGCCTCATCTGCTATGGGAGACATAGACTCAGATTGAGGTTCCCAAATGGTGAATATTGTGATGTACACCCATTGGTAACCTTGATTATGCAATGTGTCATCTGCCAATTATAGAAAAATTAAAATAAAAAAGAAATAGAAGCTATGTGAGAAGATGAGGCCTAAGCAGAATGAGGTCCTCAGAGGGTGAATTTAGTTATGCTAGCCCACTATACAGTATAGTGTCACTACAATACCCTCTGGGGACCTCATTCTGCAAATGACAGGCACACTAAACTCAGGCTTGGTTGCAGCATGTTCAATGTGGTTAAAAGTTGGTCCATTGGAATAATCACAGCTCATGCAGTGATGTTGCACCAGAATATTTGCAATAATGACCATTATTAAGGGGAGGGGGGCTTTTATCTTTCAAATCCAGTATATATATATATGCCACACTGCATCTTTCAATTACACTGCAAACAAATATTTTTCTATTTTATTGCTATGTTAAATTTTAGTAAGTGAACTCAGACGTATCTATTTAAGATGATCGGACTGGCTTTACTTGTGACAATAAATCACCTTTCAATGTTATCGCTGTACAGGGATATATTCTACTATGTATTAAAGTGGCCTATAGGTTAATATTAAGCATGCTTTTATTATTGCAATAAATCACTTCTGAGATCATATAACCTGAATATTGTTGAGCGTCCGATGTTGCTGGGTGGATATTTAATAGCTATATTAGAATCAATATTAGGAACTTTGATAACCATTGAACATGCTTTTCTTGTGACAATAAATAACTTTTTTAAATTCTATAAACTGAATATTTTGTTGAGTGTTTTATGCTTCTGGGTGGATTTTTTATAAACATTTTCGTATCTCTATGTGGAGCCGTAAAGACGCTTGAACATGTTTCTCTTATGATAATAAATCACTTTTGAAAAAAAGCAACATTAAAGCTGAATTTTGTAGAGTGTTTTATGTTGCTGGGTGGATTTTTCTCATAGGATTTGTTCAGATCTCTATAAGGAGACTCTGAGACGATTGAACAGGCTTCTCGTGTGACAATATATCACTTTTGAAATAAAGTTTCTAAATATTTACTTTGTACAAAGGTTATCTAGGTGTTCCTTATATAATAAAGCAGGTAGCTATCATTGACAGAAATCAATCACATGATAACACAGTAGCTGTGACGCTCACGCAAAATAACTTCTAATGACTCTTATGAGGCACAACTTTCTTTCGTTAATTCAGGTAGGTTGCGTAAAAGCTCTTTCAACCATTATGACACCTATACAATCGTGTACAAAGAATAAATTCATTTTAATATTTTGAGAAATAACTTCAATGAATTAATCTTTATGGACACTCCCCTGCACATGTTTACTGTAGGATTTTAAGTGCCTTTGATATCTGTAGGTGTATTGAGTCATTTGCTCCGAACTTAGTCTGAACATGGGTCCACATAGAATGAAGGTAGGTACGAGATATCGTTATTTCTCTTGAAGATGGTTTATCTGTATTGAGCTATTCAATCGTTATGCAGAAAAAGAGGTATGAACTCAATATTTTGTTTTGAACTACTAAGTATAGTACATGGAAAATGACGGTAGGTATAGGATATCGTTATTTCCCTTGAAGATGGTCTAGCTGTCTGTTTTAAACTATTAAGTAGTACACGGAAAAAGACGGTAGGTATAGAATATCATTATTTCTCGTAGAAGATCGTCTATCTGTTTTGAACTATTAAGTAGTACGGTAATGCCCTAAATAATCGACTCCTTAACCACAGCAGAATTATTGGAAATTTTTCAGGATTTAGTCGGAAATATGGCTTTTGTTGCCATTCATCGGAAAGCTCTCACTGAGAGCTTTTCGATGAATGGCAACAAGCCATATTTTCGACTAAATCCTGAAACATTACCCATAATTCTGCTGTGGTTAAGGAGTCAATATTTAGGGCATTACTGTACATGGAAAATGACGGTAGGTATAGGATATCGTTATTTCTCTTGAACATGGTCTATACTTTTTGAGCTATTGAATATTATATGGAAAAATGTTTGTATGTACAAGATAACATTGCGTCTGTTAAAGATTGTCTATCTTTTTTGAGCTATTGAGTATACATATTTTTTTATCTATTGAGTATACATATTTTTTGAGCTATTGAGTATACATATTTTTTTATCTATTGAGTATACATATTTTTTTATCTATTGAGTATACATATTTTTTTATCTATTGAGTATACATATTTTTTTATCTATTGAGTATGTACTACATGGAAAAGAACTTCTAGAAGGTCTATCTGGTTTGAGCTAATGAGTATACATGTACTACATGGAAAGGACTTCACGAGATCTATTTGTTTTTATCTATTTAATGGGTACACTGTGATCAAAGGAAGGTCGATACAACATGTTTTTTCTTCAAATTGATCGACTATTAGGAGCGAGGGGTGATCAATTTCAAATTTAGATTACAAAAATTGTAACAATATTAAAGTTACAGAAATATTTGAGCAATTTCAAGTTTGAGAAATATCAGAGAAAGGTTTCAGGTAATGAAAGTTAACAATGACTATAGCTCATTGAGGTGATTCAGGTGAATCCATATAATATCAAATCACACGACTGTACATGAACTCATATTGTTATTCTTCATGCAAAATTAATGCAATGAAGAAAAAAATCATTACATATGGATATATATGGCTAGAGGGAAGGGCAGATGGATGAATTACCATGGAGGGGGAGGGGGCATAAAGACTATTATATCAAGTTCCCACAGAATAGGAAAATGTTGAGTTATTTCTGTATCAAATTTTCAATCCATTGTAAACTATGGTCCATTTAAATTCATTCCAATGAGATCATCCATGGAAGCCATCATTTATTAACACACCTGTACTGTATAAGGTCTTTTAGTGCTAGTGCTACCAGTGAGAGAAATAACTTATTAGCACACCTGTATTCTCTATAAAGTCTTTCAGTGCTGCCTATATTGTGAGATTTATCACATATATACACACACCTTTATACTATAAGGTCTTCCACTGCTACCTTTATCAGCAATTAGTTATTAGCACATCTGTATTCTCTATAAGGTCTTTCAGTGCTGCCTATATTGTGTGATTTATCACATATATACACACACCTTTATACTATAAGGTCTTCCAATGCTACCTTTATCAGCAATTAGTTATTAGCACATCTGTATTATATAAGGTGTTCCAGTGCTACCTGTATTGTGAGAAATATCACATATAAACACACCTGTATTCAGAGCACCTGGTCGCTATGTTATTAACTGGCGACTTTTGTTTGACTACTGGGAGTTGTCGTAAAATCGACATCACATGATCGCTTCTGCTGATCAAACAGCTTTCTTACGTCATTTGTTACCTGTCTTGTATGTTAATTAAACACTAATGAATGTCACCTGTACCGCAGCCTGTAAATTAGTTTCCTGTGTGTCGATGACAGACGTACCAACGAGATGTCTTGTCACCTTGTATTTGGTTGGAGTCTTCACAAGTCACAATGACAGACGTACCAACGGGATCTCAATAATCTCATGATACGTTCTATTTGGTTTCGGGTTTCACGAGTCGGTGATGAATTCCATCCTTTGACAGCTTCGTAATTAGCCTCTAATTATGGTTCCAAGGTCATACAAGGAACACTGATAGTAAAACTTTCTTATGTCATCCTTGTACGTCAAGATAGGAAGATATTGTATGTCAAGATAGGAAGATATTTGTACGTCAAGATAGGAAGATATTATAGGAAGATATTTGTATGTCAAGATAGGAAGATATTTGAATCCAAGATATGCAACTTTCTCAAATTCTTTCTTTATTCATTTCATGAAAATTTAGAACAGTGTTTTTTTAGGATAGGTAATATTAAAGCCTCCCTATAACACTGGATAATTTCAATCAATTTTTCAACATTTTGGTCAAAAGTTTATAGCTGGTGTGAGGCGATAATCATCTCAACTAAGATAGTTTATAAATAAACTTATATGATATAAAAAACTGAAATACTAGATTCACTTAAAATCAACTTACATTACCTAATTTCAACTGCGCTACCTGAGTTGAACTTAATCAACTAAAATTAACTAAAATCACTTAAAATCAACTGAAAATACCTAATTTAAATCGAAATCACCTAATGTTAACTGAAATCAAATGATATAATCTAAAATTAACTTTAATAACTTAAAATCTAATTAAAATACCTTAATTCAATAAAATCCCATAACATTAACTGAAATCAACTGAAATAATATAAAATTAACTTAACCCTGGATTATATATGTAAAATGCCCCATTTCCCATGGTTGTATGATAAAATGGCAATGTTTCATATGATATCTAGACCACTTTACAATATAGAATCAAACACATATAAGACTAGGTTATTATTAGGTTATACTGAATTAGAAAACACTTAAGATTTATCGTATTAACCCTTTACCCAACAGAAGGGCCCTGTGCCAATGCATTCTCTTATATATGCGAGTCGACCATAGGTCGCCTCGCATATATAAGAGAATGCATTGGCTTAACACATTAAAAATTATAAAATTGTTAAAGAATGTAAGAAAAAATGGTAAAAAGTGTTAAAAAAAGATTTTTTTTAGGCTAATGCATTCTCTTATATATGCGAGGCGACCTATGGTCGACTCGCATAAGAGAATGCATTGGCACTGGGCTAACTGTAACTATCACAATGTGGTCAAGGAGCCGGTTCCAATGATATCCATATTTGTATGGTTCTATTGAGACAGACCCAAGATAATTTAGGCTGTTGAAGCTTTATTTGGCCGGTTTTGGCCGGTTTGTTGGTAAAGGGTTAACGAGTCTATGTACACTCACTCACAGTGGTTGAGCTTGCTATGTCATGCCCACCAACAGTTATCCCCAGGTTTCCCTATGCAAAGGAACATTATATTTATTGACACCATATGTTTTCAGCAATTACGTCAGATGTTTCAGACAGCATCAGCTTTTTATTTAAAAAATAGGACTCTGTATATATAAATGAGGACATTCAGTCGTTATCCCGATAAAAGTTATCACCAGGTTTCCTATCCTAAGCAACAGTAGATTTATTGACAGTAAATTTATTATTAATTTATTTAGTGGCAATTATGTCAAATGTTTCATATGGCATCAGCTGGTAAGTTTGTCAAATTTTAATTAAAACAAGTGCTAGATATCTTATATAAATGAGATATACATGTATTAAATAGATGTCCTTGCTATGTCATGCTCGCCAACAGTTATCAGAAGGTTTCCTTATGCAACCCTGAAATCTATATTTAACAAGCCACATTCCCTTTTTACATGACGTATGTCGGCTGGTTGGTTTTCCGGCCAGCTGGGTTATAGCCATTTATGCGTTGGCCAGAAAACCGGCCAATTTTCCTGCCAACCGGGTTCAAAGGTTTTAATTCACTTAACCCTTTACCCAACAGAACGGCCCTGTGCCAATGCATTCTCTTATATATGCGAGTCGACCATAGGTCGCCTTGCATATATAAGAGAATGCATTGGCTTAACACATTAAAAATTATAAAATTGTTAAAGAATGTAAGAAAAAATGGTAAAAAGTGTTAATTTTTTTTTTTTTTTAGGCCAATGCATTCTCTTATATATGCGAGGCGACCTATGGTCGACTCGCATATATAAGAGAATGCATTGGCACAGGGCATAACTGTAACTATCACAATGTGGTCAAGGAGCCGGTTCCAATGATATCCATATTTGTATGGTTTTATTGAGACAGACCGAAGATATTTTAGGCTGTTGAAGCTTTATTTGGCCGGTTTTGGCCGGTTTGTTGGGTAAAGGGTTAAAACCAAATGAAAATACCTAAATCCAACTGAAATAATCTAAAATCGTTGTTTTTTGTATTTGCAGGTAATGGATGACCAGAAACAGGAGGAACAACAAGTAAGCTCCCCGGTCAGCGCAACATCCTCCGACGGCAACCACATCCTCCGTGACGAAGTCGACTTCATTAGCAACGTCTCACAATTCTTCAACCAAGAATCACTCAGTGACATCCTGCTCAAAGTCGAAGACAGCAAATATTTCGGACACAAGTTCGTTCTCGCCAAATCTAGTGATGTGTTCCGGACTATGTTATATGATAGCCGATTTGAGAAAAGTGAAAACTCCGGTGTTCTTGATTTGAACGAGTCTGCTGAGTGTCAGGCCGTTTTTGATAAATTTTTACGTTTCTTGTACACGGCAGAAATATCCATCAACACGGATACCGCTGTGGGAATTCTGTGTCTCGCTGACAAATACAATGTAATCTCACTAAAGTCACTGTGTACGCGGTACATGGTGGAACACACGAAATCTCCAAAAGTTCACAATGCCTTGACATGGTATTCATGGGCCAAAATTCTCCACTTAGCAGACCTCATCGAGCAGTGCGCTAAAACAATAGCATGGAATGCCGAGGAGATACTACATTCGTCAGCGTGGATGTCGATGGAAGTCGACTTTGTCGATGATATTCTGAACAATTCCAATCTCGTGATGAATAATGAATATCAGCTTTACTGCTCGGTGGTTGATTGGTTAAAACAGGAAAGTCATGTCGACCACTTAGCGAAACACGCCAAGAGGCTCCTCCCACTTATACGATTCCCGCAGCTGATGGTGACGCAGCTTTACGAAATCGAATGCAGTGATTTCGCACAAAGGTTGGAAACGTCTGAAATAATCCATGATTTAATAGGAAAGGCTTATCGATTTCGCTCTCTTTGTCCATCGCAATCAACTGTCAACATTCATTTCAACGAAAAGTTTTACTTGCCTAGAAATTACACACATCTTGTTGTTGACACAGTTCGTATGCAGAATACTATGAGGTTCGGGATTCAAGTTGACGTTCGGACTTACGTTGGCCCTGTTCCTTCCGTTACGAAGGAGGGCGACTGGAAAATTACTTACAGGAAAAATATGGAACAATGGGCGTTACAAATATACTGCCATGAATCTGCAATGGTGAGCGGTGAGGCACAGATCGAAGCGACCGTCGTTATTTATAACGAGAATGAGAAAGCGATTCAGGTTGAGCAGACGGACACGTTTATATGTACTCGCGGGAACCATCTACCACTTACAGTGAATGTCGCTTACCCGGAGGACTCAAAAACTATGGCTGTTATTATAAAGCCCATTCCAGAATAGAGCAATAGTACTCAATGAACTATACCATAGGTGCACGGCGCCAAAATTCGCAATTCCAGATGGAATTTACATGATCAGTTTTCTGCAGATAGTTATGAGAAAGTATATTTGTTAGAAAACCTTTTTTAATACAATTTTGGCCCAATATTTAAATAGAAAACTTCTCACCAAAATGTGGCCATTTTCAATTTGAAAATTTAATTTACTTCCTCCTCCCTATGTGGGATGGGAAATGAACTAATGATTTCATTGTATCACATTTCAGTAGGCTTATTGAAAATTTAAGTTTTTATTTTGGGTTTCTAATGTTATATAGTCTATTTAGAAAGCACGGTTTCATGGTTTATGGTTAACTATACTCTAATTTCATAAGTTCCTATTTCTGTTGAAGTCTTTAATAACAGAAAATAGTCTTACAATACAGTAATGCTCTAAATAATTGACTCCTTAACCACAGCCGAATTATGGGTAACTTTTCAGGATTTAGTCAGAAATATGGCTTGTTGCATTCGATGAATGGCAACAAGCCATATTTCTGACTAAATCCTGAAAAGTTACCCATAATTCGGCTGTGGTTAAGGAGTCGATTATTTAGAGCATTACTGTAGTTTCATAGTACCTTTGTTTGAACTTAAATCCACTATCATGGCACTATAATTTTAATACTTAGGGCCAATCTGGTCAGCGCTGATATTTAGAGCTAAAGGCATTAAGAACATGAATTATATATTTGAAAATTGATCATGTGTTTCATCTTGGATTCACAGCTTCAGTGCTAATACCCCACACACTGCCTCACGCACATATTAAACTAGCTGCACCCATTTGTTAAACAATAGACAGACTTCAGTCAGGCTTTTAAATCATTTTCACCTAATTTTAACACAGGCATATTATTGATGTTGTACCCATTCCATTAACTCTGGAAAGTTACATAGCTGGATGATTTTTGCATATAATGCTCAATAGCTATAATTTTTCAACTTGAGGGTTTTATTTTTGTAAATTTCCAAGAACTGCTGCCAAAACAACAATCATCACCATAAGCTTATTGTGTATTAAAGACCCACTTAATTTTCGAACCACCAGATCACATTATATATAACAAATTCCATATTTATATATACCATTTGAAAGAGGAAGCTCCAAATCATTGTATTATCAACTGATCCGGTCGAATAAACTGGGAACATTGTTTTGGTCGAGGTACTGAGGTGTGTTCTGTGATTAATTTTGATCCAGATTGTACTATAAAGTCTATAATAATCAATGGAAGGGGAATAACTCTATCTCTTAGTTTGAATTCTGATACATTCTGGATTAACAAGGGGGGAGTCTTGGAATGAATCTGAGAACCTCTATCACTTGGTGGACACTCCAAGGCCACAGCTGTTCCATATTCTGGTGGAATATATATATTTTTGGTTCCTCTTCCAAATGGTATTATATATAATATGGGATATGTTGTGTATAATGTAATCTGGTCATTTGAAAATTATGTGGGCCTTTAATGTCCTTGCCTCCAGCATTGAACCAAATTTCCTTTCCCTTACCCACCAGTGACATCATCCATACATAGATGTTTGTATTTTCTTCACATAATTAACATTTAATTCCGAATGCTCAAATGTGTTTTATGATATCGCCTTTAAATTAACATTTAATTCTGAATGCCGAAACTTTTTTATGTTCTCCCCTTTAAATTAATATTTAATTATGAATTCTGAAATGTTTTTACGATCTCCCCTTTAAATAAATTAACATTAATTCTGAATGTACTGTACTCTAAATCCGTCCTTTTATGGGACCATCTCCTATTATACTCAACAGAATATATGCAACAAATTTGAGCCATGGATTAGCCCTTTGAGTGCCAGGTCAATTTTTGTATCAACCCATATACCCTGTGCCAATGCATTCTCTTATATATGCGAGTCGACCATAGGTCGCCTCGCATATATAAGAGAATGCATTGGCCTAACATTTTTTTTTTTTTACAATTTTGATAATTTATTCTTATATTCTTTAACAGACTTATTTTGTAGGTTTAGGGCCGATGAGATCGGCCCCTGGCACTCAAAGGGTTTGTGCAAAATACACTCATGTGCTCTATGAGTGATGTTAACAATATGGTAATTATAATGAAAATGAGTTTATGACTCGAGTATAATATGAGATGGTCCCATAAATCGCCGGATTTAGTGTACAGTCTCCTTTTTAAATTTCATACCATTGAAATTATAACGATACTTTGTACCAGATTATTTCTTTCATTTATCTCAAAAACAGCATGAATCACATTACTTTAAATTCTGAAAAACTGAGAAATTCTGTGTTTCGTATAGATTTTTACTTGGCTGGCTAAATCTAAAGATTGACACGAAAAATTTATGCTTGGAAATTTTGTATATATATATTCACTATTTGAAAGGACTTTTGTGTCTGTAACAGACATACAAAATGGACCACCCTAGATGACCATGTATAGGTATAAGTTGATTCAAATGTGTTGTAGATGTGGCTTTGGTGCATATCTGATGTACATGTATGAGATAAATAGTATTTGTGGCTTTGGTGCATATCTTATGTATGAGATAAATGGTATTTGTGGCTTTGGTCTCCACGGGAAGATGCATGTGTGATATATGAAATATATTGTATTTGTGGCTTCAATCTCTGTACGAGCGATATCATGTTGCTTATGTGACAAAACACAATAAAAGTGTTGACATATAAATGCCTCCAATTATTCAAGCCAGGTATCATGTTGACAGGCTCGGTCCGCAATTTATTGTAACAAATTCTTTTTATGTAAAGGTAAGTCAAAGAAATTCCTCAAGCCCAAATATAGATGATAAAGTCTAGAGCTGCATTAAGTTCGATAAACTACACACAAGTATTTATCAAACTATCACATACCACTAACATATGAAAATAAGACATTGTTTTGTAAAAATTTTAATTTACAAAATAAATCGCATGTGTCCAAAACCTCTGCATGTCACGAGACCCAATTAAGTTATATATTTGAATTCAAATCTCCTTAATTAAATTTTTTGAAAGTAGAAATGGATCTCGCTCTGTTGTGTTAGTGCCCATTTCTCCGATTTAGACCAAATTTGTAAAACATCCTGAAGTGTATCTTAGAATACGACCCTGGATCAGTATAGAAGGCAACTTGGGAGACAGGGACTAGCCTAGAAGGTGACTTGGGAGACAAATTGTACCATTTCTCCTTATTTTTGTCCAAGGCGGTGGGGGAGTGATTTCTCTCTCATATATCAGTATGCATATGTTCAAACAGCATAGACTCAGATTGAAGTTCCCAAGTGATGAATATTGTGATTTACACCCATTGGAAACCTTGATTATGCAATGTGTCATCTGCCAATTTGGGGATATAGAGAAACTGAACTGAAAAAGAAATAGAATCTGTGTGAAGAAGTTTCTTTAGAAATTTGATAATAAAGGAACTTTCCTGAGAAGATGATGCCAAAGCAGAATGAGGTCCCCAGAGGGTGAATTTATTGATGCTAGCCCACTATGCAGGATAGTGTCACTAAATTCACCCTATGTGGACCTCATTCTGCAAATGACAGACACTAAAACTCAGACTTGGTCGGCACGGACTCCTCTTAAAACACCTAAGCTGCTGTTTACACCAGGTTCAGCTGAACTCAATTAAAATGAAGCCATTGAGTTGGAGATTGTGCATTGTTCCTACCAGGTAACTGCTACATCACTGTCGACGCTTGATACTCTTTCCTAAAGAAATTGACATGAATGGTAGCATTTACATTACAAAGGGGCGGGGTTGGGTAGAGCCTGTATTGTCATTTTCATGTCAATTTTTTAAAAACTTAGTACATATATCAACAAGCATGGGAACCTGCGCACCAGCGATTTTGAGTTTGGTCAGACTCATTTTGGCAGAGTTATTGCTCTTTTTCGACATAGAATCTATATCCTGGGACGCATCATTTGTTCGAGCCTGTATTATTTAGTGAATATGCACTAAATTACAGGCTGAAACGGGCTCCTTTTGGGGGCCTTTTTCAGCATCGGACGGGCCCTTTTGGGAGCCTTTATTCAGCGTCGGACGGGCCTTTTGGGAGCCTTTATTCAGCGTCTGAGGGGCCTTTTGGGAGCCTTTTTTCAGCGTCGGACGGGCCCTTTTGGGGGCCTTTATTCAGCGTCGGAGCGGCCTTTTGGGAGCCTTTATTCAGCATTGGAGTGGCCTTTTGGGAGCCTTTATTCAGCGTCTGAGGGGCCTTTTGGGAGCCTTTATTCAGCATCGGAGCGGCCTTTTGGGAGCCTTTTTTCAGCGTCGGACGGGCCCTTTTGGGGGCCTTTATTCAGCGTCGGAGCGGCCTTTTGGGAGCCTTTATTCAGCATTGGAGTGGCCTTTTGGGAGCCTTTATTCAGCGTCTGAGGGGCCTTTTGGGAGCCTTTATTCAGCATCGGAGCGGCCTTTTGGGAGCCTTTATTCAGCGTCGGAGGGGCCTTTTGGGAGCCTTTATTCAGCGTCTGAGGGGCCTTTTGGGAGCATTTATTCAGCGTCGGAGGGGCCTTTTGGGAGCCTTTATTCAGCATCGGAGCGGCCTTTTGGGAGCCTTTATTCAGCGTCTGAGGGGTCTTTTGGGAGCCTTTATTCAGCGTCGGAGGGGCCTTTTGGGAGCCTTTATTCAGCGTCGGACGGGCCTTTTGGGAACCTTTATTCAGCGTCTGAGGGGCCTTTTGGGAGCCTTTATTCAGCGTCGGAGGGGCCTTTTGGGAGCCTTTATTCAGCGTCGGACGGGCCTTTTGGGAACCTTTATTCAGCGTCTGAGGGGCCTTTTGGGAGCCTTTATTCAGCATCTGAGGGGCCTTTTGGACCAAAATATTCACATAGGTTCTTATTCGACTTATTTGATTCTGAAATAAGCAAAGCCCATAGTGGACTTATACCCATTATTCTGTTGAATGGCGCAGGCCACAGTGAAAACACATATACAAAGAGCATACAACTGGTCTGCAAATATTCAAATTTATTTGATTCTGAAAACACGGTTATAACCCTGAGTCACCACACCAAATTTGGTTGAAATCGGTCTTGAGGTCTGGGAGAATAATCCGAACAAACAGACGGACAGATCCTACTCTTTTACATATAGATATTGGTGTAATCAATTTCTCCTAGTTTGTAGTATAGGGATCTGAAACCCATAAATCCTTCGTTGGGGGGACATTTTGGTCAGCAACATTTTATTTAAATTTTGTTATTAATTGCATATACATGTATATGGTTATAATGGGGCATTATCAACAAAAATGACCGAAAACGCAAGCGCCCATCAAAAAGTAATAGAGCGTTTATAGACCGGTCATTTTTTTATGGGGAATCTCCTAGTTCAAATATATTTAACAAATCCGAGAAATGTGTAGTCTTGTATTCAAATATGCAGTTTATGGCATGAGTTGGGAAGATAATTTAAGAACCCAAAGACTTAAAAGTGTTATGCTTCTGTGATCATAGGGTCTGAGTGCCATAAATTGTCAGCTAATAACACAAGTGCTGTTCTGTGCTTATTATGCACCTAACCAACATCTCCTATCCGAAGATTTTGTTATCCATAAAGGGATTTAAAAGTTCCGTCTGCATTTTAGATTGAAATGTCATTTACGCCGCGTATATCCAACATCATTTCCAATCCACATTTAAGTGTGGAATGGCTGAAAAATTATAGAATGTTATGGTACATAGGATCGGGGAGTGTTCAGGCATATAATAAAAAACAAATCTGAATTTGAACTAATTTTTTTTTAATTTTGACAAAGCAACTCAGCTAGTAACGATCTACAGTGAAGTAAAATGACAGTGATGTAACGGTGATGAGACGACAATGATAAAATGTGGACGAATTGTGCAGCAGTCTGGTTTAATGTACAAATCAAAATCACAGAGAATCCAACTCTCAGCTGCAAGTATACTCAAAATGGCTGCATTTTTCCTCGGACACCTCATTTGTTATTATAAATTATTGTGGTGGATTTATAATAACATGGGATGACATTGAAGGCGCAGGGTTTATATTCAACTGAGTCTCAGACCATAAAGCCATCAATGTCAAACCATGCTATCGTCAATCAACCCCAAAAATGTATTTGTTCCAACAGTCTTGGTCACTCGTGACAATTTGACATTTTACTGGAAGTATGATAAAAAAATAGATGTCAAAATCTCCTATTGTCTCTTCACAACGTGCTTCACTGTGGTCATCATGAAGTAGTCTGGTGAGATATAGTGAGGTCTGTCTGTGTGGCTCAAGACATCAATATAGAATTTATAAAATGCTTCCTCAAAATGCCAATCAGATATTTCATACATAACTATTTCTTTACAGAAAAAGGCAATTCAGTGTAAAAAGGCATTCTCTTAGAATAATGACCCATTAGAATTCTAGCATATTGGTTTCATGATACATATTGTCAACAAAAATACAGTGTCCGAGGAAAAATCCAAATACTGATCATACAATATGGTGGGAATGTAAGAGGAAAATTTGAATATCATAGAAGGAACATGTACTACAATACAAGAACACACAGGAAACTAGATCTTAAAACAACTATATTCATAAAGAGGCAGGCCTGGTTTGATTGTCTTAGGGTCAAGGTTTGTATTTAATATACATCGAAAGTTTGATAAAAATATATTTCACATGGGCAAGTTTCAACAGTAATAAGTGATATGTTCTATGAAATTTTTTATTTTTTTTTATGTCCAGAGATAGTATATTCGTATACATCTCCATTTTAATTAGAAATAAAGATAATTGTTTCAGTTCTTTTCATCTGAAGATTTTTTTTTGGTTGAAAAATTTAGTTTTTTTTCTCATGAAAAATATCTAGAAGCATAAAAAAAGAATATTTTTTTAACATCAAAATATGAAGTGGAGATTTCAAAGTGCGCTGAACAACTTAACACGCAGCATATCTAATCAAATAATTCCAACGTAAAAATATGGTAATGGTATCAAACATCTGGAAGATAGTTTACAATAGATTCCAGGATGATAAGTGAGACATCTGAGTTTATGGAAAAAGAAACAATTGAATGGTATTTGAACTTCTAAATATGAGAGAGGGAGATTATGAAGCACACAGAGCCTACCCCTATAACACACACCATGTGTAATTAAATAATTTCAAAGCAATTTATTGTTGTAATATCAAACTGTTCCAAGACCTATATAAACATACATACATCCCCCCACTGTCTTTTCCAATTTAAAATGTATCATTTTAGGCCACTTAAATTAATGAATTGGATATCAGGCAATCAAGCGTTTTGATCAACAGAGAAGGGGGATTTTTAGTGAATGTTCCGACGACCACGATTCAATCGTAAGTGGAGGAATCGGGCCTGACGAAATCGTGGATAGTTTATTCACACGATTGCGATGTTGTCATAGATGATGATATTGTATGTTGTTCATTAGCATGCGATTGACTGCCCTACGATCATTCCAGCTAAGATTATTACGTACACACGACTGCGATTATGTCGCAAGTGGAGGTAGCCAAGGATATGCCACGATTTCGCATACAGTGCTTGATATTTTTTTTTTACTTACGATATTGTCGTGAGCATGCGCAATCCAACTACCGGTTACTTCCTATGACGGAAATCTTTCCACTTACAATTGAATCGTGGTCGTCTAACGTTCACTTAGTTTAAAAGGATGGTCAGGGCAAGAATACAGCAACAAGAGCAGATATTGATAAATCAGATCTCTCAACAATACTCCCAC
Organism: Siphonodentalium dalli; assembly: GCA_032622095.1. Classification (NCBI taxonomy): domain Eukaryota; kingdom Metazoa; phylum Mollusca; class Scaphopoda; order Gadilida; family Siphonodentaliidae; genus Siphonodentalium; species Siphonodentalium dalli. The sequence goes on from CP136065.1 coordinate 247,513,151, forward strand.
CTACTATTATATTTAACCCTTTCATGACGGAAAATGCACTGGTGCAGCATTAAAGATACTGTGCCAGTGCATTCTCTTATATATGCGACTCTCCCATAAGGGACCTTGTATATATAAGAGAATGCAATGGCTCACAAGGTCAAGGTAAATTTTGTTAGGCCAATGTATTCTAATATATGCAAAGCTCCCTATGGGAGACTGCCATATATAAGAGAATGCATTGGCACATGGTTTTCACAAAATTTCAGAAAGCTCCAGTCATGGAAGGGTTAATTAATTAGGCCACAGCTACAGAGGGAAAAAACAATTTTAAAAACCCATCCAGGTCTTGTAATACCAAATGGCAATTATTCCACACAATCACTGGTGACATAAATCTCATATACATTCACTTGAAATAATTGTTTGCGATTAAAAATACATAAAACCAACACATTAATTTCTCAATTATTCTCATTTTCCCATGTTATTACATGTATGACTGATAAAACGGTTTGTTGAGAAGTCTTACACAAACTGAGCAGCGTGGGCAATTTTAATAAAATAGCTGTCGGCGAAATTGGTGTTGCCATATTGGGATAAATTCTTTTAAACTATTTTGCTGTCAGCATGCTTTTTAGAAAATATAAATTGTCTGAGAAATGAAACATTGACTTTGAATGGCGTGATGTATATATGGATATAACACAAATTAACCAAAAATATGTTCTTTAACAACAGCCTTAAAAATATCGGTGCCATTTCATGAGTATCACAGTAATTTTCTAGATGATATATTTATTCTTTCTTATGAATATGTTAGTTAACAATATGACGTCTAATGAAAAACAAGCATGACATATGATATAATGGTTAATGTCGGGTTCACATGATATATTCCAATATGGACTATCTTCCACCTAACAATGGGCATTTCTTGATTCTCAGATTTATACGGTAGTGGATATTATTTCAGTAATGGCAAAATAAAAACAAAAACATAGTCTTCCCGAAGAAATGCTCCATCCACATGGATTCAACAAACAGACGGAGCACTCAGCTTGCACAAGAATTGGTTTATTTTGTGGGGAAAGATGTTAAGAACAATTTTCACAATTCCAAAATGACATATATCTCAGTTTCCTAAAGGAAAGCAACATTTGCTACCAAAATATAATGTATTTTAACTACTAAATCAACATGTTTACTGGTTCATAATATCAGCATATCGGCTTCTAATTATTGTGAATTTTGTATGCACTCAACCAATATATGACTCAGAAAAATGTCGCCTAATTTCAAGTCGTAAATGATCTTTCAATGTTAACAAATATAAGTGTAATTGTAGTTACCAAGTCTGGGGGAACCTCAAATTTGTCTAATAGATGAATTCATCTATATATTATAGCCAAATATGTCTATCAGATACCAGGATAGAAAACTTCACAAGTACATTAACCAAAGTTTGACCAGTGGAGTTTACTGATGAAAATAGCTGCCATGGTGTCTTAGACAAATTTGTCTATAAAATACAGCTGCATTCATCTTTAGGCACATCTTTAGGCACAAAAAAAGAAGATATTTGATTCTCAGGCAATTTTTTGGGAAAATAATATAGGCGCGAGGGTTTTATTTTTATTCTGCCCATAGACTGGCATCCCAGGTCCAGAAAATGTAGGGAGAACTTTGTAATGGATATAAACTAATTTAATCTGATATAAAGAATGACAAATTATGACATTGTACTACCCGTACATCATATAGGGATTACCTAGAATGAGATATATATTGATACGATTTTAAAATAACACCAGAGCTACATATCCGATTCATATGAAAATACGGAGCGTAAATACAGTCGAAATGAAAAGATAATGTGATCTTCCAAACTATCATAGAAAGTCTTGGTTCACTTATTCCGCTGACTAATTAGAGACTGAAAATGTACCGCAATGGATGATTAATAATAAAACTTCAAAAAACATGGCCAATATACACCGATTGTCAAACTGAGTTTTTATTGCGCTCCGGTTTATCGTTCCCGAATTTATTTGTTATACCTGACCGCAGATCGAAATATTCAACAAATTGTGACAATATACCTGATAGTTATCATTACATATGGTCTTTTGTTGAATACCCACGCATACACCATTGAATTCGATATTTGAAACATAACTAATTTCCATGGTACAGTTTCCTATTTTCGTATTATGCAGTGTACAACTACGGTGAAATCCAAATCGTAATAAAATGGTCCAATGCGGGCCATCTTTTTTTATGCGGCAATGCGAGAATCAAAATTCTTTTTTGTTTTGGCCTTTTGTGGTTTTGTCAGACCTGGTAATAAATGAATTCCAGATTATTTAAAACACCAAATGTGTGATAAGTATAAAGATTCATATATTAGGAAATATTTCAAGATTTCTACAAGGTTAGACAAATAATCATGTGAACCCCACCTTCATGGATGATGTAATATAAAGCTCTCATAAATAAATACTTATTATTATGAACATCTTCTGAAATATAGACCTGTCCCATGCTTTTATTTACAGTCAAGGCTCAAGAACAGTAGCAGCTGTAAAAATAAATATCTTTGATACATGCTATGAATATGGAAAACTACTATGAAATGTCTTTAAAAGATGGGGAGGGGGGATGCAGGCCCAGTCTGAACACATCGAACAACTCAAAAAATTAAGCATACACATAATTGATTGGTGATGAAACTAGTCTTCATTGTTTCTACTATTAATACATTATTAACAGTCATTTGCAGTCGTGGAATTAGCCTTATTTTTTATCTATAATAAGTTGACTTGAGACAAAAAGTCCCTTAATCTCAAGACACCAAAAAGTTGATTCTACATTAACCCCAGACGAAGTCTTCTTGGTCCACAACAGCTTGGGATATCGGTTGGGATGATGCTGTTTTTGGATGGAGAACCGCCCCGTTGCTCTTCCATAACAGAAGTTAATTCAAAAAGATGTTATAGAAGAATAATCAGATGGGACTCGGTCCAAAAACAGCATCATCCCAACCGATATCCCAAGCTGTTACAGCATCAACCCAACCGATATCCCAAGCTGTTACAGCATCAACCCAACCGATATCCCAAGCTGTTACAGCATCATCCCAACCGATATCCCAAGCTGTTACAGCATCAACCCAACCGATATCCCAAGCTGTTACAGCATCATCCCAACCGATATCCCAAGCTGTTACAGCATCAACCCAACCGATATCCCAAGCTGTTACAGCATCAACCCAACCGATATCCCAAGCTGTTACAGCATCAACCCAACCGATATCCCAAGCTGTTACAGCATCAACCCAACCGATATCCCAAGCTGTTACAGCATCAACCCAACCGATATCCCAAGCTGTTACAGCATCATCCCAACCGATATCCCAAGCTGTTACAGCATCAACCCAACCGATATCCCAAGCTGTTACAGCATCAACCCAACCGATATCCCAAGCTGTTACAGCATCATCCCAACCGATATCCCAAGCTGTTACAGCATCATCCCAACCGATATCCCAAGCTGTTACAGCATCATCCCAACCGATATCCCAAGCTGTTACAGCATCATCCCAACCGATATCCCAAGCTGTTACAGCATCATCCCAACCGATATCCCAAGCTGTTACAGCATCATCCCAACCGATATCCCAAGCTGTTACAGCATCATCCCAACCGATATCCCAAACTTTTGTGGACCGAGAAGACTTGGTTTACATTACCCTTGATAAGTACAGTAATGCTCTAATTAATTGACTCCTTAAACACAGCAGAATTATGGGTAATTTTTCAGGATTTTGTCGGAAATATGGCTTGTTGCATTCATCGGAAAGCTCTCGGGGAGAGCTTTCCAATGAATGGCAACAAGCCATATTTCCGACTAAATCTTGAAAAGTTACCCATAATTCTGCTGTGTTTAAGGAGTCGATTAATTAGAGCATTACTGTAGTTCCCATAGGAAATGTTCTGATAATAAGTTCAACAAAACAACCATTATTATCTTATTATTATCTGAACATTTCACTCCAATGAATAGGAATCCTTCTACTCTTGTATTATCTGTCGTCTGCTTATTTTTCCTGAAAACCCCTTGAGATGATTAATATACTATTCCAATTGATACTTTTATAACTGAGTGGGAGAATCCATAATTTAGTATAGAAAAGTTAATCAGCGACTAAATGTCTTTCTATCTGACCTTTTAAGGAATGCAAGAATGTATGAATTATTATATGAAAATGAAATCTATTTTGCGACCTATCTAATATAAACTGCATTCCATTACCTTTACCTATCCTATCTTCAACATAAACCAACCGTAACCCTTTCAGTGCCAAGTCCGATTTTTGTATCAACCCATATTTCCTTGATCATTTTTCAAATTTATTGATTATAATAATGTGATACATTGGTGGAAAGAGCTCTTTGTAAAATCGGACTTGGCACTGAAAGGGTTAATTCCATGATGCCCGTATGTCGCTAGCTGTTCATCAGCCCAGGCTATATTCATTTAAAGCTACTGCTATCCACAACCCGTTCTTAGCATAATTTGTGATAATGAGATTCTATATTGATGATACGTTTACTGTTAAAATATTAGCTCTTAGCTAGTGTTTTCTTATTTTAACCCTTATATGACTGGAGCTTCCTGAAATTTATTGAAAACCCTGTGGCAATGCATTCTATTATATATGCGAGTCTACCATAGGGAGCCTCGCATATATAAGAGAATACATTGGCCTAACAATTTTGACAATAACAATACCTTAACCGTGTAAGCAAATGCATTCTCTTATATATGTGAGGCTCCAATGGGAGACTCGCATATAAAAGAGAATGCACTGGCACAGGATACTTAATGCTGCACAAGCGCTGCTTCCACTAAAGGGTTAACATTCTACTTTAAATAAAAAACTTGACTTGACTTTGACTAAGTTTGTAAATAAAATGCTTTCAGATATTGGGGTACTCAAAATTAACATACTGAAATATCCATAAACTTCTGATGGGTCCTACTTTACCAAGAGTGGTGTACAAACTATCAAAAATACTATCATAGAAGGAACACAACAGGTGTGTGTCCCATAAACTGGACTACCAGTTGTTTAGGGCCACTATAATATACTATGAATTATACTAGCATAGAACAAAGGAGACAAGTCTCAATATTAACCGTGCTTTGCAAACTGATCTATAAGTGATCACCAGCCATGACAAACTTCAGATTTCACTAATCATAAGGAGAGGATAAAAAGATATAACAAGATATTTCATATATGGTGAGATGTGCTCGTGAGACAAAATATATATAGATATATGTTTATATATCACAATAACAATAATTTAGGATCTAGCCAAGCCTTGAAATAGTGTGTCTATCATAGGCTGCCACCAAGTCTGCAAATAGTGTGTCTGTCATTTGCAGAAGGAGGTTCCCAGAGGCTGATTAAACCAGTGGAAGTGATTTGAAGGAAATTGATGATAACCAGTCACAAATATGAATAACAGTATTTTCCCAGGTAAATTTGGAAAGGGAAGGATATTGGAAGAACTTTCTGAATTCAAATTGCTATTGATTCAGCTTTTTGAAATTGGGGAAAGAACTGTGAGGATCACTTTCAGATGTATTTATGAAGCACTTTGTGCAGGTAAACCTCCATTCTTCCTTCAAATAATTCATCACAAAATAATGGTATGAAATGCTGTAATCAGAGTGTGGCATAACAAGAGTGACTGTTTCTGAGTAAATGTTAGCAGGCACGAGTCTGTCTTGCAAATAATCTCTATGTTGGGTAGTTTGGCCATACATGTCAATTTCGTGGTATGGGAATCTTGAAAGCACCTATCTCGCATCATGGCTAACATCACCAAATTCACCCTCTGAAAACCTCATTCTGCTGAGGCCTCAACTGCTATGGGAGACTTAGGATCAGATTGAAGTTCCCCAGTTGATGTTGGTGATTTTCACCCATTAGTCACCTTGATTATGCATATTATCTTCTGAAAATTAGGGGATATAGAAACAGAACAGAAGGGAAAATGTAACTAAAAACAATGTTAATTTGAGACTATAGATACTTCCCAGAAGATGAGGCCTAAGCAGAATTATGTCCCCAGACACACTATTTCAAAGCTTGGATCTAGCACTGCAATGTATAGATATCTAAGGTTAATTATCGACCGGGCTGTTAAGTTAAACCAAGTTTCCTCTGTCTACACTCATAGATCATCCACCCCGATGACCCATGCCTCTTCTATCACATAGTTTAGGGGGGTGGAATTAACTTGAATATTATGACCCTGCGATTTGGGCATATGTTTCCAATCCAATTATTCGGTATAGAATCGCAATCAGGGAGAGCTTTCCGATGAATGGCAACAAGCCATATTTCCGACTAAATCCTGAAAAGTTACCCATAATTCTGCTGTGGTTAAGGGGTTGATTACTTAGGACATTACTGTATGTTCTTGGCGATATAAATGCAGCATTTGTGTGTGAACAAGCTATGTTATATCCAAAATAATTTGAATAAACTGTCAGATATTCAAGCACAATGGATATAAGAGCTCATTTGTCCGAGAGCAACAAGCAGAAGAAGGAAACTTGGTTAACTGTTGGATAAGCTTGTAAAAATGTAAAAATATTAAATCTGAACTCGAACAATGAAACATGACTCTAGAAATAAATTATCAATGTGCAGCACGCAAACTTGTGGTTAACTCTGATCTCTCAGGAAGGTATGATATATAGACAAATTCATGGTGAATGCCGACTTCTCTAGATAACACTCATCATTCACTCCGAATTCTCACGATGATGTGTATCACTTTGGAAATCATCGGGAAAGTTATCTAAAATATAAAATTTAGTTCAATGTTTAGTTCAATTGTAACAAACGACGAAAGACTGATGATTGGGTTGCACATTGGCGGATTGGAGTTGGCCTCTTGGGTGGACAAGAAGTGGGGCGAGATGTGCAAGGAGCGAAAAAGGGAAATAGAAAGTGCGGGAACAATCGATCGAGGAAGAATGAACAAGAAAATGACAGGAGCTGTTAAGTAGAAGAAACAAGTGATTTAGGTGAGTTAAAAGAGCCATTACACAATTATCCCATTCTATACTAAACACTCATTGACTAGTAGTTATCCCTTAGGAAATGTTTTGATAAAGTTCAACAATCAACCATAGGTCATTCATTCAACTTATAATCTGAACATTTCCCACCAATAAATAGGACGCCTTCTGCACTCTCTATTGTCTGTCTGATCATTTCCTGAACATCCCTCCAGATGAACAATAGACCATTCCGATCTAGACTTTTATAACTGATGGGAGAATCCATTTAATAAAGAAAGGGCTATACAATGAAGAGTTAGATAAAAGTATTATAACTGATATAATCTAATCTTTTAAAATAAAACACAACTAGTAACGGAACAAGGACATGCTCTACAAGGACAACTGACATGAATAAAGGTTCACAATTCTGTTGAATAATTTTGAAATAACTTGCTGGCAAATAAATTCTATGTTTGGACAAAAACAATAAATATTTATGAGAAGTTTTTGATTGATCAATAACATTTTTAAAAAGCTGGGTTATTGAGATAATTAGGCACTTAAACAATTTTTTTTTACCAAAATGCATCGAATAGTATTTGGTTAATTAATAGTGATGTGAGCAGTGGCTCTATCTAGAAGAATCTAAGATCAAAGAGCAGAAATACAAATTACGACACCAGTGTGTGAATGGGTTTGTCCATAGGGAACGAGGCACAGCATCAAGTTCTATCCTTCCGCAATGACACAAGTGCAATATCGACAAACCATTCACACACAGTGTGTCGTTCTGTGTTTATTACATACTACCTGTCCTTGAATCCCTTAATTGAAAAAATTAGTTTATTCAAAATCAGTCTTGTCGTGTGTGATGTTTTTATTTTATAGTTCCCATTTCATGGTCGAGGTGAACATCATGTGTGTGAAATCGCTTGAAAAAGAAGACATGACCCAAGACGATGGAATGTTTTGTTTTTAGCAGTAATAGATGTGTAATAAATAGAGGATCTACGAGTCCCCAGTTTATAGCGGAATTTACAAAACGAGTCCAGTAAATTAGGTCTGGGCCGTGCCTTTGGCGAGGTTCAGACCTAATTTACTGGACGTGTAAACTGGGGACGAATTGTAGATTCTATTTATTACATGATCCAAAACCTCGACTAAACTTACTTAAATCAACAAATGGGACGCGAAACTAACATCGGCTTCTAACTATGCGTTGTTTGCCCGCGTAAAGAAATAGTCCCAGATAAATAAAGTTTGGTGTATTTAATTGCGTATATTTAATGACACTTTTCAAACTCTTCATTCATTATAGTTTGTTGGAAAAATATTGGAAGCCATAGTATTTTGATACGTAGAATACGATATGTAAACCGACGACAAACCGGGAGTCAAACGTCACCTGGCACTATTTCCTGTTATTAAACAAACGTTTAATATCACAATTTATAGAATGGGTTTATTGAATGGAGTAGAGGTAGGATCATGTAATAAATAAGGATACATTTAATCACTTACTGATATTGATAGCTGACCCATCTGTCGCCAGTTCATTCTGGTCGGGTATTTCTGATAAAACTGCTTCCACGCCACTGCACTGTCTTTGTTCTTCCTCCATCTTCTCCGCTATGTCAGACTACATTTAGAGTAACAGCATTGTCAGTCACAGGCAAATTTCTAACATATATTAACAGATATAATTTTTCGACAGGAATTTTCTAATGGTCAACCTGATCAATCAACTACAAGTATTTGAGTAAAATTTAAATACGGCTTAGAACAGTTAATTTAAATACGGCTTAGAACAGTTAATTTAAATACGGCTTAGAACAGTTAATTTAAATACGGCTTAGAACAGTTAATTTTCTCGACTTGAAACATATCAGGAAAAGATATAAGTTAAAACAACACAATTCTCATTAATTGTGATTGTAAATTGAAGGATACTTCCATGACGTAGCTATCAAGATGTGATAATCATTTTGGTGACTTATCTGCATATCAAACAAATACATGCAATCTTGTCTCCAGAACTTGAAACATGGGGCAAACAAAGACTTGTAGTTGGCACTTAGAGGAAATATCCTCGCATCAATCTAGGTAATGAGCCACCAAAATATTAGCATTATAAGACTCAGGAATCTACCTTCTCCAAGGGACATTGGCCTGTTAATGACTAACAGCACAACTTTTTATTCTCTGTCATTTTGGACCAGAACGGTAATGCCATATACATCATTTATGGTCAAGAAAGTGTCAACAATGGAATTTTGAACATACACGATAGCGGATGATAAGTGATATGGAATTGCTTCCCCAAGCTTGTAATGAAAACTATTCATCTGTTAATGAGAAATGGTAACAGCATACCTGACATTTGATATCCAGCAACGGTGGGAGATCATCCATTGTAACTTCCTCAAAATCTTCCACCTGTAATGCATAAGGTAAATAAAACTAATTCATACACATAGATCAATTTCAAGAACACAGTACAAGTTGGAATCAATGTGAGGCAAAACAAAAATAAGTGTCCAAAGGCACTTCCCCCAAGTACTTATAGAGGGTCTTGTCATTTTTAAAGTGATGTGAAACACTCCGGTATGGTGATCAAATACAAATGGAGAATAATCTTGTTCAAAGAAGTATGTTTTTTACAAATAGTATAACAACGTTCACAGCACATATCATCGTTCTTATGTATTAATTAAATGCAGTGACTCTTGGTGGCGAAATCATTTTCGTTAGTTTATCGCCGACAGATGCATCCCGAATCGAGTAGTAAATATTTACAAATGAGCGTAGTTCTGACGATGTTTTCTATGGAGTGGTCCGGCCGATTTGCTTCAAATTTTCGGCGATGTTAGTAGAATGTTATATTCCTTCAGTTGGCATCGCTCCTGAATACTAACTTATTAGTTTCACGCACCCGAACAAGTACATAATATGTCTTTAACCCTTTACCCAACAAAGCGGCCAAAAACGCCCAAATAAAGCTTCAACAGCCTAAAATATCTTCGGTCTGTCTCATTAACACCATACAATTATGGATATCATTGGAACCGGTTCATTGACCACATTGTGATGGTTACAGTTATGCCCTGTGCCAATGCATTCTCTTATATATGCGAGTCGACCATAGGTCGCCTCGCATATATAAGAGAATGCATCGGCCTAAAAAAAAAAAATTTTAACATTTTTTCTTACATTCTTTAACAATTTTATAATTTTTTCTTACATTTTTTTATAATATTTTTCTACATTCTTTGACAATTTTATCATTTTTAATATGTGTTAAGCCAATGCATTCTCTTATATATGTGAGGCGACCTATGGTCGACTCGCATATATAAGAGAATTCATTGGCACAGGGCCGTTCTGTTGGGTAAAGGGTTAAAGTTACCACAAGTTCCCTTATTGTTTTTGATCTTTAAATATTCTAAAAACTTGCTGCTAACAGGCGAAGTATTATTACAGGCTTATGTATGTAACTGAACCAGCCAAATAACTTTGACATAACAACCAACAGCTTGAGTAGTAAAATTTAAAAGGCACATGAAAATTTCCTGTCACAAATACCCACCTCTCCATTGACAACGAGATTCTGTTTCTCGTTTGCTTCCACGGCATCTTTCTCATTAATCGAGCATGCAGAATATGACTCTATATTAACATCCTCGACTTCTAAAAATTGTTCCGAAGGCTGTGATGGCATGATGTCTTTCGGCTCTGTTGCAGAGATGTTGTTACGAGCATCACGTGACACAGCAGTCTCGGAAGGATCGTCGGCACTTAGTGACTCATCATCTGCTTCATCGTCATCTTCATCACTGCCGATTCTAAAACACAACAAAAGTTATAGTCATCATATCACTGCCGATTCTAAAACAAATATTATAGTCATCATATCACTACTGATTATAAACATTACAAATGCTCATAGGAAAATGAACGGCTCGCATGTAGAATGTCTTTGTGGAAATTAATCATGACAATATCCACCCTCACATGAATAATGATTTTCATACAGTTATCGAGAAAATGCAGCCATGTTTCTGAATTATAAAAATTGGTATTTGATCCAAGATTGAACAATATTAAATCTGATATCCTAGTATTGAAGTGTAGAAGCCTGCACAGGCACTAGTTTCTCAGGACAGTGCAGATGGATTTTGTTTTTAATTACACGCTTGTTCCTAGATTACAGTGTTCTTGCTATTTACAAATCTGTAATATAATACAATATAAAAGCATCATCAGACAATGACAAAACAAGCCTGTATGTGCCTGAATAATTATTATTTTTTATTTTTTAAATTTACGGATTCTAGGATGGGTGGTTAATTAACACAGAATGACACGTGTTAACCCTTTGAGTGCCAGGTCCGATTTTTTTATCAACCCATATACCCTGTGCCAATGCATTCTCTTATATATGCGAGTCGACCATAGGTCGCCTCGCATATATAAGAGAATGCATTGGCCTAACAATTTTTCATCATTTGTTATTATTTTTTACAATTTTAATAATTTTTTAAAAATCTAAAAAAAAAAATGTTTTTTATTTTTTTAGGGCCGATTTTACAGACTGTTAATTAGGGCCGATGAGATCGGCCCCTGGCACTGAAAGGGTTAATGGGTTTGTCGGAACACCACTTGTGCCATCACGGAAGGATAGAACTTGTGGTGGCACCTCTCATTCTATCCTTCCGTGTTAGCACTCCTGCCTTAAATACACACATGTCGTTCTGTGTAAATATTTCCTTACCTGGTGAATGGTTTGGTTTCACTGACGGCAAGGCGGATGTTTAGGGATGATGAAGACTGATTTGGTTCAATGTTTTCCTTGTCATCCAATTCCTGTGGTAGTATTTCTGCTGCCAAGTCATCATCTCTCGTCTAAAAAGCAATAATTTAAAAGAATTAGTGAGAGTATCACGTTTATAAAGCAACAAATTAAGAGAATTATTTTTGTTGTTGGGTAGTTTCCGGCCGCAGGCCGGGTAGGATGGTAGGAACGCATTATGCAATTCCCTTCACCCTTTCTTGTATTGTTTTGTTGAGAATGGCAGTTGTCAAAACTCTGGCTGGTGATGAGACTTGTGGCTGTTGATGCGGACGCTGACTGGAGGCAACGTGAGGTGGAGTCGTTTAGCTTTTGCTGGTTGCTTTTTTCTTTTCTTGTTTTTATTTTTTGGTGGTTCTGTTTCTACGATTGACGCTATTTTTCTTCTATGCTCTTCTGATTTCTTAATTGATTCGTCTACGCTGGCGAGATATTTAGATGATTCTTTTATGTAGTTTTCTCTCCATAGTCTGGTGGCATCTGTTTCTTGTTCGGTTACCGGTGATATAGGATTGGCAGGCTCCGGCTCGATGTATTCCGGAGTCTTCGGGATGAAGTCGGAGGTGTCCGCGTCTGGCCGTGGAGGCGATGGTGGTGGTGATTCCATCTCCTGGACAGACTGGGCCGGGATCTCGACTGCATTGGAGGAGCTGGCTGGTGTAACATCCGTCGCCTTCTTCTCTTTCCACGCGGCTAGTCTCGGCATCTCTTTTTTTCCTTGATGGGTGTTTTCTTCTTTTTCTTGTTCATCTTTTGTCGTGGTTTCCGTGCTGATCTGGTATTTTCCGGTCCGGTAGGGAGCCCTGAAAAGGGCTGTGCCGGGCCGGTTTGGAAATCCAGAACCAGCTGGTATCTGCCTTTATGAGCATGAAGTGACCAGCTCAGACAAGGCGTGACATGCATGGCGTCCAGCATATTAGTGACACTAATTGGTATTAACGGTGGTGAGTTCATCCTGAGAGGTGGCGATCCAAGCTCAACACGAGTGTGAAAGAGAATTAGTGATGATGTCATGTTTATAAAGCAACACATTAAGAGAATTAGTGAAGGTGTCACGTTTATAAAGCAACACATTAAGAGAATTAGTGAAGGTGTCACGTTTATAAAGCAACAAATTAAGAGAATTAGTGATGGTGTCATGTTTATAAAGCAACACATTAAGAGAATTAGTGATGATGTCAATTGTCAAATCAAATGACAACCTGTATCACATATAGTATAATTCAAGACTCAACTAATTTACTCAAAACATATAAATTCTGCTAACTCAACTGAAACAAGTAAAAAGAAAACAAACAAGTCATTCATGAGAATAAGACAGGAATAAAATTGAGGCAGATATAAAGACGTTTGCACTATCGCGAAATGGACACCCGGAAACAATCCAGGAGGCATAAATCCTGAAATAAATTTGGGCATGACTGGCTTTCGAACTCAACAAAGATATTCATGAGTAGAAGTTACAAACTAAACTCAGAAAAAGTTTGATTCGCTTACGTTATCATCATTCATTAAATAATAGGTCGAGTTTGTTATATAAAAATAAAATAATAAATTCAACAGAAACGATGAATATAAAACCTAACCTTGCATAAAATACCAGTAGCTGTAAGCAGTGGTAACTCCGACTTCATCAACATGGGCGGGTGGGATGGCTCTTAGGAAGACAGCCCAGCAGGGCTATGTTCCCCAGCAATATACTGAATTATTCTAGTTATATGTTAATTTATTGTACTATTCATATGTGTATTGTAAATAAAATTATCCTATCCTATCCTATCTCCGTTCAAAAGTGTGCAGATGATACGAGTCATCTTCGGCAGATTGCCACCCATCCAGGTACATCTTTTGTATATATGGTTCATCCGTCTACCCATATATTAATTATACACTTGCTCTCTATAATATCATAATGTTATGTTTCATGTATTCTGCTATAGATATCTTCATTTCACAATATGTGACCCGCCATATCTAATCCAGTCGTAAGTCGGGATTTTTTTACCCTGTGCCAATGCATTCTCTTATATATGCGAGTCGACCAAACGTCGCCTCGCATATATAAGAGAATGCATTGGCCTAACAATTTTTTATCATGTTTTTTAAATAAATGTTTCTTAAAAATTTTAGGACATAAAATAAAAAACATCCATTACCCTGCAGGGAGCCCCACACATATATAGAAGAATATAGAAGAGTGTCGTCTGCTCATGTTTGTCTGGGGCTCTGTATGGGTGAAATTATAAAATTGTTAAAGAATAAAAGAAAAAATTATTAAAATTGTAAAAAATTGTTAGGCCAATGCATTCTCTTATATATGCGAGGCGACCTATGGTTGACACAGGGTAAAAAAAATCCCGACTTACGACTGGATTTGATATGGCGGGTCACATATATGGGTAGTCCAAATCAGAATCAGGTTGTTACGTTACGTTTTGTCTTCCCGGTGGGCACAAATGTTTATAACATTACAATACATAATACACATATTATTAATCTATTAATCTCACCTTTCCAAGATCCTCCTCTTCACTGGCAGTAAGCCTCATAGCGGTAGTAACACCGACTTCATCATCTGATTTACTGTCCTCTGCTGTAATCCTCATAGCAGTAGTAACAACGAATTCATCCTCAGATTTACTGTCCTCTGCCGATGATGATGGCGGTGATGACTCAACCTCTAACATGTACGAGTTTGACGTCTGTTGAGGTTTGTCAGATAATCCCTCCGTCGCAAACTGAAGAGGAATATAAACTCATGGAATGGTGAAGATTTAACATAAAAATAGAATGTAAACTCATGGAATGGTGAAGATTTAACATCAAAATAGAATATATACTCATGGAATGGTGAAGATTTAAAGATTCATTATCTGAATTAACGCTCCTAAATTACTATTTCTTTGGCTTCGGGGGTAAAAAATATTTCATCAAGTCGCGGAACCCACACATACTCAAGTGATAATACGGCCATATTTTGTTGAACAAAATGTTGATAAATAACACGTTTTGGGAAATTTAATACCATAGTTGACATAGTTAAACATCACAGAATCACAGACTGAATTGTGAGTACGAATACAAGAGAATAATTTTAATTGGAATTGCTCTTTATCCAACTGTATTACAAACGTTTAATTAAAAAAATGTATTTAGTGGTGGTAACATATTATCAATATAGACAAGAGAAAGGTAGGTGTTATAAGATCTATAATGGGCAATCCATTTAATTGAGAATAAATAAGATTGCAGATTGGTAACTCGAAAGTGATGACAAACTTTGCAAAATTAAAAATAAATCTTTTTCATGTACAGTGAAACCTGCTTTGGGCGACCACCTGGCTTTAACGACCGGATTGGCTTTAACGACCGGATTGGCTTTGTATGGACTGGTTTTACTATATAAATGACCTGCCGTGAGCGACCACCTGTCAAACGCGACCAGCGGTCGGTGATTTGTGGCAAAAATGACCAAATTTACCCGTTATGAACGACCACCAGACATGAAAAATAAGTCTTTTAACTAGTGCTTTTCCAACGTGAGCCCCAGATGCTTCAGCAGGATGCATTTCTTTGATTAAAATTATTTGCAATCACAGACTATGATTTGGGGATTCTCCACCGGGACATGTGACAAAGCGGAATTCCCAGCAGGAGGGATATATCATTGGTTCATTTTAATCCACAAGTAGTATTTGGGAATGTGGATTATAAAAACTTCATTGTCTTATTATTTTTGACGTGAATGTTGAAGATGTTTTTGACCTAACTAATGTATGATGAAATACAAACAAGATCCTATATTCCATAGTAGCATAAAATTGACTGTACTTGGCTGTACTGTTT
Source organism: Siphonodentalium dalli (assembly GCA_032622095.1). NCBI lineage: Eukaryota > Metazoa > Mollusca > Scaphopoda > Gadilida > Siphonodentaliidae > Siphonodentalium > Siphonodentalium dalli. The sequence goes on from CP136065.1 coordinate 247,528,914, forward strand.
TAGCGATAGGCCTATCAATATAATCCAGTCGCTGCCTCATTGTGGCGAAGCATGAAAACGCTTAGGGCAAAGTGTCAAACTTACTCAACGCGGGGATTTAATGTCTGCACCCCAAGCGTACATCATAAAGGAACCTTTGTTTAATAAATACAGGAGTTTGTGTCCTCCCGCTATGAAAGAACCATCAACACGCTGACAATTAATGCATGCTTTCCAAGTTTTTTAATGCTCATTCCCGGGCTTCATATTAAATTAAAATAATTCCATGTGACATCATCAAGTACTAGTAGAAGTTTGCAGACACTACGCAATTAACTATGTCGCAACATTAAAACATCAAAGAGATATTCCGTAGTCGCGAAATGGAGGTCAATCATGCACGTGGCCAGAATCATTACAGGTCAGGTCAGGGACACCCACTGTTTATGAATTTACTGCTGTCACGACTCACGTGCCCGATGTGTTCTCTGATGGGCTGTTCTACTGCATTATTTAACATGCATTTACCTGCAGGCCTATCAATCTCTTTTGTTTTTTTTTTAACTAATATTAATTTAAAGTATACTTTATTAAAAAATGATTAAACATATAATCACAATCATTTTCAATCAGTTTGTGTATAAAAATAATTCACTTGCTCAGACATCTAACACTGATGATAGATGTCAGTTCAGTCGAAATTGGAACAAGCCTGTCGTCGGCGACCACCTGTCATGAACGACCAACGAACGAACTGTCAAATTATTATTCAATGACCCAATAGTCTATTTTGATCAAATTGGACAATCTAAATAACCTTGTATCATATAAGATAAGACACTGCTTCAATATCTAGAACTGTCCATTACCATTTATGTTACAAAGAATAATAAATAAACAATTAAATTTGTCCTCCTGCCCCATTTCTCTTAACCCTTTACCCAACAAACCGGCCAAAACCGGCCAAATAAAGCTTCAACAGCCTAAAATATCTTCGGTCTGTCTCAATAGAACCATACAAATATGGATATCATTGGAATCGGCTCCTTGACCACATTGTGATAGTTACAGTTATGCCCTGTGCCAATGCATTCTCTTATATATGCGAGTCGACCATAGGTCGCCTCGCATATATAAGAGAATGCATTGGCCTAAAAAAAATCTTTTTTTGACACTTTCTACCATTTTTTCTTAGATTCTTTAACAATTTTATAATTTTTAATGTGTTAAACCAATGCATTCTCTTATATATGCGAGGCGACCTATGGTCGACTCGCATATATAAGAGAATGCATTGGCACAGGGCCCTTCTGTTGGGTAAAGGGTTAAAAAGTTTGATGTAAATCTAGTAATTTATTTATACAGTGAAACCTCTCCAAACCGGACCCTCTACAATCCGAACCCCTCAATATTCCGAACAAATTGTTCGGTCCCTAATTTACCCATGTTCATTATCACTAATTATTACCTCTGTTATCCGAAACCTCTACTCCGAATACCGGACTTCTTTATTAGTCCAAAAGTGAACAAACACACTAATGTTTACCTCCAAAATCCGAATGCTTAAAGGTGGAAGAGACCGAACGCAATCAGTTCAAAGGTAATGATGTGAACATTTCCGCTTTTGAGTTGACCTGTGTGTGACCTCGATCACCGTTAGTGACAACAGTTAGTTGCAAACGGACGTAGCGTTCTTGGTACATTAATCAAATTTATTTACAAATTAAAACGAATATAATGCCAGAGTAAAAAAAATAAAACTGCTGTATTTATATTTAATCTTATTCTAATTCTAAATAAATTCCGAAAGCGATACCAGACGAACACGCGTGCACACAGGTAATGTACTTTCGTACTATTGAATAAGCGTACCAATTTAATTAGCGGTCTTTTGTATCGGCAAAGCTTTGAAACGTATTAAAACACCAGGTGTCTAATTAGATGCGCCTAAACCAGAATTGGTTACTGCACTGCACCACCTTCAGATACATGCAGATACAGATAGATACATGTTTGCTTATATCACAAACTGATTGAACAATGGTGACTTCACAGGTAATTAGAGCAATGACACATTGTTTTACATCAGCTATTGTGGTGGAATGGACTCTTTGTTTTTACAATTGTCCAAACTAAACACTAATTCGCTAAAATACAGGATGGTGGTTTATTGTTACCATCACAGTTTTATTAAATCAACTTATCACAATTAATGAGCCGTTGGGGAAAACGATAGCTCAGAGTTGAAATCTACTGTCAACAACATTTTCAAAAAACGCAAATCACCGTAAAATGTATCATTTCCGTGTTTCCTGGTTTATCTATACATATATTTATTTCTTATTATAGCATGTTTATCTATTGCAATTTATGTTATATTTTGTAGTTTATCGAATAAAGTTTAAGTAATCAGTAATGAGGTGTTCGGGTCTCGATAACTCTTACTGACGGCGGCAATATATTCCGATGGTTTTGCGATTTTCTGTAAACCGAACACAGAACAGAAGGGCCGGTCCGAAGGGTGTTCGGTTTAGAGTGGTTTTACTGTATTGGCCTTATGTATACAAACCTTGGACCATGACCTATTTCTCATTCTTTCAGCAGTTGCTGGGTCATCTAGGTCTTGCATGAGTCGGAAAAATGCCAGTTCATTGAATAAAACTTCAGACATATCAACAAGAAGATCTTCCCCACACTCTCTCAACCTGTAATAATATGAATTGAACACAAAATTAAAATGAGAGACATGTTTTATATCTTATCAATCGGGCAATCAATATTATAGGGAAGGCAAGCCTGCAAATAGGGTGCCTGTCGTTTGCAGAATGAGGTCCCCAGAGAGTGAATTTAGTGATGCTATCCCGCACAGCAGGCTAGCATCACCAAATTCACCCTCCGGATACCTCATTCTGCTTAGGCCTCATCTTCTGGGAAGTATCTTAAGTATCAAATTAACATTGTTTTTAGTTTTTCCTTCTGGGAAGTTTCTATATCCCCTAATTTGCAGCAGATAAAATGCATAATCGAGGCGCCCAATGGGTGAACATCACCAACTTCAAATGGGGAACTTCAATCCAATCCTAGGTCTCCCATAGCAGTTGAGGGCCTAAGCAGAATGAGGTTCCCAGAGGGTGAATTTAGTGATGCTAGCCCGCTATGTGGGGTAGCGTCACTAAATTCACCCTCTGGGGACCTCATTCTGCAAATGACAGACACGCTAATTGCAGGCTTGAGGGAAGGTCAGCAGTCATCACTGTCAACACAGCAATATGTTGAAAGCGATATGAGTTTTGATACTCACCGGTGAACTGGTGACTTTCCTAACAGTGGCTAGGTTTCAAGTTAAGCGGAGTGTGACTGTGGAGGTACATGTATATGCTGTTCAAATCTCATGGCAAGTTGTGAGCCTTGAGCAAATCCACTCGTACTGTTACTGCTCTGATACCACTCATGTGTTAACCCCTTCTATACTAAATGGATTCTCCCAGTTAGTTATAAAATTAAATATTGGAATAGTCTATTATTCATTTGGAGGGATGTTCAGGAAAAATGAGCAGACGACAGTACAACGTAAGATACTACAAGTTCAGAAAGATTCGTATTCTTTGGTGGAAAATGTTCAGATAATAAGTTCAACAATATGACCACAGTAATACTCTAATTAATCGACTTCTTAACCACAGCAGAATTATGGGTAACTTTTCAGGATTTAGTCAGAAATATGGCTTGTTGCCATTCATCGGAAAGCTCTCCCCGAGAGCTTTCCGATGAATGGCAACAAGCCATATTTCGGACTAAATCATGAAAAGTTACCCATAATTCTGCTGCGGTTAAGAAGTCGATTACTTAAGAGCTTTACTGTATGGTCGTTTGTTGAACTTATTATCTTAACAATTCCTAAGGGAACTACTTATCAATGAGTATTTAGTATAGAAAAAAGATAACTTTACAGGACTCAACAGGTGTCGATGGATCTTGTCAGCGTGATTAATCCTGATGTGCATGCATACGTTGCAGCCCAGATTGCATCCTCCTCAGAGGATGAACCAATGATAATGATGTCATAGTGCCCTGTCATCAGGGGTGATACTATGTATTGTGAGCATGAGAATGCTCTTTAACCACTCATGTGATAACCCTTTCTATACTAAATGGATTCTCCCACTCCATGCTCGAATGGGAAGAGTCAACTTTCCAAAACTCACATTTGGTCATGTTCAAATGTCAGAATTCTCTATTAATGTCAGGGAGCGAGCAGTCTTTACAAGAGTGGCTAATGGATGTTAATAATGATGACATTATGACATAATGACAGTTTTATATAGCAATTAACCAATTACTTGCTCCAACACGCTTTTAAACATTACAATATGCTAACACTAAACGATATGGCATTCCTCATCTATTGCAAGAGGATTGATTGATTGATTGATTGGGGTTTAATGTCGCTTTAGCAACTAAGGCCATATCACGACATTGCCAGTTTTAGTGGTGGAGGAAATCCGCAAACTTGCGACTAATCTAACAGTGATTTCAATTGCTGATAAACTCGTCAACCATGTGCGGCAAACCACTGGCCATCGGCGAGTAACTGGTAACTCCACCAGATAACGATTTCGAGTTACAAAGTCCACGATGGTAGAGGTGGGCCGATAATCGGTATCGGTATCTGGCCGATAACTTTGTTATCGGTAACATATCGGTATCGGCAAAATATCACAAACTTGCCGATATCATCGCCGATATAGAAGACGTTGCACAGATTACTACAGAACCGTTACAAATTCGTATGGATGACGGCAAAACGATGTAACAGTAACTTAAAGGTGTCATATTTGTGTATAAAGTACATCATTTTGGATAAAAATCGCTCAGTGGTAGGCCTAAGCATAATTACATGTAATTAATGCAGACATAGTATATCGTTTTATGGATACTTGCAATGGGCTACAGTGTACTGTCAGTGACACAAAAACAAATCGGGATCGCAAACATCTATTAGCACTGAGCAGTATGAGCAATAGGGTACCCTGATTGACAGAGTGAAAGCTCAAATAAACATGTGTTGAATAGTGTCGGGATGAACGGCCTTTGAAATTCAGACTGAGCAACTTCAATGACCGTGTGTAAAAACTTTCTAATTAGGCCTACAAGCATCACACGTCTCATATATTTTGCGTATAATGCAACACTCAAGTACAAATGCTCATCGAGTCATCATGTTCACAAACATGTCAATTCCATGCTTTCATCACTCAAATGTTTAGCGGCAACATCAAACAGACACGTGCAGTCCATGCCATGAAGTCACACATCCGGTGACTGCATTGTGCTTTGATCATGCACACCGATCATTGGCTTCCAAAAGAGCTCAATTGCGCGCGCACGAGGTGTGAGATGGTCTGCCAAGTTGAGCACGTACCGAGTCGTACTCAGTAACCCCTGCTGATCCGGTCTTAGACTCTGTCGTAATGATGTACATGAATGTACAAATATAGCCCGGAAATAACCGGTATTAATTGTGTTTTGTCTATACTCTATAGAAACCAATTTATGTGGTGTCCCGACATTTAGTGAATTTGAATGGATGTGAATAAGATGATGAACAAATAATCCCTCTGTACACAGGGTCGGGAAAAATCGTCACGTGACCGTGCAGTCTTAGTAAACCTCGACCAAGTTTAGTATAAACAATATTTATTCCTCGATTAATAATAATGTGTACATAATATATTGAACAAATATCCTGCCTAGACACTCATGGTAAATTTTATTTCCGTATCGGTGGGAATTCCCCGATCTGCGAAAGGTAATTAATATTCATGTTTCCAATATAGCATAGCGTCCCGTGACTACTTATCTATCGATATAATTTGTGGGCGGGGACCAGGCTAATATAGCCATGTTTACAGTTTGATTGACGTGAACACACCAGCAGTAGGCCAATGTACGATTTCACAGGGCGCCAAGAATGAACAAAGACAAAGTTAAACACCTCTGTGATGCCACAAGCTTTGCGACATGAAAAATACTTGATGTATACAACGTTACGTGCTGGCGGCTTAGAACAAAGCGAGCTTTCACTCAACACTGATTGATATCATTCACGGACAATTTAGCCACGCAAGACTCCGTGTTTTTATTTGTAGCATTTATTTCTGACGACTGAATTGGAATTTATTTTCAATGTATATATGACAAAATGTTTGTCCAGATTCCAATGTGTATGCGGAAGTTCTTTGATCGTCAATAAAGACTGCCATTAACTCGAAAGATTTTTAATTTATGCGTGCACAATATTCTGACATTGATGCCGCGTGCAGCCCAAACTTTAAACATAATTATTTCCGTGGGCAATCCTGATGTCATGCCATCGTTCCCCAAATATATACTTACCGTCGGGAATTCACTTACTAGTAATGTCCAGTATACTTACCATGTTCACAATGTATATATACTTGTAGGCTACGTGTCGTCCCCGATTTCTATGTCGACATCCGCCGATATATATCCTTACACAGTATACACGGATGTTTCAGTTTACTTAAATTGTTTTCATATTATTGGGATATATACAGGTCTGTATAATATATCGGTATCGGTATCGGTATCTGCCGATAACAAAACGTAATTTATCGGTATCGGCGTTACCGATAACACCAGTATCGGCCCATCTCTACACGATGGAAACATGTGGATTTGAACCCTTATCGCCAGCGCTGGAGGGCGAAACGGCTTGGAGTTTTACCCCTAACCGAATGAGCCACCGAGGCCCCCTATTGCAAGAGGAATTGGCAGCCTTGTGTCAGTATTGAATCTGGTGTCTACTCATTACAATGAGGGCCCGGTGCCTCCAAATCATGTTGAGATATGGGGTTATATGCAGAACTAAGCTATTCTCCATACAAGTCTTTAAATGAGTTTTCTACCTTCATAATGGTGCTCACTGAAGCATGCAAGCACTCAGCAGGTTGACATTACATCACCTAATCAGTCCTAATTTACTGAATGGACGTGTTAAATTTCCCTACAGTCGGCCTCAGGATTCTTGAGATGCAGTGTAATAAGTTAGGGGGAACTTACTTATTTTGAGGCGATTATCAGATGCAACAAAGCCATACGTCACCATTCACCTGTTATGCCAACTTGTGGGTAGTAGTTTAGTTTACTAAATTTCTATTTCTATTGCTATTAACCCTTTACCCAACAAACCGGTCAAATAAAGCTTCAACAGCCTAAAATATCTTCGGTCTGTCTCAATAGAACCATACAAATATGGATATCATTGGAACCGGCTCCTTGACCACATTGTGATAGTTACAGTTATACCCTGTGCCAATGCATTCTCTTATATATGCGAGTCGACCATAGGTCGCCTCGCATATATAAGAGAATGCATTGGCCTAAAAAAAAACTTTTTACCACTTTTTACCATTTTTTCTTACATTCTTTAACAATTTTATAATTTTTAATGTGTTAGGCCAATGCATTCTCTTATATATGCGAGGCGACCTATGGTCGACTCGCATATATAAGAGAATGCATTGGCACAGGGCCCTTCTGTTGGGTAAAGGGTTAAACAGATCTGAATAATTTATGACATTCTTTTCATTTTACGGACATCCAGTAGTTTCTTTGCTGAATTTGGCTCTTACAGGACTCAACCATGTGATAGATAATGTGGAGAATACTACAAATTGAAGCCAATTAATTCAATTTTGTTGTTGAAAATTGAGCCTACGAGAATAAGAAACCAAATGAGATTTGATCAAACTAAAACTTACTTTCTTCCTTCAAATTTACTCAAGGTGTTTGAGAGAATGTTGCCAAGCTGGCGTTGGAAAAACTTTGCATATTCCTCTCCGGGTCCGAGTTGACGAGCGAGAGATACGATGAGCATGCGGATGTACGATAGGAGGTGCTGAGAACAGATGTCGTCCATGTGTTCCTTCAGAACTGGAATGATTTCCTTCATAATTCTCTTAATCTGTTGGTCAAGGTGCTGTGTGTCGATCCGAGGGTACTGTAAAGCAAATTATGCAGATTGGTTATGTGGCGAGGATCGCTACTTTAACCATTTCTTTCCCACTGATTCATTTGAAGTAATATTCAGCTCATATGTTCAACAACCAGTCTTATACAATCTGTTGAACTGTTAGCTGAACTTCGAACAAATGAATTCTTCAAGTGTTTTTATGCTTAAAATCTATTCATAGTATCAAAACATGCAGAGATGGACAATTTTAACGTCATGACTATTTACTTGAAGGGACCCAAGGCCTTCGAAGTGAGTTTATTCGAAGTAACATAAATTTTATAATAGTCTATGAAACAACTTTTATCAACAAGTACAAGTAAAAATAGATTGACTTTGTTCTTATTATTATTATTAATAACTCTCAAATATCGAGATTATTAACCCTTTACCCAACAGAACGGCCCTGTGCCAATGCATTCTCTTATATATGCGAGTCGACCATAGGTCGCCTCGCATATATAAGAGAATGCATTGGCTTAACACATTAAAAATTATAAAATTGTTAAAGAATGTAAGAAAAAATGGTAAAAAGTGTTAAGCCAATGCATTCTCTTATATATGCGAGGCGACCTATGTTCGACTCGCATATATAAGAGAATGCATTGGCACAGGGCATAACTGTAACCATCACAATGTGGTCAATGAACCGGTTCCAATGATATCCATATTTGTATGGTGTTATTGAGACAGACCGAAGATATTTTAGGCTGTTGAAGCTTTATTTGGGCGTTTTTGGCCGGTTTGTTGGGTAAAGGGTCAAACCATTGTTATGTAAACATTACTGTTTCAGTGGAATTACCAATCAAAGTCCAATATTATAGCAAAGTTTAATCAAAACTTGATAATAAACATTGGAAAAGGTCAAGGCATTGAAAAATATTCTGAAAATCAAATTCAGACTAAAATATTCAAACTTATTACATGATTATAAATGTTTGTAGGCAAATCACTGTAACAGTTTTGTTTACATAACAATAGTTTCAACATGTGAATTTTTTTTATTGGAGAGTTATCAATAATGAATACAAGAATAAAGTTTATTTATTTCTCCATGTTCTTCTTAGTGGTGATGTTTGTACAGAATTATAAACTTTTTGCACATTTACTCACTGCAAGTCCCTTTGACTAGTTCAGAATGTAGATTTTTTTTGCAGACGTGTTTTACATTGAAGGCTTATTTTGTAAAGGTTATAAATTGAGAAAACTCACCACGACATCAGACACAGAGCTCTCGCTGCAAACGTCAACGGCTGAACTAGATGTGGGATCTCTCGGAGACGTAAACTCAGGCTTATTATAGTCATCACCGGTCGACGTGGCATTTATTGCAGTTTCTGCCTCAAGAATGTCTTGTTCAAATCCTCTCATTCTTTGCAAGGCCTGTATGAAAACAAAGTGGATAAACGAGAGGCCGGTTATGAACGGCGAATGTGTAACCCATAAATAAATACTAAGGCCTGCGTCAAAAACATTAAGCATTTTAGCCTATGAGATTGCAATTGGGGAATTTATCAAATTACAAGTGTCTGATTAAGTTACAAGCAAAAATTGATAATGAACTGGCATGGCAGCATCTTGGGGAAACCATATTTCCCTTTTTTCATGAATATTCTTTTAAATCTTGGAAATTTCAGACATCATTTTTGTTATGGAAGAATCTAAATACAAAATGTGGTATGCCTTTTTTTTATAGAAAATGTAGTGATCATTCAAATAGCACCAAAGATGTAGATTCACTGAAATATGACACATGTGGAGAGATGTTTGGTAAGAATCAACTCAGTGGACTCCTCGTATTCTGATTTTAGTGCAGGACTGAAGATATGGTGCCGGACATTTGCAGAATGAGGTCCCCAAAAGGTGAATTTAGTGATGCTACCCCGCACAGTGGGCTAGCATTACTAAATTCACCCTCTGGGGACCTCATTCTGCTTCGGCTCCATCTTCTATGGAAAGTATCTTTATTATCAAAAAAGTTTCTTAGTTTCTTTGCAAAGTATCTTTTTCTTTTTTAGTTTAGTTTCTCTATATCCCCAAATTGGCAGATGACACAATACATAATCCAGGTGCCCATCAACATCTTCACCGTCTGGGAACTTAAATCTGTCCAGGTAGCAGATGAGACCATGCAGAATAAGATCCCCGGATGTTGAATTTAGTGATGCTAGCCCACTGTGCAGGGTAGCATCACTAAATTCACCCTCTGGGGACCTCATTCTGCAAATGTCCGAAATCTTATTTTCAGGCCTGATTTTAGTGGAGACATGGATTACAACTTATGACAGATCCTCACGGCATTCTGATTTTAGTGGAGGCATGGATTACAACTTATGACAGATCCTCACGGCATTCTGATTTTAGTGGAGACATGGATTACAACTTATGACAGATCCTCACGGCATTCTGATTTTAGTGGAGGCATGGATTACAACTTATGACAGATCCTCACGGCATTCTGATTTTAGTGGAGACATGGATTACAACTTATGACAGATCCTCACGGCATTCTGATTTTAGTGGAGGCATGGATTACAACTTATGACAGATCCTCACGGCATTCTGATTTTTAGTGGAGGCATGGATTACAACTTATGACAGATCCTCACGGCATTCTGATTTTAGTGGAGGCATGGATTACAACTTATGACAGATCCTCACGGCATTCTGATTTTAGTGGAGACATGGATTACAACTTATGACAGATCCTCACGGCATTCTGATTTTAGTGGAGGCATGGATTACAACTTATGACAGATCCTCATGGCATTCTGATTTTAGTGGAGACATGGATTACAACTTATGACAGATCCTCACGGCATTCTGATTTTAGTGGAGGCATGGATTATAACTTATGACAGATCCTCACGGCATTCTGATTTTAGTGGAGGCATGGATTACAACTTATGACAGATCCGCACGTCATTCTGATTTTAGTGGAGGCATGGATTACAACTTATGACAGATCCTCACGGCATTCTGATTTTAGTGGAGACATGGATTACAACTTATAACAGATCCTCACGGCATTCTGATTTTAGTGGAGGCATGGATTACAACTTATGACAGATCCTCACGGCATTCCATTCTGATTTTAGTGGAGACATGGATTACAACTTATGACAGATCCTCACGGCATTCTGATTTTAGTGGAGGCATGGATTATAACTTATGACAGATCCTCACGGCATTCTGATTTTAGTGGAGGCATGGATTACAACTTATGACAGATCCTCACGGCATTCTGATTTTAGTGGAGGCATGGATTATAACTTATGACAGATCCTCACGGCATTCTGATTTTAGTGGAGGCATGGATTACAACCTATGACAGATCCTCACGGCATTCTGATTTTAGTGGAGACATGGATTACAACTTATGACAGATCCTCACGGCATTCTGATTTTAGTGGAGGCATGGATTACAACTTATGACAGATCCTCACGGCATTCTGATTTTAGTGGAGGCATGGATTACAACTTATGACAGATCCTCACGGCATTCTGATTTTAGTGGAGGCATGGATTATAACTTATGACAGATCCTCACGGCATTCTGATTTTAGTGGAGGCATGGATTACAACTTATGACAGATCCTCACGGCATTCTGATTTTAGTGGAGGCATGGATTATAACTTATGACAGATCCTCACGGCATTCTGATTTTAGTGGAGGCATGGATTACAACTTATGACAGATCCTCACGGCATTCTGATTTTAGTGGAGGCATGGATTACAACTTATGACAGATCCTCACGGCATTCTGATTTTAGTGGAGGCATGGATTACAACTTATGACAGATCCTCACGGCATTCTGATTTTAGTGGAGACATGGATTATAACTTATGACAGATCCTCATGGCATTCTGATTTTAGTGGAGGCATGGATTACAACTTATGACAGATCCTCACGGCATTCTGATTTTAGTGGAGACATGGATTATAACTTATGACAGATCCTCATGGCATTCTGATTTTAGTGGAGGCATGGATTACAATTTATGACAGATCCTCACGGAATTCTGATTTTAGTGGAGGCATGGATTACAACTTATGACAGATCCTCACGGAATTCTGATTTTAGTGGAGGCATGGATTACAACTTATGACAGATCATCACGGCATTCTGATTTTAGTGGAGGCATGGATTACAACTTATGACAGATCCTCACGGCATTCTGATTTTAGTGGAGGCATGGATTACAACTTATGACAGATCCTCATGGCATTCTGATTTTAGTGGAGGCATGGATTACAACTTATGACAGATCCTCACGGCATTCTGATTTTAGTGGAGGCATGGATTACAACTTATGACAGATCCTCACGGCATTCTGATTTTAGTGGAGGCATGGATTACAACTTATGACAGATCCTCACGGCATTCTGATTTTAGTGGAGACATGGATTACAACTTATGACAGATCCTCACGGCATTCTGATTTTAGTGGAGGCATGGATTACAACTTATAACAGATCCTCATGGCATTCTGATTTTAGTGGAGACATGGATTACAACTTATGACAGATCCTCACGGCATTCTGATTTTAGTGGAGGCATGGATTACAACTTATGACAGATCATCACAGCATTCTGATTTTAGTGGAGGCATGGATTACAACTTATGACAGATCCTCACGGCATTCTGATTTTAGTGGAGACATGGATTACAACTTATGACAGATCCTCACGGCATTCTGATTTTAGTGGAGGCATGGATTACAACTTATAACAGATCCTCACGGCATTCTGATTTTAGTGGAGGCATGGATTACAACTTATGACAAATCCTCACGGCATTCTGATTTTAGGGGAGGCATGGATTACAACTTATGACAGATCCTCACGGCATTCTGATTTTAGTGGAGACATGGATTACAACTTATGACAGATCCTCACGGCATTCTGATTTTAGTGGAGGCATGGATTACAACTTATGACAGATCCTCACGGCATTCTGATTTTAGTGGAGACTTGGATTACAACTTATGACAGATCCTCACGGCATTCTGATTTTAGTGGAGGCATGGATTACAACTTATGACAGATCCTCACGGCATTCTGATTTTAGTGGAGGCATGGATTACAACTTATGACAGATCCTCACGGCATTCTGATTTTAGTGGAGGCATGGATTACAACTTATGACAGATCCTCACGGCATTCTGATTTCAGTGGAGGCATGGATTACAACCTTGGATAATTAAAAAATTTAAACCAACCAAAATCAAATAAAATTGTTAGTGAATAAAGTAAAGAAGAAAGTTATAAGAAGGCAACAAGAAAGTTATTTGAAATTCAGAAACAGACACCAGTTCATTTCATAAACAAGACACTGCATTGGGATTTCCTCACTTTGAAGATTTAACTTAATAAGTGGGCATTAACACAATATGTGGGCATTAACTTATCATGTGGGCATTACCAGTAACTTAATATATGGGAATTAACTTAATGTGAGCTTTAGGGCATTTTGCGGACAGGGATGAGGAAGAGTGTGAGATGCTATATGTGGAATACGGGGAAATTGCTTGCAAAGAAAGTTTAGAAATGAAAAGATATGTTAAAAATATCAAAATCAAATAATTATAGAAATTCCAAGGAGAAAATAGTAATAATGCTTAAAAAGACATATAAGTAAACAACAATAAAGCTTCAATAATACACTGGGTCTGGTGTAACCTGAATTCAGCGTAATGATGTGTGCCTCGAAATCACTTGTTTATGACTGTATCTGTCATTACTAGTGAAAAATATTTTTTAACCCTTTGAGTGCCAGCTCCGATTTTTGTATCAACCCATATACCCTGTGCCAATGCATTCTCTTATATATGCGAGTCGACCATAGGTCGCCTCGCATATATAAGAGAATGCATTGGCCTAACAATTTTTTTTTTTTATAAATTTTTTACAATTTTAATATGTTTTATTATATTCTTTAACAGACTTATTGTGTAGGTTTAGGGCCGATAATATCGGCCCCTGGCACTCAAAGGGTTAAAGCAAAAGGAATGGGACTATAGACAGCACATATTTAAAGCTGTTAGAAGAACCTGATCATTTATAAATTGAGATGAGAGTTGAATAATCGCCATATCGCAGAGCACCCTGCTGTAATACTATCTCTGGCCTCAGTGGAGTATCTCTCATCATGATATCTTGTTCTATAATACACATGCTCGACATTCAGTCTATTCCACAAGAGAAATTGTTCATGAAAGCAGCACACATCTACAAAGGTTCGGTCAAATAAATAAACTTCTGAGTTCTCAGGCACCTCCCTTGTCACTGAAATTTAATATTATAGAGACCCATCAAACATTGTTTTTAATATTTTCTGTTAGAAATAGTGGAATTGAACAACAATTTTTGAGTATGTGTTACAGATTTCTGGAAAAGGTTAAAACTAATTTCCTCTCTCCCCCATCTAAAAATTGAGATCAAATTTCCTGAGAACACAGATATTTTGTTTTGATGGCCTTACATTTATCTACAGTAGTTACATTGATCTATTCTAACTGAATTGAGGTTCTGCCGAGATTTAGACAGGTATATAATATGTTGCATGATGGTTTGCAAGCCTGAGTTTAATGTGCCTCTCATTTGCAGAATGAGGTCCCCAGAGGGTGAATTTAGTGACGCTATACCACATAGTAGGCTACATCACTAAACTCACCCTCTGGGGACCTCATCCTGCTTAGGCCTCATCTTTTCTGGAAAGTTTCTTTATTATCAAATTTCTTCACATAGATTCTATTTCTTTTTTAGTTTAGTTTCTCTATATCCCAAATAGGCAGAAGACACATTGCATAATTGAGGTTCCCAATGGGTGTACATCCCAATATTCACCCATTGGGAACTTCAGTCTGAGTCTGTCTCCCATAGCAGATGAGGCCATGCAGAATGAAGTTCCCAGAGGATAAATTTAGCGGGATAGCATCATTAAATTCACCCTCTGGGGGCCTCATTCTTCAAATGACAGGCACAATAAACTCAGCTTGTACTCAAGCCTGCAAATAGGGTGCGTGTCATTTGCAGAATGAGGTCCCCAGAAGGTGAATTTAGTGACGCTATCCCGCATAGCGGGCTAGCATCACCAAATTCACCCTCTGGAGACCTCATTCTGCTTAGGCCTCATCTTCTGGGAAGTATCTACCGTATCAAATTAACATTTTTTTTAGTTTTCCCTTCTGGGAAGTTTCTATATCCCCTAATTTGCAGAAGATAAAATTCATAATTGAGGTGCCCAATGGGTGAACATCACCAACTTCAACTGGGGAACTTCAATCTGATCCTAGGTCTGTCATATCAGTTGACGGCCTAAGCAGAATGAGGTCCCCAGAGGGTGAATTTAGTGATGCTAGCCCGCTATGCGGGATAGCGTCACTAAATTCACCCTCTGGGGACCTCATTCTGCAAATGACAGACACGCTATTTGCAGGCTTGCTTGTACTAGTAACTGAATTGAGGTTCTGCCCGAGCTTTAGACAGGTATATAATGCTGCGACCGGTACAGAATATGTTACATGATGATTTGACGAAACAGTGTGTTGAAAAGTGGGACAACCCAAATAAATCCTCATTTTGTTATAATTTTTCTCCCATTGTAGATGGATAATAGCAAATAATAAAACTAATTTTGGCCAATACTTCCTTGTTAAAATCACTTTAAATTGTTTGTGAAGTCTATATTCATAACAAATTAATTTCAGTTAAATCAGGTTAAATAAAAAAATTATTTCTTGGAAATTTAGAAATAATCTTGAGGAAAAAAATTGATATTCTCAAGAAAACTGAACAAAGCTAAATCAGAATAGAGCAGAAGTCAATAAATCAAGCTGCAGGTAAGAACACATTATAAACAACAAACCAGCAGAGATGAAGGAACCTGCTTGATTCATGTTGGAACAGCTATTGGAGCAACTACAGAACATTTCTCAACGTCTGATTGTGAGAGAGAGCAAGTCTTGCTGACACACAATGCAAATCATTCATTTTAAAATACAGATGTGAAGAAATATTTATTTTCAGCCCTCTTATTTCAGACAACCATTTGCCGTGGCCCAGTTTGTTTCAGCAAATGGCTTCGGCATTGCTGATTGCCGTAGCAAATTATGAGGGTTGATTTTACTTGGAACTTTTATTGATTGTTAAGATATGAAATGAAATTAGATGTTTTGTTATAAATTCCACAGAAGAGATCAGTAATAAGTCTGTAAGATTCAGACCATTAGTTTATATCTGTGCTGTTCTAACTTGAATCAAATGATCCCTGATGTTTCCTGTCACTCTGCTGGTGTAACAAAGTAATGCACAAAATTCACCTCCAGTTCAACACAAGCTGGTTTATTTTTGCCAATTTATGTATTAAACTTCATCAATGTCGGATATTAATTCTAAAATCTGTGAAATAAAACTGAAAATAGTGTTGATCTGATGGTGAATGTAAGAAATAAAGAGAGACCGACAATCTGATTTCAGCATTTTTTAACCCTCCTATTCCTGAATGGATTCCCCCATTCTGTTCTAAAAGTATACATATGAATGCTCCATTTTTCATTTTAGGGATGTCCAGAAAGTAACCAGACAGCAGACAGAGAAACACTCTCAAAATTTGTTGTTCAATTAACAGCCTTATTAGCTGATCATTAATACAAATGAATCAAAATTTAAACCAAGAAACTATTTATCATTGAGTGTTCAGTAATCACACTTTTGAGGATTAAACAAGTGGGAGTGATTTGAAGGAAATTGGTGATAACAAGTCACAAATATGAATAACAGTATTTTCCCAGGTAAATTTGGAAAGGGAAGGATATTGGAAGAACCTTCTGAATTCAAATTGCTATTGATTCAGCTTTTTGAAATTGGGGAAAGAACTGTGAGGATCACTTTCAGATGTATTTATGAAGCACTTTGTGCAAGTAAACATCCATTCTTCCTTCAAATAGTTCATCACAAAATAATGGTATGAAATGCTGTAATCAGAGTGTGGCATAACAAGAGTGACTGTTTCTTAGTAAATGTTAGCAGGCACGAGCCTGTCTTGCAAATAATCTCTATGTTGGGTAGTTTGGCCATACATGTCAATTTCGTGGTATGGGAATCTTGAAATCACCTAATCAGGTATAAATATGTAAAATTATCCTTAACCGTTTGATTGCCAGGTCTGATTTTTGTATCAACCCATATACCCTGTGCCAATGCATTCTCTTATATATGCGAGTCGACCATAGGTCGCCTCGCATATATAAGAGAATGCATTGGCTTAACAATTGTTTTTTTTTTTTTTTTTTTACAATTTTTTACAATTTTAATATATTAATTTTTTACAATTTTAATATATTTTATTATATTCTTTAACAGACTTATTGTGTAGGTTTAGGGCCGATAATATCGGCCCTTGGCACTCAAAGGGTTAAATGACCATTTAATTGTGGGTAAAACGTAGCTTAGGGTCAGGCTACCAGAAACTTGCTAATTCTTTTATCACCGATATGGTGATAAAGAATTAAGGTTCAGGTTACAAGTCCAAAAAATGAGGATAGGTTGGTAAGCTTAATATTTTATTGTTTTAATTTATGTTTTTTTATTTTTGACATATTCTTAAGGCTTTCATAGTCTTTTGCAAGATTGAGATGAGATTAATTTTGAATATCTTTGTATAAACTATAATAAACACAATGCTTCAACAAAAAACAAGCCCGAGTTTAGTGTGTCTGTCATTTGCAGAATGAGGTCCTCAAAGGGTGAATTTAGTGATGCTTTCCCGCATAGCGGGCTAGAATCACCAACTTCACCCTCTTGAGACCTCATTCTGCTTAGGCCTCATCTTCTGGGAAGTAACTGTTGTCTCAAATTAACATTGTTTTTAGTTACTTTTTCCCTTCTGGAAAGTTTCTACATCCCCTAATTTGCAGAAGATAAATTACATAATCGAGGTGCCCAATGGGTGAACATCACAAACTTCAACTGAGGCCATGCAGAATGAAGTCCCAAGAGGGTGAATTTGGTGATGCTTGCCCACTGTGCAGGATAGCATCACTAAATTCACCCTCTGGGGAACTCATTCTGCAAATGACAGAAAACAACCCATTCTGAGACCTTTAGGAAGTGTTTATTATATCAAAAACAAAATTAGAAAAATTTCTTGACATAAACCACCTAAAAAAAAAAAAATTCAACGTAAGGGGTGCAAAATAGAGTTGGTAGGGAAACCCGAACCCCAAGTATTGTTTTACTTTGGTGAGGAGAGCCAGTCTAACATTTGTTCACTCAAAATCAGTCTCTCCATGACATAACGAACTAAGTGAAATTAAAATAATAAGAGTACAACACCTGTTCAAGGTTAATAGCGGTGGCACCAAGAGAGTCCCGCGAGAATGGATTTTCACCCATACTACTACTCGGTGTCGACAACGAGCTAAGATTATCTACCCTTTCTACGTAATCAAACTGCGATGGCTGCTGTGACTCTTGGTGTGGTGCCTCTGATTTGTGTACCCAGGCCCGTTTCTGCAACAAATGCAAAAGTTAGAACACACAGGATAATGTATTGAGTGGATTCCGAAAATTACATCATGAGTGCAGCCCTCATAATTGGCTACGGCAATCAGCAATACCGAAGCCATTTGCTGAAGCAAACTGGGCCAAGACAAAGGGTTGCCGTAGCAAATTGCCGGAGCCAAACAATGTGAATTAAGATGGCTGTGAGTGACATGAATTAAGATGGCTGTGAGTGACAGAGACCAATGTTTATTAAACTTTAAATAAATATTTGTCTCGGTCAGGAATGAGATAATTTTCTGGATCCACTCAAAAGCACATTTTTTCTTTCTATTTTATTACACGCTTGTTCCTAGAAGTACAGTGCTATTGCTGTTCCATATTTACAAATCCATATGGATTGTCTGTATGAAATGTATGTTCTATTTGGAACCTCCATATGGAATGTATGTTCCATAACATATGTTCCATACACATCCCGTTGACATCAGACAAAACAAACACTGTATGCGCCTAAATAAATCTTGCAAGTCTGTATTATTAATGCATGAATTCTAGGATGGGTGACGTGTAATAAACAAAGAATGACACATGTTAATGGGTTTGTTGTTGTGTTATTGCGGAAGGATAGAACTCCCTCTTGTTCTATCCTTCCGCGCTAGCACTTGTGTCGTATCAACAAACCCATTAACACACTTGTGTCGTTCTTTGTATATATGCGTAACCAAATAAATTCACCACTTACAAAGATTAATTTTCATATGATCACCTCAATGGATGCAGCAAAGCCACCATACAATCTCTGTCCACTTATGCTGTCTTACTTCACTGTTGCCCACAGACATATTGTGACATTTGATATAGATGTAAAGTTAGAACACGATCTATCAAAAGCATACTAATTAAAAACTGAGTTTCCATTGTTTCTTGCAGTCAGTGATATTTGATATCAGAGAAAATTAAATTCTACAGTAAATTTAATTGAAAATATTATCATTCAGTTCTCTCCTTTCTGGAGTGAAAAAAAAAAATACCTGTTTATTTAAATTGATGATTTTTAGACACTCAGGGATTATAGCATAAATTTGGGTAAAAAATTCTCGTATTATATTTAATACAACAAAATATGTTGTAATTTAAAATGAAATTTATGTCATAACAGCAGATGAACAGTTATTAATGGACAAAAATTAAAGAGAAATTGATCAAATGACTATCACCAAACTATGAGGCAAGCTTCCTTGTACCAAGCTGAGATAATATTATGGAAATGAACTCCAGTAAACCAATCCTACCTTTATAGTTTCATCATCTGTCGTCAACAAACTTTCACTGGGAGTGAGTTCTGATGCTGCATATGTGTTGGTGGCTTGTGTGGTCTGCCAAGCCTGACGCTCCTGTAACGATGGGCATAGAATCTTAAATGGACATGGCTTGTTCGAACCCCAAAGTTATGTATACATAATTTGGTAAGAGGTGTCTCAAAACATATATACGGGAAAGATTTCCGAACAAGTTTGTCGATATAGTGCTGAAAATAAGTTTTTTTTTTTCTTATATTTTTCGATAAATTTGAGATTGTTTCGTTTATGTCGATTCGACTTTTTAATAAATCGGTGGTCGTCTCAAAATTGCACATCTAGACCATGGGATCAATTTGGATCTTCCTGAAATTTTATGAAAACCCTGTGCCAATGCTTTCTCTTATATGTGCGAGTCTCCCATAGAAAGCCTCGCATATAAAAGAGAATACATTGGCCTAACAATATTTACCTTGACCTTGTAAGCTGTGCATTCTCTCATATATGCAAGGCTCCCGAGGGAGGCTTGCATATATAAGAGAATGCAATGGCACAGGATCTTTAATGCTGCACCAGCGCAACTCTGGTTATGAATGGGTTAAATGATCTGAAGGACAACCGAATGGACGTGTGGACATTGTATATAACTCACCATTCAGCACATGAGTGGAAACAACCAATAATACTCACATAAACATTGGTTGGCATGTCTGGGGCAGAAGATATGTAATCAGAGACGATTTGTCGGATTGCCGAAAGACATCGTGTTCGGAGATAGTCTGTCGATATCAGTTGTAGCTCTTTGAACACTTGAATCAGAAAATGTGGGCGGTTCTCATTCTGTGAGATGAATGCTGCGACTTCCGAGTATATTGTCTGGCGGAGAGCTTCAAATAAACTTAAATCGTTCTGTGACTCAGAATCCCTGTAAATGAAATAAAACTGTAATAATAAAATCGTGGAACAGTGTACTTCAAAGTAGACTAAAATCATCCCATGACTAGAATCCAGTCAATCAAAACTAGAGGTGGGCTGTCCCAATGGGACTAAGGATACCCCTCGTGTCAGTCGAGAAAAACTGCAAACAAAATTGCCCAATCAGCCTATGTGCCAAGTTTTTTAAAGATTGACCGGAAAATGTAGGAATTCAAGCTCGGACAAAGTTCTGCATGTTGCAAAAAAAATTTAAGTCGAAAGAGGGGGATAACTCCACAAAAAAGTCAGACAGACCTCATAATCGCAGGTACTAAATATCTGTGCCAAATTAAAAAAAAAAAAATTGACAGAAAAATGTAGGAATAAAAGCTCGGACAAAATTGTGACAACGGACGGACGCCCCGAAGGATGGACAGACAAGCTGATTCCAGTGTACCCCCCTCCCCACATCTCGTTGTGGGAGTATAACAATCCTAAACCTAAAATCATGTTTAGTACAATCAGGCACTTCTACAAAGTGAATTAATTGATTTGTCTTCAAGATGTTCAGATGTCATTGAACAAGGTTTGTAGAAGTGTTAGGTTTACAAATAATGTTTTCATTATGCTCTCAAAGTATGTCAGTACAAAAAAAAATAAAAAATTGGGATAGTTTTAAATATTTAGGCTTTTCAAAACTTGAGATAATTAAGAGGTTTAGGTATTATAAAATTTACCTATCATCAACATTCTCTGGACCGGGTTCACTCGATGCAACACTCGACACGCTGGCCTGATCCCATGATGCGGTCGCACCCATGGCTCCGGTTTGTGATGCTAGGTTGCGGAATCTCCCATACTCTACAAGACAAAGTAGCAAATTAACCCCTGATTATTAAATATTAGCTGGTTAGAAGTTAATTTAGAAATTTTTAGATAAAAAGTGATTTTTTAGATAAAAAGTGATTATGGAACATTTCCGCCAAATGACAGAATAGAGACATTATAACCTCGGAAAGGATGGCTGAAATATGAAACTGGAATCAATGCAAATGATCAAGACAACCGAATACACATTTCAAATCTGACTAAACATTTTAAGTTTCATTTTCACAATCTGCAAACAAGGTTAACTAGATACAATGCTATTACAGTGTTAATCAAGTACAATGCCAGAATAACATTTAATCAAACAATATGTGAGGAACAAAGATAACAAGAGAACCACTTGGGCTTGGCTAAATACAAAAGTTTGTTTGCCCATTACGACTAACATAAGCCCATACGCTTGATATTGAACCTGGTCCATAATGTATATACTATATTGATGTAATATCTATTGTAAGACTCTTGAGATGTGGCCCTGTGCACTCAGGATCACCTCAGCACAGGACACATCGTTGATGATTCATCTGGCAATCAATAAACGCCAAATGTTGGGATCGGACAATGGAAATCATATGAGAACCATCTGGAGGGAAGTTTGTGATAATATATCTTGGAGAGAAGTCGTGACGCTTTCCCGCTCCGCTATACCAACATGCTGGTGTGAATGCGATGATTGTGTGACTTAATTATGAAGAGTTATAAATGTCGTGGTATGTCAGTAAATAAAAATCCTTATCATCCTAAATCAAAGGAGCCTGATTTTCCCTCCCATATGTTCGCTCGTGGCCAGAGTGGTACACTATTGTTGTATTATTCATGGAATAAATACTGATTAACCCTTTACCCAACAAACCGGCCAAAAACGGCCAAATAAAGCTGCAACAGCCTAAATTATCTTGGGTCTGTCTCAATAAAACCATACAGATATGGATATCATTGGAACCGGCTCATTGACCACATTGTGATGGTTACAGTTATACCCTGTGCCAATGCATTCTCTTATATATGCGAGTCGACCATAGGTCGCCTCGCATATATATAAGAGAATATATTGGCCTAAAAAAAATCTTTTTTTAACACTTTTTACCATTTTTTCTTACATTCTTTAACAATTTTATCATTTTTAATGTGTTAAGCCAATGCATTCTCTTATATATGCGAGGCGACCTATGGTCGACTTGCATATATAAGAGAATGCATTGGCACAGGGCCGTTCTGTTGGGTAAAGGGTTAAACAAGGCGATGCAAAGTCAATTTCTGTTTCTCAGGCCAAACAATTCTGCACTGGCACAGGATCTTTAATGCTGCACCAGTGCAGCTCCCGTCATGAAAGGGTTATCAAATCAGGTAAATTCTATGTTGATAAAGGGCCGTAACTAATGAAAAAAAATCATTGGATCAAATCTATATATATTCAAACTTATTACCTGTATTTTTGTCTGAGGAACACACATACCAATATTTGTTCTGATCAAGTATAAATCCAAACTGAAGTTATCAGTTGGCAACCAAAATATTAACGATCCGTAGTCCGACTGATTACACAACACAACCGTTTTTTCAAGTGGCATATAAAACTGACCTTGTTGTTCTTCATAGGTTGTTGATGTTGATTTATTCACCTTTCTTGCTCTGTTTTGTCTGAAGAAATTAAATCTAAATTGAGGGGGCCAGGTTTATGAATACAAAATTTGTCAAAATTATTATTAAACATCTTCGGAAAGCTTAACTAAAATAAATTCCAAGGTATGTCCAGATAATAGGTTAGATTAGGTTCAAACTGCTAAGATATATATATATATATCGGTATCGGAAATCAGGCCGATTGTGTCGCTAAATAATTTGTAATCAGGTTTTTTCGTAATTGGCTCATCTCCATATAATAAGCCTTTCTATACTGAATGGATTCTCCCATTCAGTTATAAAAGTCTAAATTGGGAGATACAGCGCTGTGGTTGTTTGGGGGCATATTTAGTAAGAACAGCATCACGGTTCACGACCACAGTACCGTATCACTCAATAACACACTACAATCATTTACCATTTCTGTTTTTGAGTCAATCTGTTATCCTGAAGATTTTTGTTACCTTTTGAATTGTGCTTTGAGTCGATAAATTACCTTTTCTGCCTTTGAGTTCGCTCACTGAGCCTGAGAGGAGGAACAGGTCTGTTTCCGGCGGACTCCGGTCGTCTGTTAGCTGCATTATATAATGCTGGGTTTGGAACATTCTCTCTCACTTGACGATATGCATCAGCAGCTGAATTTACTGGTAATGACGTAATAATATTACTCCGATCGTTCTGACTCTGGGCTGCAGTTCGATTACCCATAACTCCTTGCTCTCTGCCTTCCTGGGTATTCCGACCAGGAAACGGCGGAACTGTTGGTCGTAATGCGAAATCACTTCTCTGCACATTAGGACTAATAGTAGGAGCTGCTGTATTCGGAGCTCCATCGTACGTCGTATTCCGAACTGGGAATAGCGGAACTTTGGGTCTAAGAGTGAAATCGTTTCGTTGAACGTTTGGTACATTTGGACTGATGGTTTGTGCGTTAGCCGACGTCGTCCCATCGTAAGGTGTAGACATTACTGGAAACGTAGCATTATTGAGTTGGGCTGGCATTCCCGTGTCGCTATGGTGATAGGTGAGATTTTGGTTGTCGAAGAGATTGAATAGTTGGTTGATTTGATGTTGAATACTTGTGATCTGAGACTGCTGCACGGACAGCTGTGGGTGACAGTTATTCATGAGAAGCATCTGTTGCTGCATCATGTCAGGCATCGTGTTACTCCGGCACGTCATACTCGGACTCATGGACACTCCTGTAATATCAATAAGAAAATAATAATGAGACAAAATAAGGCCAAATAAAATATATTATTTCAGTCTCAGACATCGCCGCATTGAAATAAATGGCCGGCATTGGACGTCTTATTTCAATTTTTTATATTATGACCAAAAAAGGTTAAAAATGAAAAATAAATACAATTTTTCAAAATTATTTTGCTATGCTTTTAATATGTCCATATGTATTGAGTATTAATATTAACATACATGAACTCTTAACATATCTCTGTGATTGATAGATTGACTATCATATATATACATTGTGACATAGAACATTAAGTAGATGACTACATGGAAGAAAATGATTAGCTGATCATCATAGTCTGGTGTACTAATTGGAACTCCAGAACAATTGAAAGGTACTGGTACTTCATGTCATGTGATTTTATTTGTGTGGGGTATTGAAAGGTACTGGTACTTCGTGTCATGTGATTTTGTTTGTGTGGGGCATTGAAAGGTACTGGTACTTCGTGTCATGTGATTTTATTTGTGTGGGGTATTGAAAGGTACTGGTACATCATGTCATGTGATTTTATTTGTGTGGGGTATTGAAAGGTACTGGTACTTCATGTCATGTGATTTTGTTTGTGTGGGGTATTGAAAGGTACTGGTACTTCGTGTCATGTGATTTTGTTTGTGTGGGGTATTGAAAGGTACTGGTACTTCGTGTCATGTGATTTTATTTGTGTGGGGTATTGAAAGGTACTGGTACTTCGTGTCATGTGATTTTGTTTGTGTGGGGTATTGAAAGGTACTGGTACTTCGTGTCATGTGATTTTGTTTGTGTGGGGCATTGAAAGGTACTGGTACTTCGTGTCATGTGATTTTGTTTGTGTGGGGTATTGAAAGGTACTGGTACTTCGTGTCATGTGATTTTGTTTGTGTGGGGTATTGAAAGGTACTGGTACTTCGTTTCATGTGATTTTGTTTGTGTGGGGTATTGAAAGGTACTGGTACTTCATGTCATGTGATTTTGTTTGTGTGGGGCATTGAAAGGTACTGGTACTTTGTGTCATGTGATTTTGTTTGTGTGGGGTATCCCATGGGTGAACTTATGGAAGGGAATAATTATTGTGAGGATAATTCTAACCTGATGTATTGACAAGGTTTTGACTATAATTCTTACCTGAGGTATTGACATGGTCTTGACTATAATTCTAACCTGATGTATTGACAAGGTTTTGACTATAATTCTAACCTGAGGTATTGACATGGTCTTGACTATAATTCTAACCTGATGTATTGCTGTGGTTTTGACTATAATTCTAACCTGATGTATTGACAAGGTTTTGACTATAATTCTTACCTGAGGTATTGACATGGTCTTGACTATAATTCTAACCTGATGTATTGACAAGGTTTTGACTATAATTCTTACCTGAGGTATTGACATGGTCTTGACTATAATTCTAACCTGATGTATTGACGTGGTTATGTATAATTTTAACCTGATGTATTGACGTGGTTATGTATAATTCTAACCTGATGTATTGATGTGGTTTTGGAAATATTCCTGGATGACCTTTTGCTCATTAAGTATCTTTTCACACATGGCTGCTGTACTCTGTAGCTGTCTCTTCGTCGACTCAGACTTGGAAACCTGGGTGGAAGTTTCACTCTGTTCGTTATCTCGTACTATCTGCTCCGCTGATCTATAGTTCTACAATGGAATAATTTACTCATAAGTTAGGCCTCAGTGAGTGGTTCCAGATCAATTTAATGGCACTATTAATAGGCCTGTAACGATATGCTTGGTCATGATACGATACGTATCGCGATACGGGGCCAACGATACGATACGTATCGCGATACACAAAATTTGATCCCACGAGTAAATAGCTATTCAAGTTCAACACTCCAAATTTGCACAACTCTCAGATGTTATCGTAGAAAGATGAAATATACTAATTTTAGTGAACAGTATATCATTTCACAGTTGGCAGTCAGTTGCTGGAGTTTCTGACTGAAAATGAACTTTTCTGACAATATACTCAGATATAACTATTGACAAGTAGTCTAAGCACCCAGCGACAGTTCGCCATGCACCATTAAACTATATGCCTAATAATGGCACATGACGAAATGTCGCTGGGCAGCTGGGCTCTTATACACTACTTTTTATTATGCTCATAGTTATATCTGAGTATATTGTCAGAAAAGCTAATTTTCAATCCGAAACTCATGATGCAACAGTGATTCAAGTCTTATTTTTTAAATTCATTTTATATTTTAATCAACAGTAATTCAACACAACAATGTGACATTTAATAGTCACAACTCACAGTCTTAGCCAATTTAGAAAACACATCTTGGAGACGCAGCTGACCTGATGATTTGGGAACGCTAGATGGGCTCGCTGGGGTTGAGTTCGTCAAGTCTATAGCCTAGTCTAGAATGGACATGTTGGTCGTAACACCAGTCTTGTAACTTATGTAAGAGGTTGCCGTCGAACATAATTTGGATATCGTTTTAGTTCTGTCTGTCTTAATGCATCCATCCTCTTCAACGGTGTACGTCCCAAAACCTAAATACTGCCAGACTTTCGACCTGTAGGCCGCTGGCGGATTGACAAGTTTTATGCTTTGAGCAGACATCTGTCCACGGCCCACGTGTTGTTGTTGTTTTGCCACAGACGATATATCCAATATACTAGTATTTGATTGGTTGAAATCACAGCAGTTCATCAAATTAAACCAATCGGAGCATGGCTTACAGTCTGTGGCTAGGTTACGGAGGTCAGTAATTTCACTTCCGCCAACGTTTGTGTCAAAGGTCAAAGTGCGAGCTCACAGAAACAAACGAAATTTACAGATTTACTTCCGATAACACTTCGTAAGCAATCACAGCTTACGGAAACGAACGAGGGGACCCGATTGACTTCGTAAGGTAACTGCATGATAATAGCGGAACTGTATCGTAGTGTATCGAAATTACAGTCAAATGAATCGCGTATAGAATCGTGAATGACGAATCGCGATGCATCGAAATCGCGATGAATCGTTACAGGCCTAACTATTAACCAAAATATTATATGATGATTTAGTTTCTCTGTTATGAAAAGTTCAATATGGAGCCATTTAATTAATAATAATTTTGTATCTGAATTTGGACATAATTATATGCGCTGAATTGACATTCTTAAAGGGGTACTGTACACTAAGATAGGCAATTGTTTTATTTACTCCCATTGAAATAACTTTCAAGTTAGATTGTGTTCGTGTTATATGAGT
This sequence comes from Siphonodentalium dalli, assembly GCA_032622095.1. NCBI lineage: Eukaryota > Metazoa > Mollusca > Scaphopoda > Gadilida > Siphonodentaliidae > Siphonodentalium > Siphonodentalium dalli. The sequence continues at coordinate 247,556,621 of CP136065.1, forward strand.
TTCGTATAAACCTAATTTAGCGAAGAAAATATTGATCTTGGAAACAAAAATATTACGTTTTCAAACTACGCGCCATGTTTTTGACATTCACCGGAGAAGACGCAGGTCGCAGGAAGAACCGGAAGTTCATTACTCACAGCTTCGATTGATGCATTCGATCTCTTCCAGCGAACAATCTCACTCCCTATATAATACTTGACGCGTTATGACTCTTGTTTCTTTCTCCTTTTTCCCCGAATCGGTTATAACGGGCCTTCTTTTGCAGGTAACATGTTTTGTTTGCAACTCAATAATGTTCGCGAATGGCCGTCGATAAAAGACACGCAACATATGCGATTTCAAGAACGGTAACTCGTAATGGCATAATTCTCCATTTTATGACTCCAGCCATAAATGAATTTATATTAAATAATTCAATTTTACTTTTACGATAGCCTGTTAACCGGAACGTTTTCAGTAGACATCGTCGACTCAAATTAGTTATTTTATAATATAATATTCATATTAGATCGCTATTGTCACTGGGAATTTATTGAAATTGGGGTACAGTACCCCTTTAAAACAGCACTGTATAGTTACATAATATATAATACGAACTAAGCTCCTGCAAATATTTCATTTCCGATGTAACTAAATAGACACCAATATTTGCAAACCGAATCGAATATCGAATGAAACATGTATCAAAGATTGGACAAGGCAAGAAAGTCCATGACTAAGCAGGACTAAGGGTAATTTTCATGCATGAAAGTTTGTCTTTGTCGCACAGATAACAGTGCAAAATAAGCGCATGACTCCATCGGAAACAGTGACCTTGATAAATATATAACCTCGTTGAAAATGATTTGTTGTTGCTACTGGCAGGGTGGTTCAATATAAGCTTTCGGATATATATTTTGTACACACTAATTGTGCCGGCATGTAGTAATATAGGTGTGTTAAATAACTTATTATATGTCACTGTACTCCAAACAAATTTATTTTTAGATCAACTAGTTTGCAAATTAAGTAATGCCGTTTTATGTGGTTTATTGAGCAAATATATGTTGTTTGCGCAACACACTAACTTCCTAATCAGACATTATTAATCAGTGTTAGATTCAACCATGAGTGGAGCACATGGTTGTGAGATGATCCTTGCCCGTCTGTATAAATTGTTCATTATTCCAGTTTATTGAAACCTAATGTAGATCATCGTCAGGTTGGCGCCTGAAAGTGTTCCGACTCCTACTTTTCATGGAACCTGCGATAGGTTTCCATCTACATGGGTAAAATTAATGCGGGATAGTAATGGAGATAGTAATGCTGATGGGGTCATTGTCACAAGGCTCCGGTCACATTCGTAGCCAGCTTTTTAAATCGATCACAAATGTAGCCAGCTTTTCTACGGCGATCACATTTGTAGCCAGCTTTTCATATTCATGCGAACCTCAAAGAACAAGATTAGGTTAGTCTCATTTTTCTGAGTTGATGAATGAAATACAACATAAATTTTAATTTGATATTAGTTCATCTAATAACCTGAGGTTTCCGATCCATGTCGTTAGATGCTCGAATTATATTCCAATATAAGTTGATAAACGAAGTCAGTTTTGGAGCATGACGTCGGCATTTTAGTCACGAACGAGATGACGTCATATTTCGCGCCATATAAAGCATGGAATTAGAAAAGCTGGCTACGAATGTGATCGCCGGCGAAAAGCTGGCTACATTTGTGATCGATTTAAAAAGCTGGCTACGAATGTGACCGAAGCCTTGTGACAATGACCCCATCGGTGTTAGTAATACAATAAAACATATTTACATTTGTCATATTCAAAGTTTTCAAACTAAAATTTTAGAACCAAATTCGAATTGAATATTGGGACCTTAATTGAATAACGAATCAAACAATTAAATATTTGCAGGACCCTACTGTGAACATTTATCAACCACTAGAACATGTAATAAATGTTTTTTTTAAACAAACCTCTTGTTTCCTTCTGTTATTTTTCTTTCCTTTTGGTTTCGCGCCAGCATAGTTTCCATCATTCTGGACATTTATTTGTTTTGGGTTTGCTGAAATAATATGTAATTTATCATTAAACTATCGAATGAACACTGATTCTCTGACAGTACTCTCATCTAATTTAATCTGCTGCATTCAATTGAAAACAAATGTTTGCCATCACAATTTTAGGAGTGCAACAGGTCTTCAAGTCCATATTTTATATCAATGTGCACATAATTAAACAATCTTTCCATTCATCCAAAATATGTAGGGCTGCAATGAGACCTCGTTTAAAAATGACCATCATCTCGGTTCTAGCATTAAAGCAATACATTACTTCAATACGGATGCAATGTTCCTCAACATAGTGGAAATAACTGTCAACTTAACATGACATGGTGGAGGTGACCATTATCGAAACGGAACTATGCCTCAGGTTCCACCAGCGATAAGTTGGGACCCCTTTGTGTTGGCCTGACATCCCTGTTTTGACTGAAGACATGCCTGTCGACCGGTGTGACGACCAGATAAATTGTCATATAAAAAAGCGATTTTATCTGTCTTGTTGCTTATAAAAGTATTTAATTAATAAATTGGCCACGCAAACGTTCCTTGCATTAAAATTTATTTTTGAGAACAAACGTCCTCATTAGTAGAGTCCTCGTTTAGTCAGTCAAGTCACTTATCTCTACATATTGGGTGCTAAAAATTTCTTGGAAAAGCGACCCAATGCTTGAATCTATTTGGCAATTCTGGAGGCTACGAATTCGTAAATAAGTCAACTGAATATAAATCAATTAAACAGTGATTTATTTATAACATCATTTTGAATGGAAAACTACACCACGTCCGACAGACACTAGGAGTGGGAAAATAAAACAAAATTATTCAGATGTGAATGTAAATGAAACAAAATTAAAAGATATACTGCAATATATAGACTAAAGTAATTCAGAGTTGATACACTTTTTCGGCGCAGTGATGGGAAATTTCAACGCGGTCCTCATCCATTTACAATGTGGTCACTATGCACCCTCAACATGTTGTAAACACAACAGCTGCATTATGTTGACGTTACAACCACATGGCTGATGCCCGCGTTAAAAGGGACAGTTATTTTGAGAATATGTGTATACTATGCTTTTGAATGTACTATCACCAGTAAAGACATTGCACAGATGCTACGGTTTCTGATTACACTATCAACAAGTACTCTACACATACAGTAATGCTCTAAGTAATCAACCCCTTAACCACAGAAGAATTATGGGTAACTTTTCAGGATTTAGTCGGAAATATGGCTTGTTGCCATTCATCGGAAAGCTCTCCCCGAGAGCTTTCCGATGAATGGCAACAAGCCATATTTCCGACTAAATCCTGAAAAGTTACCCATAATTCTGCTGTGGTTAAGGGGTCGATTAATTAGGGCATTACACATACTTTGGTTTCGGAGTGAGCGTGGGAAGCTCTGGTTCTGGTTCCTCTTGCTGAGGAGTGATGTTTGCCTTGAACATCTCGCTCGCTCATGTCTCGCGTTGTCTTCTAAGCTGTAATTATTCCTCTGACGTGAACTCGCTTCCTCCTCTTCTTCTACTTGAACAATACCATCGCTAGGGAAACCTGTCAAAATATAATAACATTGCTAGGGAAACCAGTCATAGGTAACATCGCTAGGGAAACCAGTCATAGGTAACAATTGAAAGAAAATCCGGAGTTTGCTGGGTGCCCCTTGAATTTGGGAAAATCAGATCAATATATAAACTAGTATTTTCAGTTTTATTTCAATATGCCCGGTTTCAGTGATAAACAAATAACCAGACTTTAACCTTTCCATGACTTTAGCTTCCTGAAATTTTGCGAAAACCCTGTGACAATGCATTCTCTTATATTTGCGAGTCTCCCATAGGGAGCCTCGCATATATTAAGAGAATACATTGGCCTAACAATATTTACCTGCACCTTGCAAGTTAGTACGTTCTCTTATATATGCGAGGCTCTCTACGGGAGACTCGCATATATAAGCGAATGTACTGGCACAGGATATTTAATGCTGCACCAGGGCAGCTCCCGTCATGAAAGATTGAAGATTGGATATTCATAGCGAAGGCCAAACAAAATTAATGTTCTGTTTCTCAGACATTGACCACCAAAGAAATATGGCCTGCTGGGTGCTTTTTATGGCCAACCAAAAACTAAAATTATTAATCATCCTGCCGTTCAGCTTCAGAACACACGTGCGCAATCTTTGTCCATTTAAACTTGTAATAGATATTTCCCTTTGTTATTTCTGATAATATATAAGTTTTCTTTTTGGTTTGTTTAAACTGTATGTATTTGGCTTATACAACAGATTGTTATATTAAAATTGCAATCACTTAACCCTTTTCTGACAGGAGCTGTACTGGTGCAGCATTAAATACCCTGTCCCAGTGCATTCTCTTATTTATTTGAGTCTCCCATAGGGAGCCTTGCAAGAGAATGCACTGGCTTACAAGGTCAAGGTAAATATTGTTAGACCAATGCATTCTCTTATATATGCGAGGCTGACTGTGGGAGACTTGCATATACAAGAGTATGCATTGGCACAGGTTTTCGCAAAATTTCAAAAAGCTCCAGGCATGAAATGGTTAATCAAGAAAAGTCATTTTTCACACCAATCTGTTTTTTGTTGATAATTCGGGAATAAACATGAAAACCTGCCTGCTTGGAAATTTTGGTTGTCTGAAAAAGCATGGTTCAAATTGTCTCGACATGGTCTTACCACCCACTAGTTAGATTTAAACAATATTTATTTCTTCCCCAAAAAACATTTAATTATGAAACATGTATGTATATAAGACTGGAATGGAGGAAGATTTGACAACAAGCATCAGATTCTTATATATAACCATCTCCTCAGAAAATGACAAAGAAAAAAGAAAAGAATAGTGTATAGTGAGAAGTGAGAAGTGGAAGACAAGATTGAGTAAGAGGAAGAAAAACAGGGCATGATGAGAAGATTAATGAACTGATGAAAAAGAGTTAGGTGAGAAAAAATAAAAAATTAATACATGTATAGAAAATTATCACTTCTCTTATGCACACGATATTGTTTAACGTAGGAAATATTAAAACTGCGAGTAGAGTGGAGTCACTAGATAGCCATGTACCACCTTTATATGGCTTTCAGTGCAGCATCGTGTTAGTGAAATGGTTACCACATTGTTAGCAATATCATTCTTGATTTATCTCTCTGAAAATAATCGAAATCAAGCAGCTCATTATGAGTCAGAAACACAAGCGTCCAACAAAATTGGTTGCTAGTTAATTTTAAGGTTTGTGTTGCCTCAAATATAGTCTTGTTAAGTCTTTTGGGGAATGAAGTAGATCCTTTAAGTAGAAATCATATTTCCACAAATTTTGGGCTAATACAGAGACTATTTAATTTCGTATTGTTGAGTGCTTGGGGCGATAATGTAGCCCACTAGTTTTAACCCTTTATCCAACATAACGGCCCTGTGCCAATGCATTCTCTTATATATGCGAGTCGACCATAGGTCGCCTCGCATATATAAGAGAATGCATTGGCTTAACACATTAAAAATTATAAAATTGTTAAAGAATGTAAGAAACGAGAGGCCGATCACGATCGGCAGATGTTTAACCCATCCCTTGGCGATAGTAAATTGTTAAGATCAGAATCATAATCTTTTAATGTTGAATTATAGAGTATACTGTTATGATCTAAAGTAGTATATGACAAATGTACATAATAACCAGTAATAACACAAATTATTGGAATGTATGAGTCAATATAGAAGGGTTAATATAACATCTAAACTCTAGAGCCTGTCACCACTATCATAGTGTGCGCAGTTCTATTCATGTTGTTGCAAATTGCCATGTGAGATATCAAAATAATATAATTATTTATTTAATGGAAAAGGTTAAAAGACATGGAATGGGTAAAAGGGGTTAAATCACCTATCTCTGCCCTGTTTGATCCAATGTAGTCCCATCATCCAAGGACTTAGAGAGCTCCATTGGTCTAGTTAAATCAATTCACCTGGCTAAGTTGTGGTTAAAAAGATAGCTAAATCAATTTATCCAATAATTCACTGTGTCTCTTATACAGACCTAACATATGAGGGCTATAAATAACTCTCAAAGCAATAAACTATATTGTCTTTTATCTTGCTCACAGAGAAGCAGGTATTCATTAATTGTAAGTTACTTGGGTTATAATCTGGATAATTCTTAGTTTAAAAAGGGCCATATCTCTGGTATAACAAATTGGATCTAACCCATATTCAAACTCGTTCTGTATTTTGAGTTGAGAAACTCACATACCAAATTTGGTTCCTATCAGATGAAAAGTGGTTGATTTATCGAAGTACATGTATGTGTGAATCATATGTCAAAGGACCATAACACCATTAAAAAAAATCCGATCAAACCCATATTCGAAATCAATCTGTATGTTGGTCTGAGAAACTCATACACCAAATTTGGTTCCAATCAGATAAAAAATGTTTGAGTTATGGCAGAATTCATGAATTCTAAGTCGAAAAAGGGCCATAACTCCGTAAAAAAAACTCCGATCAAACCCATATTTGAACTCGATCTGTATTTTGGGTCGAGAAACTCACATACCAAATTTGGTTCCGATCAGATAAAAAATGTTTGAGTTATGGCAGAATTCATTAATTCTAAGTCGAAAAAGGGCCATAACTCCGTAATAAAAAGTCGGATCAAACCCATATTCGAACTCGATCTGTATTTTAGGCTGAAAACCCCATATACAAAATTTGGTTTTGATCAGGTAAAAAATGTTTGAGTTATCGCATTACACGTAAAGTGTCTACGGACGGACAGACAGACAGACGGACGGACAGACGGACGGACGGACGGACGCACGACGAGTGGTCAATCCGGACAACGACACTATGTTTACCATACATGGTATGGGTAAACATAAAAATGGTAAAAAGTGTTAAAAAAAGATTTTTTTAGGCCAATGCATTCTCTTATATATGCGAGGCGACCTATGGTCGACTCGCATATATAAGAGAATGCATTGGCACAGGGCATAACTGTAACTATCACAATGTGGTCAATGAGACGGTTCCAATGATATCCATATTTGTATGGTTTTATTGAGACAGACCGAAGATATTTTAGGCTGTTGAAGCTTTATTTGGCCGGTTTTGGCCGGTTTGTTGGGTAAAGGGTTAACTAACCATCATCCTCGTCTTCTTCGTTGCTATCTTCTCCATCAATGTCATCATCCTCCGTTATGCTCTCCAGATTATCGACAGTCGACCCTCCCCAGGTTGCCATGGTAGCATCTACACTAGCTGCAGCTCTGGAAGCAGATTTATCAAGTATTACATCACAAACAGATACCATGAATACCAATTATGAGTCATGACTGGCCAGATAAGCCCAAAAGTAGTTCATTCAGGAAGCCAGGGCTCAGGAACATATGAAGCGTATTTTTCCGCTGAATGTTTGTTGAAGTCAGACATGATAAATGTTAAATTGATGTCCCTGCCTTTTTGACTGCTATTTCACCTACAGATATAAAGATCTATTCAGGATTCAAGGTTAACATTTTGCTTTTCATTTACGTTTTAAAATTTAAATGTTGAAAATAACATGTTTTGAGCCAAGAATTTCAATGGAAGAGACAATTTTCAACCAATTTCAGCCCAGTTACTGAACTACAGCTTAAATTTTGCATTACAGAATAACGTTACAAAGTATTTATAAGGTTATTTTAAATGCTAAAATGTGGTTTCTCATAAATTTTAAGCCTGATATATACCCGAATGCTTCAGTAGAGTATGATACTGTGTCACTCTGATTGTCTTGGTTACGGGAGTACTGTTTTCTGTTTCTATCTTTCCGCATGATCGCCTCCAGTTCTTTCTTCTTTGACCTCAACTCCTCGCGAATTATTCTCTGTTTCCTCATACTGTCATAGATCTCATCATTTGATGAAACTGGAACATTATTCAAGGTTTCTAAATTAGTTATTAACTCTTTACCCAACAAACCGGCCAAATAAAGCTTCAACAGCCTACAATATCTTCGGTCTGTCTCAATAGAACCATACAAATATGGATATCATTGGAACCGGCTCCTTGACCACATTGTGATAGTTACAGTTATGCCCTGTGCCAATGCATTCTCTTATATATGCGAGTCGACCATAGGTCGCCTCGCATATATAAGAGAATGCATTGGCCTAAAAAAAATCTTTTTTTAACACTTTTTACCATTTTTTCTTACATTCTTTAACAATTTTATAATTTTTAATGTGTTAAGCCAATGCATTCTCTTATATATGCGAGGCGACCTATGGTCGACTCGCATATATAAGAGAATGCATTGGCACAGGGCCCTTCTGTTGGGTAAAGGGTTAAAGCCATATTTCACAAGGTTCATGAGGTAATTTTAACAACAATCTTTAACCATGAGTGACCTGTTTCTGATGTGTCTTTCATATATTTTGGCCTTTTTGTTGCCACAATGTCAAGTCATGTCATTGAGAGCTGATTAAAAAAAAAGTCACGAGAAAATACATATATGCTGTCCAGAGATACAGAGATCAAAATCTGGAATGAATGCATTTTTCACTCTAAGGCCCATAACTCTGAAAGAATAGACAAAACCCGGATATCCTATGAGGACTCAGAGCTCCAAAGTTGTTAGATGGAATAAAGTATGGAATCCATTTCTATATCTCCTGCCAAACTTTGCTTGCATGGGGGTGGGGGAGCAGGAGTTGGGGCAGAGGGATAATAATGCAACTTACATGTGACACAGGGTGTGTTCTGTGATACACTAGTATTTTCCTCTGGAGGGTTTGTCTTCTTTACATCAGGTTTATTTGATTCTTCTGGTTGCTTTGGAGCGGTCTCTTGGGCCTGTTTGAAAATAACAAATTGTATAGAAATATGTATCCTGAAGTGAAAACCTGGTAAACATTCTAAGAAACATAATACTGTGAATGGCTTTAAATTCGTTGGTATTAATGTTCGTGGTCCAGCCATTTATGACTTTAACGTGGGTTCGTAAATATGTGGGTCCGCCGGTACTTGGGTCCGCCGGTACTAACTATTGCTTCCAAACCCCCAAATAATTACAATCAAGTCCAACGAATAGAAGTGCAGACACATAACCTAGGTGAAATTCACTCTCTTTTCATAACATAACTCCCTAGGCGATGAATGTACATCGAGTCAATAGTTACATGTACCTCCCGCTTGACATTCTCAAAATGGCGCCCGCGATAGTTTTGAAGATAACATTTTTTCGTGGGGTTTTTAATTTGGTTGTCATCAACAACCAAGAAAACCATGAAAATTGAACCACCACGAATAAATGTACTTTTACAGTAGAATAAAAATCGGGCATGACAGATTTTTTAACTTATGAGTGACAAAGTCTGCCATTTGCAATAACAATTTATTTTATGCAGGAAATTATTTATGCTATCAGAATAAGCTCCCACAGGATGTGTACAGAGGCAAGGCTTGGTGTTTTGTCTATGATAGCATATATCATGGCCAATGTTGACGATGTTGATTATCGTCAGTAACAACAGTTAGTTACAAATGGACAAAGTGTTCTTGGTATATTAATCAAATTTGTTGAAAAATCAAAATGAATATAATGGCTGATTATGACAAGATGCGGCCGTATTTATATTTTATCTCATTCTAAATAAATTCCGAAAGCGAAACCAGCTGAACGCGCATGCACACAGGTAATGTACCTTCGTACTATTGAATAAGCGTACCAATTTAATTAGCGGTCTGTTGTCTTGGTGAAATTGATTGAACAATGGCGACTTCACAGATAATTAGAGCAATGACACGTTGTTTTTACAGCAGTTATTGTGTTGGTGTGGGCTCTTTGTTTTCACAAAAAATGTCAAAACTAAACACTAATTCGCTAAAAGTTCACGGTGGTGGTTTATTGTCACCACCAGTTTAAATCAACTTATCACACATAATGAGCCGTCGGGAAAATGACAACTCAGAGTTGAATATAGACCAGAATATTAAACATAAAATATCCCCAGTCTACAGCAAAGCCGACAAGAGCTCAGCGTCAAGTATGTCAAATCTACTGTCAACAACATTTTAAAAAACCGTTAATCACCATAAAATTTATCGTTTCCGTGTTTCCTGGTTTATATATACATATATGTATGTCTTATTGTAACATGTTTTATCTATTGCAATTTATGTTTTATTTGGTAGTTTATTAAATAAAGTTTAATTAATCAAGGAGGTGTTCGGCTCGCAATAACTCTTACTGACGGTGGCAATATATTCCAATGGTTGTGCGATTTTCTGTAAACCGAACACCTCTCTAAACCGAACAGAAGGACCGCTGCGAAGGTTGTTCGGTTTAGAGAGGTTTTACTGTATACTGCTTACAAGAAGAGCATTTTCTAGTTCTCTTTTGTTAAGAGTCATGCTGACAGGAAAAACTTACCGGATGGACATTTAGTTTTCTTTTTACTTAACATACCACTCGGAAATTGAAAGTAATCTTACCGAGGGAGAATTTTCTAGTTCTCTCTTCAGTTCCATTAGTCTATGTCTTTCCATCTGCAGACCTGACAGTTGCTTCATGTGTTCCCGCAATTTTGCCTCAAACTGTTCCCTGAAAACGTAATTTTTTAAATTAATCTATAGTGTTACTATAACTACAACTCCAATTTTGTCTTGATTTTCATTTCAATACAAACTGTGATAGTCAATGAATATCATTTTATGTAATGCATTAAATTCTGTTCCAGTTCAGAATACAATAGTACTTTTTATTTTAGCTCATCCCATGCAGCATATCTGCAATTCTGAAAATGTGATTGATCAAAATATTAACAGGCAGGAATATTTTTCAACGGTGGCAAATGTTAGTTTCTGACCCCAAAGTTCAACAAATAATTGTGTAATTTTGAGCAGAGTGCTATTGAACAAATAAAATGAGGCCATCCCAAATGTTCTCTCGGTGAAAAATCATATAAAGAATGCAGTTGTTGACAATGGGGCTAGAACCTGGAATATGTCTTTAACGTCAAAAGAGCAAAGTATTAAATGAATTAAGGCCAAACTTTTTTATTTTACTGCTTTACGGATCCGCCGACCCTGTTTTCTGTGGCCGGACAAGGAAATAAAAATAAAATATAATTTTTATATTTATTTTCACAGCCGACCTTAGCTGTTTCTGCTTATCAGTAACAAATTATCTAACCACATTTCACTGGTGATTAAAGATGCCTAGGACACCACCAACTATAGATATCTCTGGCTATAATTACTTTTAACTACATCAAAGCTGAAAACTGACAAGTCATCTTGAGTTTATAACTGCCACCAATATACCTGTATGCTTTCTATAAATCTTGACATCTCTTTAAAACTTTAAATGGCCTTTAGAATACATGTTGTATTCCTGGGAATTTATGGTGATCTTTATGACTGAAGACCAATAACAGTCCACAAGGTTCTTAGATAGGAATGACAAGCTAATGAGTATGTTCAGTGTGGGTTTGCTCAAGTTACACTTTCGCTATTTATCACTACCACTAATCTCACCATTCCCATGTGTTTATTAACCCTCTCTATACTAAATACTCATTGACCAGACAAGTAGATTTCTTAGGAAATGTTCAGATAATAAGTTCAACAAGTTCTAAACTTATTATCTGAACATTTCCCACCAACTAATAGGAATCCTTCTGCACATATATTATCTGTCGGCTACTTATTTTTCCATGACATCCATCCAGATGAATAATGGACTTTTTTAATGTATACATTATAACTGAATGGGGGAGTCCATTTATTCAATAATTAAAATGTTGAATAAAAACAAACTCTTTATTTCTGGATTTTTTCAATATTATTCAATAAGCTGAGTTATGTTTGAAATAATAGTACTGGATTTGAAATTTGTGATATACATCCGAAAACTGTTCTCTGTAACATGTAAGTGACTGACAGAGAAATATAAAGACACAATTACCACCTTAGCGAATGTCCAAAAAAAAAAATGGTTCAAGCATTTTTATTTTTTTTCCGACAAGGTTAAAGTTAAAAAAATCCGTAAAGCATACAAATAAAAAAGTTTGGCCTAAAATTAAACTTGGTATACTTTTCTTCTAATTGCTGTGGTGGGATTTCTCCTTCACTGAATGATGAGTTGACGCCTGCCACTGCAGCATTTTGCTTGTTCTGTTCTTGTTGCATGCTAGACATATCGCTGGGAATCTGTGGTCGTTGTTGTTGCAGAGTTAAGATTTCTGCGATTTCAGCTGGAATCGAGGAGGATCGCTGTTGCATGCTACTCAATGAATTCTGTAGATCCTTTAACATCTTCTTAGCTTCATTCAACTTCCTGTTAGGAATATGAAAACAATGTATTATTTCACCTAAATCTATTGTATAATTGTTTAATTGCTGATCAGACCATAATCCTTGGGCCTGGGCTTTTGTATGTTAACATAGGCCAAATGAGTGGGTGTAATCCTAAGGTAATGCATTTTAATCTTAAACCAGACCTTCGACAGACCTTTTTTGTAGATTTTGTAGATTTTGACAAAAAATTATTTTGCAATTTTGGCCTTCCATCTACACAAGCCTGGAAATAATGTGTCTGACATATGCAGAATGAGGTCCCCAGAGGGTGAATTTGGTGATGCTATCACACACAGTGGCGTACATTGGGCTAGCATCACCAAATTCACCCTCTGGGGACCTCATTCTGCTTGTATCTATTGTCAAATTAACATTGTTTTTAGGAACTTTTTCCATTCTGATCAGTTTCTATATCACCTAATTTGCAGAAGATAAAATGCACTAGAGGTGTGACTGTCCCAATGGGACTAAGGGACTAAGGACATCACCTACTTCAACTGGGGAACTTCAATCTGATCCTAGGTCTCCCTTAGCAGTTGAGGCCTAAGCAGAATGAGGTTCCCATAGGGTGAATTTGGTGATGCTAGCCCACTGTGGGATAGTCACTAAATTCACCCATTGTGGACCTCATTCTGCAAATGTCAGAGTAAATTCAGGCTTGGTGTGATAATATCAAGCCTTGAAATAGGGTGTCTGTCATTTGCAGAATGAGGTCTCCAGAGGGTGAATTTAGTGATGCTACCCCGCATAGGGGGACCTCATTCTGCTGAGGTGTAAGCTGAATGAGGTCCCCAGAGGGTGAATTTAGTGATGCTAGCCCACTATGCGGGGTAGCATCACTAAATTCACCCTCTGGGGACCTCATTCTGCAAATGACAGACACCCTATTTCAAGGCTTGATTATCTCACCTGACTTTATCTTGAACGCCGGGATCTTCCATACCAAGTGAGGGACTAGACTCCTCCGATTGTCGTCAGTGTGATAATATAAACCCACCTGACTTTATCTTGAACGCCGGGATCTTCCATACCAAGCGAGGTCACTAGACTCCTCCGATTGTCGTCAGTGTGATAATATAAACTCACCTGACTTTATCTTGATCGCCGGGATCTTCCATACCAAGCGAGGGACTAGACTCCTCCGATTGTCGTCAGTGTGATAATATAAACCCACCTGACTTTATCTTGAACGCTGGGATCTTCCATACCAAGCGAGGGACTAGACTCCTCCGATTGTCGTCAGTGTGATAATATAAACTCACCTGACTTTATCTTGATCGCTGGGATCTTCCATACCAAGCGAGGGACTAGACTCCTCCGATTGTCGTCAGTGTGATAATATAAACCCACCTGACTTTATCTTGAACGCTGGGATCTTCTTCCATACCCATCGAGGGACTCGACTCTTCTGACTTTGTTTCCTCACTACTGAGAACTGAGGCATTTTCTTCCTCAGACTCCTGGACTGGTATATTCTGTGTCTTAGCAGTGGTTACCACGGGAACTGATGGCCTGGAACAATTAAATATTGTTAGGTAATCAGTAATCACCAAAAATTTATACAAATCAGTCATCAACTCATAAATTGCATAATCAAGGTGACTAATGGGTGAACATCACCAATTTCAACTGGGGAACTTCAATCTGATCCAAGGTCTCCCAGAGCAGATGAGGCCAAAGCAGAATGAGGTTCCCAGGACCTCATTCAGCAAATCACACACTAAATCATGGCTTGTTTGGTGCGACAAATATTTCACTTACCGTTGTAACTGTTACTATCTACGATGTGATTATAATAATTTGAACATTACCTTGGGTTAGGCATTAGAGTGTCTAGATTTTTCTCCGGCCATGGATCCCTGCCGCCGTTAACCTGAGCAGAGTCTATATTATCAGCTTGGTAGTATCTCACGAGAGACTTCAGTTCATCGAGCCTCGACTTCACTTCATGTAATTTCTTCAGCTTCTCTCTCGCATCCAGAACATTTAGCACGTCCTCCGCGACTCCCTCGGTCTCATTAACGTTATCGAGCAAGTCAGTCGTATCAATAACGGTGTCAACAGGTTCGCTGGAGACTGGATCTAAAAACATGACGGTTTGGTTTATAGGGGTTGATTTTCATTTAATTCGCTGAGCCATATCACATTGTTGTAAGTGTTGTAGATTGAAAAAAATTAATTTAGGGATGGGAGATGCAACTGGTGTACCGGTGAATCGAGATACAAAATGCTGAGATACATGTATCGTATCGGTCATATAATATCGCGTATCTCGATATGCCCAAATGCAGTTTGAACTGTGACCATTTGCAGCTTCTAATGTGTACTCTTAGGTGCCTAATAATAATAATTGGCAAATATTTTGGTTGATATATATAATATTTACTTCACTTCATCTCACTTCATCTCAGTGTGCATATGATTTCATGACTGGTTTTATTGATCATTACAGTGACAACTGTCAAGTTAGAAAAAAATATGACGAAATTTCCCTACGAACCATTACCTACTATAACTGAATGCTCCATAGCAGAAGCAGAGAATGTTTTAATCTAGGCCTCAGCATATTCACCTGAGATATCTAGATATGTATTGCCAGATAATCAAAGAAATGATAACTCTAGAATGGAAAATGGGAACGTCATTTGCCCTTCTTTTGAAAGCAGTCATGATGGTGAACATCCATACCAAAAGTCATTCGGATCTGATAAACAATGGCTAAGATATATGTTAGGACGAACAAAGTGAATCCAAAACAGATATCAAGTCTGCGTGGATCACAATCAAATCGAGAATTGAGGCAGGTATTTCCATATTTGAATTTTTTACCAACTTTTGATCCCTCGGTCAGCTAGTCCTACTGAGGAGGAACATAACATATTTTGATCAAACCATAGCAGTGCTTATACAAAGGCTGCAGCTAATGATTGGGATAATAGTGTGATGTCAAAACACATACTGCAGGCATATGTCTGTATAAATAGTGTAAAGTTTAAACACATACTGTAGGCGTATGTCAGTGTAAATAGTGTTATATCTAAACACATACTGTAGATGTATGTAATAGCGTTAACGTTTAAACACATACTATATGCGTATGTCAGTGTAATAGTGTAACATTTAAATGTATACTGTAGGTGTATATGTAACAGTATAAGGTTTAAATGGATCTTAGAGCAAGTAATTAATAGTTAAGTGCATATTAAACTGAAGTAGAAAATCCATGCTTACCATTGTTGAGCTGGCGATCGAATCGATCTGATCTCAGACCATCGAGTTCCGTGAGCAGCTCGTCCATGCGCTGTTTCTTCTCCTGTAGATCATACAGTTTGTTTTGGAGATGGTATTTCTCCTGAGTAACAGACGAAGCTTCAGATTCAGTGTTGTTCTGTCGCTCCTCTAATTTCTGAAAGAAAAACATATACACATTTATTAAATGAGTCGCTCGCAAAACTACAAAGTAATAATAAATACAACTTATTCTCAAAATGGCTTGATAACATGTGTCTTTACTTATGCATGTCGCTGTGTTTTCAAATATGAAATAAAATAACATTGCGTCGGCAATTTGTCAAAATGCCCAATGAACATAACAGATCGCATATACTTAGTAAAAAATTTCAATGTCTGGTACATTTTTGACAGGTACCAAAATTTTAGTTATTTCCAGGTAGTGTGCAATTGTTGAGCTAAGTAAGGATAGTGTGTGTTTTTTAAGACAATGTAAATTTTAATTTTTTTCGGTGGCCGTGTGTTATTGAGGTCGGACTTTAAATTTGCACTGTCTCAAAAACACACAATTCTAAAAATTGGCGCCTTGTTCGTTATATAGTCCCAGTCATGTTCAAAGGGCAACATTCGGCATGTCTCGAAGATGTATATATAACATGCTACTGTGCCATATATCTACTATATATAAGAAAGGATATGTTTACCTGCTGTAGCCCCATCTCGACCTGTAGATTGTTGAGCCGCTGACGAATCTCCACCAGATCCCGGGGAACATTATCTAACTCTCCGTCCGACTCGGGCTGGTTCCAATTACTTTGAGCAGGTTCCGGCTGGTTCCAGTTGCTTTGAGGAGCTTCTGGCTGGTTCCAGTTACTTGGAGACTTCTTTCTCTCACCCTGCTGAGCCACAAACAACTTCTTTTGTTCTGCTAAGAAATAAAACACAATAAGTGATGGAAATCATTGATAGATATGCCAAATCTGTTCATATTTAAAAATCGCCATTTTGTTTTTGATTCTTTTTTGATTTTTTATTATTATTTTTTGTAAAAGTGAAATCTTCTGCAAATGTGTTTGATGAACTTATTAACAAAACATAAATGTTTTGGAATTCAAAGAGACTCTCTGTCTGTTTCTCCATTATATACATATAAAGAATTTTCAGTATACTTTTTTTAAGATGACTGAGAGAAGGAATTCAGTAATCAGCGAGTTGATCAACTAACATTTATGAGTGTGACTGACCTCGAATGACATTGCATGACTAATATTCAAAAAATACATACCTAATGTTCATACAACATCAAAATTTATATCCCAAAAATTTTGCAACTTGAAATAAAAAAAAAACAGGAGCACGCCATCGGGGCGTGGCATAATACGCCCGTTTCTGGAGTAGAGTGGGGCATGTAGACAGAACCCATATTTGAACTTGATCTGTATACCAAATTTGGTTCAGTTCACTCAATTCAATCTAAAGTTATCATCCAGAAACCGCAAATCAGGTAAATTCTAAGTCGAAAAGGGGACATAAATCAGTCAAAATCATGCGGACGAAACCCATATTCGAACTTGATCTGTATTTTGGGATGGTAAACTAACATACCAAATTTGGTTCAGTTCACTTGATTCAATCTAAATTTATCATCCGGAAACCGCAAATCAGGTAAAATCTAAGTTGAAAAAGGGGCATAACTCAATCAAAATCATGCAGACGAAACCCATATTCGAACTTGATCTGTATTTTGGTGTGGTACACTAACATACCAAATTTGGTTCAGTTCACTTGATTCAATCTAAAGTTATCATCCGGAAACCAAAATCGGACGGACGACGGACAACCCATTTACATAATACGACCGTTTTTTCAAACGGCCGTATAAAAAAGGGCAAAACAGCAACATAAACCATGCATACCAAAATAAAGAAAGTTTGTGGAACAATAGAATGCACATAGAGCTATACTTTTCACACTGAGAAGGATTACATACCTTCAATGGCGTTTCTTGATCTTTCATCAGCCAATCTGTTCTCAGCTTCCTTCTGGAGAGCTAACAGACTCGCCTGTTTACCCTGCAATGCTCTTAACTGTAATGTAAATGAAAGTTTACCCTGCAATGCTCTTAACTGTAATGTAAATGAAAGTTTACCCTGCAATGCTCTTAACTGTAATGTAAATGAAAGTTTACCCTGCAATGCTCTTAACTGTAATGTAAATGAAAGTTTACCCTGCAATGCTCTTAACTGTAATGTAAATGAAAGTTTACCCTGCTCTTAACTGTAATGTAAATGAAAGTTTCAATGCTCTTAACTGTAATGTAAATGAAAGTTTCAATGCTCTTAACTGTAATGTAAATGAAAGTTTCAATGTTCTTAACTGTAATGTAAATGAAAGTTTCAATGCTCTTAACTGTAATGTAAATGAAAGTTTCAATGCTCTTAACTGTAATGTAAATGAAAGTTTCAATGCTCTTAACTGTAATGTAAATCAAAGTTTCAATGCTCTTAACTGTAATGTAAATGCAAGTTTCAATGCTCTTAACTGTAATGTAAATGAAAGTTTCAATGCTCTTAACTGTAATGTAAATGAAAGTTTCAATGCTCTTAACTGTAATGTAAATGAAAGTTTCAATGCTCTTAACTGTAATGTAAATCAAAGTTTCAATGCTCTTAACTGTAATGTAAATCAAAGTTTCAATGCTCTTAACTGTAATGTAAATGAAAGTTTCAATGCTCTTAACTGTAATGTAAATCAAAGTTTCAATGCTCTTAACTGTAATGTAAATCAAAGTTTCAATGCTCTTAACTGTAATGTAAATGCAAGTTTCAATGCTCTTAACTGTAATGTAAATGAAAGTTTCAATGCTCTTAACTGTAATGTAAATGAAAGTTTCAATGCTCTTAACTGTAATGTAAATGAAAGTTTCAATGCTCTTAACTGTAATGTAAATCAAAGTTTCAATGCTCTTAACTGTAATGTAAATCAAAGTTTCAATGCTCTTAACTGTAATGTAAATCAAAGTTTCAATGCTCTTAACTGTAATGTAAATCAAAGTTTCAATGCTCTTAACTGTAATGTAAATCAAAGTTTCAATGCTCTTAACTGTAATGTAAATCAAAGTTTCAATGCTCTTAACTGTAATGTAAATCAAAGTTTCAATGACACTATAGCACAACCTTGATCACTAGCAGAGATACACTTTTAGTAGCACAAGTTTGATAAATAACAAATATGATTAGAGGGTGTTCACAAGATGAAACAGTTCAGGCTTTTTCAGATCGAAAAAGAACCCTCTTTATTGAATATTAGTGACGTGATATGCATGAGTACATAGAAGTAAACATTTATTATTAAAAAATTTAATTATGATGCTCTAGATTGCTTAAGTCTGAAATTTGCAGGAGTACTGATTCCAGATCTACTAATATTGGAAATTTAGAAGAGTAGAAAACTTGAGATGGAACACAGGGATTATCAATATATGTACATTTACTGGTGATTCAAGATCGAAAGGAGGATATATTAAAACTATAATAGCAATTTTTACCATTAAAGACATTGAAATGAGACAACCCCGTCTTCCTACCTGTTCTTGCTGTCTGACTAGTTTCTTTAACAGTTCTTCTTGTTGTTTTAATGCTGCTAACTCTGAACCAGGGTCCATACCAGTGGCTCCCTCCAGCTGTCAATGAAAATAGTTTATTACTGGTATGGTATACTTTAATATGTCTTGCAACCCTTCGATGATGGGAGATGTGCTGGTGCATCATTAAAGATCCTGTGCCAGGGCATTCTCTTATACGCAAGTCTCCCATAAGAAGCCTCGCATATATAAAAGAATGCACTGGCTTACAAGGTCAAGGTAAATATTGTTAGACCAATACGTGTATTCTCTTAAATATTCTCTTATGGAAGACTCCCATATATAAGAGTATGCACTGACACAGGGTTTTTGCTAAATTTCAGGAAGCTCCCGTCCTCAAACGGTTAACAGCATTCAGCAGAATAAGACAAATAATGCATTTGGAAGTAAATTTGTACTCAGAAATAAAATGACCACCTTAGCAGACAACTGAATATCACAACAGTCAGACATGCAAAACAAATGTAAATATATAATTAAGTGAGAGTATATAATGAACAACAGAAATGTTCATGCAACATATATAGGTATCATCCTAAATAGACACAACAAGAAACTCGACTTACATACCAAAAGATAAAAAATACCCAACAAAATATGCTCGAGGATTTTAACTTAAACTGACACGGCGCGTTCGAACCACAAAATCATGTATACATAACCTGGTAAGAGGCATCTCAAATTATACCTATGTGGAGATTTCAAGCAAATTTGTCCATATAGTTTCGATAAATTTAAGATTGTTTCATTCGTGCTGGTTCAACTATAGAACATGGGAAAAAAATCTAGGGCTGTATTCGCTCTGAAACATTTGTGGTACTTCATAATTTTGATGATTAAAACTAAGAGAAAGCAGTGTGTGAAGTTTTTTTTTAATCGTTTCATGTTAAGATAACACAAAAAACCTTTTCCATTTCCGATTCCAGAATTTTGGCACCATTTTTGTACGTGGGCCCATACATTATGTTCGAATTTGTATTTTTTCTGATATCAATTTCATCTTTCTGGGAAATATAATGCTTAGAAAGGTAGTTCAGGCATTTATCAACCTATTTTGATAGTGGGAAAATTCAAAAGTGAAAATTATTAGATGCAAATCTGTAGCGCAAACCACCATGTGGCTTTAACACCAAATGAATTTATTCATAAATAACTTTATCTTACATGCATTGTCAAGAAAATACCAAAAGGGAAAACAAAATTGCCTGAGAATTTTAATTTGAGACTAAATGGATTTGCTTTATAAGAAGTTTGATTTTACAAATCATGAAAATGTCTGGAAAAAATAACTTGGTAATTTTAACAACACACCAAATGGGTGAACTTCGATTATATGTCATGAGATACAAAAAAAAAACTTTGATAGTGCCTTAGGATTTGTAATCCATGTATCTTCGGAATTTGATGTGATCCTTCTGTGTTCAATAAACTATTTTCCCATTGCAGTAACTAAACAATGTGTATGAGCATTGAGCAATGAAATTACAGCCCTGTTAATTAGCAAGAATTTGCCTAGACTAAAAAATTGCCTAGGACAGAAGTTTTACCTTGGCGAAAAAGCCTAGGATCTACATCGAGGAATATTCACATATATGTTGTATAAAATTTATTCATAATTTTGGAGCTTGGAAACAATATCACATACTTTGTTTGGATCTAGTTTAAAATAGTCGATTTCCAATTCACAATAGTCTCTGTTAATAGTCTCTTAATTTCATGTTGTTATCAGACTTGCCACAATGCAAAACCAATGCAACACCAACAGCAATTTGAATAAATTTAGCACAAAATATAAAAGGCCGCTCGGCCACAGTGTCCCCCGAACCGGTGGCTTCATTTGGAGCGTTGTTTGCGCATAAAAATTGGCATGGCAGAACACGAAATCGAATTTGATCTGTCTTTTGTGCTAGTAAACCAAATTTAATTTCATTCAGTACACATTTACTAAAGTTATCATCCGGAAACCTCAAATTGGCAAACATTCTTAGTCAAAAAGGGACATAACTCTGGTGAAAATTGGCGGGCGGAACCCGAATTCGAACTTGACTTGTGTTTTGCTGGGAGAAAGACACATACCAAATTTGGTTTAAATCTGATTAACTCTACTAAAGTTATCATCCGGACAGCAACTTTCGGGGTTTTATATGTCGGGTCGGCGGACAAAAAAGGGCCATAACTCTCGCAAAAATTATCGGATTAAACCGAAATTCGAACTTGAGCTGTATTCTGATATAAGTAATTCACTAAAAAACGTGTTTTGCATATAAACAATCCAAAATCAAGTTATCATCCGGAAACAAAAAAACAGAAGAAAAGGTGAATTTTCTATGTCGAAAAATGGCATAACTCTGCCAAAAATGGTCGGGCAGAACCCAAGTTCGAACTTGACCTGTGTTTTGCTGGGAGAAAGTAATATACCAAATTTGGTTTGAATCCGATTAACTCTACTAAAGTTATCATCCGGAAACCAACTTTCAGGGGTTTTCTAAGTCAAAAAAGGGCCATAACTCTCGCAAAAATGGGCGGAGCAAACCCATATTCGAACTTGACCTTTATTTTGGTCTGATAAACTCACATATGAAATTTGCATTTGATCTAATAACCGAAACTAAAGTTATCATCCGGAAACCATTTCCGGACACACGGACGCATGGACGGACACCGGCTATTTTAATAGTCCCCCGAATTTTTTTTTTTTTCGGGGGACAATAAGCGGCTTCTGACATTTGCCTCAGCTCTGCTGATAACCAACACTAATTAGCAGGGCTGAAATTACGACTTCAAATTGTTATACCTGATTGAGTCCGAACTCCCACTCGGGCGACCTGACATCGGTTCGATCCACAACCGTGTCATCCATGTTGTTGTTGGAATCATTGTTGCTGTCAGATCTATCAAGCACGCCTAATTTATCTTCGATAATCGGCCGTGATGACGAGCTCTGTGTACCCTCCTACGCCGGCAGCAGAAATGGAGGAATATGTTATCATATCAACCAAAACGAGTTTATTCTGTGATGGGAACAAACCAGGGGAGAGATGTATGAAGCTTGTGTATTATACACGTTCTTTTTCAATGATAAAACATTGCCTGTGTATCCTCATGCCGCGTTTTTGGGCGATTCGTTGTATGTATCAGTTGATAAAACAACATTTGTCTTATAGGCCTGCACATCGTGAACATGTGATTCAGGGTTGTTTTGATTGACTGTATATAAAGTCTATGTGTAACAAAACCAGAAATCAAAACTCCGAAAGCAAAAAATAACGTGCAATTTCCAATGAGAAGAGCATCTATTGTTGCAATTTTCATGAAATATTAGATTATGTCACACAACTGTAACATCAACTCAGCGATACAAACTGTTAATCTCAATGCCAGTCAAACACCTACGGTTTATAGCAAATGATGATCCTATCAAACAATCATGCCATAATTTCACCCATACAGAGCCCCAGACAAACATGAGCAGACGACACTCTTCTATATGCTTCTATATATGTGTGGGGCTCCCTGCAGGGTAATGTTTTTTATTTTATGTCCTAAAAATTTTAAGAAACATTTATTTAAAAAAAATGATAAAAAATTGTTAGGCCAATGCATTCTCTTATATATGCGAGGCGACCTATGGTCGACTCGCATATATAAGAGAATGCATTGGCACAGGGTAAAAAATCCCGACTTACGACTGGATTTGATATGCAGAATGAAGTCCCCAGAGGGTGAATTTAGGGACGCAATCCCGCATAGCAGGCTAGCAATACCAAATTCACCCTCTACGGAACCTCATTCTGCTTGGGGCTCATCTTCTCTGGAAAGATTCTTTATTATAAAATTTCTAAAGAAACTTAGATTCAAATTCATTTTTAGTTTAGTTTCTCGATATCCCCAAATTGGCAGACGACACATTGCATATTCGAGGTTCCCCAATGGGTGTACATCATAATATTCACCTTTTGGGAACTTCAATCTGAGTCTATGTCTCCCATAGCAGATAAGGCTTTGCAGAACGAGGTCCCCAGAGGGTGAATTGCGGGATAGCATCACTAAATTTACCTTGTGGGGACCCCATTCTGGAAATGACAGGCACACAAAACTCAGGCTTGATGCCAATGTATGCAATGGAGTCCACAGATACAGGCACAATACACAAACACTATTTTGCGTGTGCATTGCTTGAGTATATGCCGAGGATACCAAGGCTCAAAATAAGAGGCCGGTCACGGCCATTGTCCGACGTACTATAGCTTATGTCCAGTGCACTTCTGTATCTGTCGGACATTTTGTCCAATGCAATTCTTTAAACAATCTATATCTGTCCAAGGAGCCACTTCTGGCCAAATAGGACATTGAAAGTAAAAAATACTTTTTTTTAAATTTCAGATCAATTCATAGTGAATATAATTATATCGAATTGCATGTGTATCTATTAATCGATGTAAAGTTTTTGAACTAGGGTTTTTCCTAGGTGGCAATTGGATGCTCACTAAAATGTGTGCATCATTGACGAATAATAAGTTGATTGGAAATTTAAATACTGTCTCATACAGTACATCTGAAAATTTGACAGGCACATTTTGAAATGACCAACACCATCCAGTTGGTGCCTGTCATTTTGACAGTCAGTAAAAAAAATATATTATTTTGAGCCTTGGCGGATACATGCGTGAGTATAATACACAAGCTTCATACATATCGTTGCTGGTTTCTATTGCCAGTTGTGTGGACAAAGGAAACCTGGTAGAATCGATTGTCAAAGTACCAACAATAATAAATATGAAAGATAATTATTCATATTGTTTGAAGAAATTAACAGAATTATTCATGTGATAATGATTCAGTGCTGCGCTTTCAGATTCTATCTATCGGTCGCAAAATACAAAATGACAATATCAATATAGATTTAACAATAATGACAAAACAGAATGTTAAATATTGACAACAACTGAATAGACAATGAATACAGATACTTCAAACTTTGTGTCAGAGGTCAAAATAACTGTGGGAAATAAATATGAGACAGCTAGTATAACAGAACTCACACAGATAGCGAAGATCCATATAAAGTTCACATGTGAAATCCAAGATGGCTACTGGCAGCCATGTTTTTTAACGAATTTAGGAAAAATATGATAGTTCCCATTTAGATGTCACCCCAAAGAATCATACAAAGGTTGGTGACGATCTGATGAGGGATGTGGTCTAAAGGATGTGCCATAGGATTTAGTTGAGCTAAAAATGTACCGCAATTATTTCGAACCAATGAAAACTTTCCCCGAAAGATTGAACACAAACAAAAAATTGCATTCGCGAGGTTTCAGGACCATGCGCGCAGGCCTGAGTAACAGGAAATTGCCTTTGCATGGCCTTACTGGTACTCATTGCTATTATAATAAAATTAAAAGTAAGTTTGTGCTCTCAGGAATTGCTCAAACATACAAAAATATAGCACCAGTATTGTTGTCTTTAAAGCGGTGATTTATATAACTTCAATAAGTCTTTCTGAGGCATATAATTATCATATAAAATATGAATAAATACATATTTTTATATATTGTCCGAATATTGTGGAAAATAAAATTTATAAATCATCCTGTTACTCGGCTTCACAATCAATGTCCACAATCTCTGTCCATGCTGGCCATAAGTCTAGCTAGACATATTTCAAATTGCATTTGGTATTTCGCTTTGTAATTTCTGATAAAAAATTAAGTTTTCTTTTTGGTTTGTTGTGCACTTGGGTTATACAGCCGACTGTTACATTGAAATTGTGTTAATTTTTCACATCTAAAAATGTTCATAATAATTTGTGAGAAACACATTACCTGCCTGCTGGGTAAGTTTGTTGGTTAAAAATAAAATAAAAACCTGCCTGCCCATTTTGAGATAAAAGTGTCAGAGAAACAGATATTAGCCCTTTCTATACTAAGACATCCTTGGTGAATAGTTATCACATAGGAAATGTTGAGATAATAAGTAGGTTGTTTGTTGAACTTAATATCTAAACATGTCCCTCAATAGATAGGACTCCTTCTGTACTTCAATTTAGCTGTCGTCTGCTTTTATCAATGTATCATCCCTCCAAATCAATAGACCATTTTGATTGTACACTTTTTAACTGACTGGGGAATCCATTTAGTATAGAAATGGTTAGACTTTGTGTGGCCTAAGTTTAATTTGTGGTGTCATGGTCTTTAACCCTTTACCCAACAAACCGGCCAAAACCGGCCAAATAAAGCTTCAACGCCTAAAATATCTTCGGTCTGTCTCAATAAAACCATACAAATATGGATATCATTGGAACCGGCTCCTTGACCACATTGTGATAGTTACAGTTATGCCCTGTGCCAATGCATTCTCTTATATATGCGAGTCGACCATAGGTCGCCTCGCATATATAAGAGAATGCATTGGCCTAAAAAAAAAAAAATTAACACTTTTTACCATTTTTTCTTACATTCTTTAACAATTTTATAATTTTTAATGTGTTAAGCCAATGCATTCTCTTATATATGCGAGGCGACCTATGGTCGACTCGCATATATAAGAGAATGCATTGGCACAGGGCCCTCCTGTTGGGTAAAGGGTTAACGAATTTAGGAAAAATATGATATTTCCCATTTAGATGTCACCCCGAAGAATCATACAAAGGTTGGTGACGATCTGATGAGGGATGTGGTCTAAAGGATGTGCCATAGGATTTAGTTGAGCTAAAAATGTACCGCAATTATTTCGAACCAATGAAAACTTTCCCCGAAAGATTGAACGCAAACAAAAAATTGCATTTGCGAGGTTTCGAGACCATGTGCGCAGGCCTGAGTAACAGGAAATTGCCTTTGCATGGCCTTACTGGTACTCATTGCTGTTATAATAAATTTAAAAGTAAGTTTTGGCTCTCAGAAATTGCTCAAACAAACAAAAATATAGCATGGAGTATTGTTGTCTTTAAAGCGGTGATTTATATAACTTCAATAATTCTTTCCGAGGCATATAAAATATGAATAAATACATATTTTTATATATTGTCAGAATATTGTGGAAAATAAAATTTATAAATCATCCTGTTACTCGGCTTCACAAGCGATGTCCACATTCTCTGTCCATAAGTCTAGCTAGACATATTTCAACTTGCATTTGGTATTTCGCTTTGTAATTTCTGATAAAAAATAAAATAAAAAAATTGGTTTGTTGTGCACTTGGGTTATACAACAGACTGTTACATTGAAATTGTGTTAATTTTTCACATCTAAAAATGTTCATAATAATTCGTGAGAAACACATAACCTGCCTGCTGGATAATTTTGTTGGTAAAAAAAAAAAAATTAAAAACATGCCTGCCCATTTTGAGATAAAAGTGTCAGAGAAACAGATATTAGCCCTTTTTATACTAAGACATCCTTGGTGAATAGTTATCACATAGGAAATGTACAGATAATAAGTAGGTTCTTTGTTGAACTTAACCCTTTACCCAACAGAACGGCCCTGTGCCAATGCATTCTCTTATATATGCGAGTCGACCATAGGTCGCCTCGCATATATAAGAGAATGCATTGGCTTAACACATTAAAAATTATAAAATTGTTAAAGAATGTAAGAAAAAATGGTAAAAAGTGTTAAAAAAAGTTTTTTTTTAGGCCAATGCATTCTCTTATATATGCGAGGCGACCTATGGTCGACTCGCATATATAAGAGAATGCATTGGCACAGGGCATAACTGTACCTATCACAATGTGGTCAAGGAGCCGGTTCCAATGATATCCATATTTGTATGGTTCTATTGAGTCAGACCGAAGATATTTTAGGCTGTTGAAGCTTTATTTGGCCGGTTTTGGCCGGTTTGTTGGGTAAAGGGTTAATATCTAAACATGTCCCTCCTTCTGTACTTCAATTTAGCTGTCGTCTGCTTTTATCAATGTCTCATCCCTCCAAATCAATAATAGACCATTTTGATTGTACACTTTTTAACTGACTGGGGAATCCATTTAGTATAGAAATGGTTAAACTTTGAGTGGCCTAAGTTTAATTTGTGGTGTCATGGTCTTTAACCCTTTACCCAACAAACCGGCCAAAACCGGCCAAATAAAGCTTCAACAGCCTAAAATATCTTCGGTCTGTCTCAATAGAACCATACAAATATGGATATCATTGGAACCGGCTCCTTGACCACATTGTGATAGTTACAGTTAGCCCTGTGCCAATGCATTCTCTTATATATGCGAGTCGACCATAGGTCGCCTCGCATATATAAGAGAATGCATTGGCCTAAAAAAAATCTTTTTTTAACACTTTTTACCATTTTTTCTTACATTCTTTAACAATTTTATAATTTTTAATTTGTTAAGCCAATGCATTCTCTTATATATGCGAGGCGACCTATGGTCGACTCGCATATATAAGAGAATGCATTGGCACAGGGCCGTTCTGTTGGGTAAAGGGTCAAGCATCACTGCAGAACTTCACACATATGTCTGTATGTTTACAGTAACAAGGGAACATTAGATCTGTATAAAATATACATACAGTGTTAACCTCTGAGGTCTCCGAAGCTGCTTCAAAATCAAGGGATATAGCGTCATCAGGCAGATCTCTGCGAATGCCGTTAGTTAAACCGGCTAGCTCCTCATTTAGTGACAATACTTCTTTAGATGCCTGAAACATTATTATTATTCAAGTTTATTATGGTACAACTTTGTCAAACTCTCTAATTTTTAGTGCCAGTTAATTTCAAAACTGATTACATTCAGTTTAATGAAATTAAGTTTTTGTTTGGAAACAAAATAACAGCCTCATTTCTCAGGAACAAACAGACCTTACTCCAATGATAATCAATAGATGATAACCACAATTTTATGATAGTTTACCTGCAATATCCAGTCTATGGAGTGTTCAATAAGAAATAACCCCTCAGCTTGAATTGAACACTGGTGTTGGTATATCAGACGACTCCATTATAAAAATACATCTACAGTAATTCCCTAATTAATTGACTCCTTTAACCACAGCAGAATTATGGGTAACTTTCGGGGAGAGCTTTCCGATGAATGGCAACAAGCCATATTTCCGACTAAATCCTGAAAAGTTACCCATAATTCTGCTGTGGTTAAAGGAGTCGATTAATTAGGGCATTACTGTACATCGGCTGTGCGGAACACAGACTAGATACTTACTAGTATTCTCTGGAGTAAAGCCAAGTACCCTCGCTCCTGCTCTCTCAGATTATCAGTAAGCGTCTTCAGCTTGTCGATTTCATGTTTGTCATCTCTCTGGATTTATAGAAAAATATTTGAATTTCGTCAGCCTCAACCAGATATGCAAAAGTTTTCTCTGATCCGTGGTCAATGCTGGTGAATTGAAACCTAAAGTTAGCCGTTCTTGACAAATCAAAATGCGTGTTTCAGTGACAATTATTCAACTTGAATTATATAGCAGAATAAAGTTTGGGAATGATCCATTTGTGACCCTCCAAAACAAACCTTATAATTTTCGCGGTATCAAAATAGGTTGATAAATACCTGAATTACCTTTCTATGTCCCAGAAAGATGCATTGAAGTCATTAAAAAATACAACTTCAAACATAATGTAAGGGCAGTGTACCAAAACGAAGCCATTTGTA
Source organism: Siphonodentalium dalli (assembly GCA_032622095.1). Taxonomy (NCBI): domain Eukaryota; kingdom Metazoa; phylum Mollusca; class Scaphopoda; order Gadilida; family Siphonodentaliidae; genus Siphonodentalium; species Siphonodentalium dalli. The sequence goes on from CP136065.1 coordinate 247,585,517, forward strand.
TTCATAGAAATTCTGGAATCAGGAAATGTTTTTTTGCATTATCTTAAAATGAAACTATTAAAAAAGACTGCACGCACTGCTTTCTGTTTTAATCATCAAAATATTGTAGTACATGTACCATAAATGTTTCAGATATTTTGTGGTTCGAGCAAGCCATGTCTGTTTAAATAAAAACTAAATTTGGCCATTTCAGGTACAGCACTGCTCAAATTAAGCGACCTGTTTTAACGAGGTGTACATGCGTTAATACCGCGGTGCAATACCGCGACATACCGCCGATTCGCGGTTGCACTACCACGCGCGTACCGCGGTACCACCGCGACATTCACGGTACCACCGCACTACCAGCGGTAACGAATGTTGGTAGCGCGGTGGCACGCGGTAATGCACCGCACAAACGCGGTGACATTACCGCTACGCGGTAGCATTTTTGTAACAAGGTTAATGACGGGATTCGATAGCTGACCGTCAATCTTCCAAAATAGGACGGCCGTTTTCACGATCTCCGTCCATGTTTGTGTACCGTGAAGTGTATTATTATGCCCCCGATCTCCGATGGAGATTTGGGGGTATATAGTGGAGCCCTCCGTCCGTCCGTCCTTACGAATGTTTCAACTCATAACTTTGGTTTCGCTAACTCAATTCAGTTGATCTTTGGTATGCTAATAGACCAGCCGGGGGGACAAGATTTCCCCATAACTGCGGTTTTGTCCGCCTATTTATTCCAGAGTTACGCCCCTTTTTGGACTTAGAAAATTCACTTTTCTGTGGCATACGAACGTTTCAACTCATAACTTTGGTTTCGCTAATTCAATTCAGTTGATATTTGGTATGCCAATAGACCAGCCGGGGGGACAAGATTTCCCCATAGCCGTGGTTTCGTCCGCCCATTTTTTCCAGAGTTACACACCTTTTTGGACTTAGAAAATTCAGGTTTTCTGCTACTTTTTTTGGTTTCCAGATGATAACTTGATTTTGGATTGTTTACTCATGAATAACATAACTTTACAAAGTGCCATTTAATAAGCATTTGCACAAAAATAAGAAAAATCCTCTCTGATTGTACAGTCGGGGGCGTTACCTCCGCCCAGCGGTGCACTTGTTAAAATATTGAAATAGATGAAAGCCGAGTATCGGGAAATATGCCCATTATAACGGGATTCCAGATTAAGTAAAGGTAAGTATAAGTTACATTGAGAAAGTCATTTTTCAATTAATGTGAATATTAAAATATTACAATAACATTTCTAGTCTCGTTTTATTGCCTAAAATTCCCATAAATGACACTATTTGTAATCAGTGTTGGTTATCGGGAAGGGAACAAATGATTTCGGCCATTTTAGACAGCTCGATAAATCCCGTATCTATACAGTTTATATCAATGTTCAGATGTACGTGATCCCTAAATTGAATGATAACGACCACTATTTAAATAGTCCCCAGAATAAATATCGTTTTTAACTTTATTGACATTCATTAACTGCAAATCACAAACACCATTTGTTCGTATAACGGGAATTATTGTCTTAGCAATAAAAGACACAACGTGGAACTCCCGTATATCCAGGAAAAAAACCACATTCTGGCAAAAGCACGTGTCGTCACTGATTATGTCATACTGCAGCTGGCAGACTTTGTTAATATAGGTCACGGGGCACTTAAATTAAGATGTCGTCATGTCTTTTTATAACTGGCCTCAATGGGTGAAATAAATATTTGTGTTTTGTTGATGGTGCTATTATCTAGTAAAACTACACACGTGGCGCACGCGCGAATGGCTGTTTTGTGTTTTGGACACTTGTATTTACATTACTTCAATGCGTCCGTTTGGCTCGCAGAAGGTAGTTCAGATATTTATGGATCTATTTTGGTAATGCGAATAATATTATGTGCGAACGACCACGTGGCTTCAAACAGACAAATCTCATTCGATCTTTAAAATGTTGTGCACGTAATAGCTATTTATAAATATTTGTCGCACAAAAGTGAGATAAACGCTCTTTATTGCTACCGTATCGGGAATACTAACAAGGACTAAAACACACCGAATTCGATCACTTGAAATAATTATGTTACAATGTTAACCTCTGTATATAACCAAACAAACATATTTTATCTTTCCAACACCATTGCGACCTACCGAGAACTACAAGTGCACGCCCTCGCCAAAAGTTGCAATTTCACATCAAACGATGCCGCCCGACACGCACTCGTGAGCACATGAATGTTCACGTAACAAAATCAAAGACTGATTTGACAACTTTGTGTCTTTCAATGTTTGGTGTTTTGCGTGTGTCTTTTGTCGCGCACATTGGTGATGATAACAACTTTACTTTGCTGCATGACATGTGCCACGCTTTCTTAGTTATACATTTTATTCCCACCGACAAGAAATCTTCAGGCGCAAATGTTTGTAAATTGCTTTACTATTTCACGCATGCGTACAATCATACGTCTTGGCGATAATATACTATTTACGCGCCGATTATGTTTGGCATATGAACACAACTATAGATTTGAACGAATATGAATATTTCTGCAATGATCGCCGCCCTGGCCTCCAAGACTAAACTCGGACTCAGTGTTACTAATGCACCGCCCCCGTTGGTTTCGACCAAATTCAGATAAATGGAGGATTTACTTTTCCCATTTTATAAGAAATTTAGATTTCGGAAACACAAAACAAACAAAAAAATCCGCATGAGTGGAAACCGATATAGGAATCGGGTGCGTAAATCATTTGACGATATGTAAGATAGATGCTAACAACAAAACTATTACTCCACGGTGTTTTGCGTAATCCAGTCGCCGTAAGCAAATATAGCTGAGTTCAAAAACCGCTGACGTGATTAAACGTGATGTACGTGTACATTTGTAATACCGTATGTTACATGTAAACCAGACATGTTCATATGTAATCCAATTGCATTATTATTCATTTATATTCATTACGTATACATAATTACGTGCAGCTTACAGGTATTCATTCAATACAAAAGTTATTCATAATCATTTACCTACCGTGTGACGCCTTGTTTCTGTCGTGTTCTCTCCGCGGTGGAGGGCCGTTAGCGGTAATTTGAACGCGGTATATTGCACCATTTCAATCAAATAGTGTAACGTCATTAAACACAGTGCTGATAATGAGAAGCTCTGTTCATTATTGCCTTGCTGGCCCGGCACGAGACGAAGTCAGTGATGATCATGGTAATAACATGACTTAGTCAGGCGTTATGTTTTATTAACGGCCCTCTCGCAATGATTAACAGCCCTTGGGCATATTAGGACCCTCCGTTTTGTCTCAAGCCACTTGTAGGCTCTCGGGCTGTTAATAATTCCTGTCTGCCATTAATAAACCATAACACCCTTGAACAATCATGTGATTGTTATATTATACACATACATGGTTTCCAGATTTCTTCATCGTCTCCGTCATGTTATGAGCTTGTTTGATATATTCTCTTATCTGCATCAGTCTCCCAACAATATGGCTGCCATCTATCTGCTGAAACGATCAAACATCGACATTGAAATTCACATCTGGAGCCTCACACATGTCGTCTGCTCCTGTCATCTTTGTACATATGATCATATGGAGAAGGATATTAACAATAGTATTCATATTGAGGGGGAGGGGTCATTTTTTATTATAATCGTCAATTCCTTGCTCGATCATACATCAATATGGTTTAATAACTCCAAACCTAGGTCTATATATAAGCACGTTTTCATGTCACATACATTTTCAAAATGAGGGCTGCCCGATCTGAGATTATCACCATACATAGCCTTTCCTACCTAGTTATCTGAATGATCACCATGGTGACATAGATCATCACATAATACCCTATACTGCCTAGTTATCTGAGTGATCACCATGGTGACATAAATCACTAATAAATACACTATACTACCTAGTTACCTGCATGATCACCATGGTGACATAATGATCACCATGATGACATAATACTGCCTAGTTACATGAAGGATTACCATGACATAAATCACCACATATTACCCTAAACATAATTAGCCTCTCCGACTGAGTTGTCTGAATAATAACCACCATGGCAATAAAAATCTCATAGGAGTCCTCCTATGATAACCTCTCCTGCCAGTGTTTTCTGGGTATAATCACCATGACACGGACTAATAATGGTACATACCCTATCCTGCCTAGTGTGACTATCATACTAATAACGGTACGTACCCTCTCCTGCCTAGTGTGACTGGGGATATCACCATGACAACAGACTAATAACGGTACATACCCTGTCCTGCCTAGTGTTACTGGGGATATCACCATGACAACACAGACTAATAACGGTACGTACCCTGTCCTGCCTAGTGTGACCGGGGATAATCACCATGACAACACAGACTAATAACTGTACATACCCTGTCCTGCCTAGTGTGACTGGGGATAATCGCCATGACAACACCGACTAATAACGGTACATACCCTGTCCTGCCTAGTGTGACTATCATCGCAGTTATTACTTCTGTTAGCAAAGAAATCGTCGGTGAATAACGATGATAACGTCTGATTAGTCATATAATCTGTCCCACTAGATTTATCCTGCTGCGCGTAATTTGACGTAAATTCATGTTTTCGTGGTTTAAGTCGTTCATTGTTACGGTCTTCTTCTGTATTAATCTGAAAAGATATCTGAGGGGTTGAATTGGGTACCCCTCTCTAAGGGCTGGATATGTTTTATATTCAGTCTATCGTTAATTCATTGCAGATGGTGCAGTGAGAAAATTATAGTCAGCAATCCCAGCTCTTGAAATAAACATTTTCATCTACAGTAATGCTCTAATTAATCGACCTCTTAACCACAGCAGAATTATGGGTAACTTTTCAGGATTTAGTCGGAAATATGTCGATGATTTAGTCGCCGAGAGCTTTCCAATGAATGGCAACAAGCCATATTTCCGACTAAATCCTGAAAAGTTACCCATAATTCTGCTGTGGTTAAGAGGTCGATTAATTAGAGCATTACTGTACATGATTGCCTTAGAATGGCATGAAATTCTCTATTGGCTTCTGCAACTTTTTCTACAACATTACCTTTTGCCGTAGCTAATTTTGAGTGTTGCAATCCCTTGAATGAAGACCCTTTAGCCACGCCACTGCTCACAAGGCTTCCAGTTGGGAAACCTTTGTACCATATAAGGGGAGTTTGGTTGAAAGTTATGCTCAAGGTAAACATGAATTCATTTGAAAATCAAAGTTAGACAAAAAAATCTATACTTTCAACAAATTTGTTTCAAACATGGTGGTTTCTGATAGGTAGCTATAGTTGTCTAACACACTTCCTTTGGAGACAATAATCAACACTATAACAACACTTATGACGAAAGATTGGCACCAGTTGAAGTTTAGTAGAATCAGTACAAATAGCAGATTTTATATTCTTCTTTAGTATTTGAATATTTCTGGGGTTGTTTCCCGACCATTAATATGTTTGCAAATGAGCAACAGTATGAGAACAATCAATGATGGAAAGCAGAAAGGCGAATCAATAGCATAAAATATCTTTTTTAAAAGCAACCTTATACATTGCATTATACAAATAGGCTGTCCTATTTAGGGATACTATATTTGATTTACAGTGCATTGTAGGGCTTCATGTTTTTTTGGTATTTAGTCATACCGCGGTTTTATTTTTAATACCGTGTAGTCAGTATTGGATTTCTTGAATAGTCGTTATACCGCTGCACACTATATTTTCTTCTTTTAGTCGGTTTTACGACAGCAAATGTCAATAAAATACATATTCTGAGGCACTAAAGCGGGCATGTAAGTAACGAACGAGAACGAGCAAGACGAAATGAGAACCAGCAAGATGAAACAAGAACCAGCGAGACGAGACGATAACCAGCCAGTCGCTAACTGCAACAAAGTGCGAAAATAAATTATCACAAAGGCAGTGCCAACACGTTGTACGCTGATGGATATGTGTTTATAGTCGTCTCATATGCAGCTCAAATTAGTGTACACAAAGCAATAATTAGACCATGCTCATCCATAAAATTACAAAATGTAAACTATACTCTCACCATTGTTTCCTTGCTAATGTTTATCCACCATCGAGACACCACGGATAAATACGTATTGCTTGGGGTCAGTGGGGACCTTTTTAGTATATTCTGGACTTAAATCCCCTCATTGTATATACTTCTTTGTTTTTTTCATAAGAGACGTCAGTAGTACCCAACACATTGTTAAGATCACAAGCGACATGCATTGCGTTGTCCTCTTTTCGCGTGACACTGCATTCACACGTGAATATTGAATTTCGTACTGCATGTTCCAAAGGATCTTAACTAGCGAAATGTTTGGACATTATTCTTGACGGTATTTAGTCATACCGCTGTATTGAAATTAATACCGTAGTCTGTATTGTGAAGGTGGATACCGTGAAGCTCTAGTGCATTGGAACTAATTCACTGTATATGCGGTATACAAATGGATTGATTTATATTATTAATTTATTATTATTATTACTGGAACAAGAGGTCAGGATTTCATAGCTTGTGCAGTAGAAAATAGCTGAAAACAATTTCTCATTCAATTGTAATAGCCAGTTTTAATAGGGCAGCTATAAACGTTATATCATTTGACTGTCTGAAGCACAAATGTGTGGAACACGACTTTTAAGTGTTGTATGACATAAGAGAACAACATACGTGTTACATTCCGGTCACTTTAATTGCACTTCGCATGACGTACTATAATCGGAAGCATGATGTTTGCTCTGACAATAAGGTGAACAAATATTTGAATACGAGTTTGATAATCGATCACTGCAGCATATTTGAATATATAATGTAGTTTCAGAACTAAATACAGTGCTTCTATATCATAACCATTAGTGTTTTAAAAAAGGTTATATAACTTCGGTCTTATTTCCTTATTATTTTATGTTTAATATCAGTACAAAACTCCATGCATGAACAGTAAATCAAAATATCTGAAACTGAAGCAAAACTATGTTGAAGAGTGATATTAGAAGCAGTCGATTAGAAAGCACAGCCCTTGAAATTTTCTTTAGTACATAGTACATTTTAAATGAGCTTGTTAAAATGCAGCATTACTACTATAAGAATTCAATAAGGAATACTATGCATAATTACAGCCTTCATAATTGGCTACGGCAATCAGCATTGCCAAAGCAATTTGCTGAAGCAAACTGGGCCACAGCATAGTGTTGCCGTAGCGGATTGCCGAAGCCAAACAATCTGAATTAAGAGGGCTGATAATTATCTGAAATGGGATATTGGCTAGTGATAGCATTGCCATAACCAACTCAATTTTCCAGGAATAGTAATATAAAATGTCTCATTTTGAAATAGGGTGTCTGTCATTTGCAGAATGAGGTCCCCACCCTCTGGGAACCTCATTCTGCTGAGGTGTAAGCAGAATGAGGTCCCCAGAGGGTGAATTTGGTGATGCTAGCCCGCTATGCGGGGTAGCATCACTAAATTCACCGTCTGGGGACCTCATTCTGCAAATGACAGACACCCTATTTCAAGGCTTGTCAACAAACGGTATGGTTGTTTATTGAACTTATTATCTGAACATATCCTAAGGGAACCACTGTTACTACTACTCCTTGATGAATATTGAGTAAAGAAGTGGTTAATTTCAAGGGCTGGAGGAGAAGTGAGCTGAGATTTATTTATACAGAAAAGTGTTAAATCCTAAATTAGGAGAAGCTACAGTATGTGTAATATAATTAGTACAGTGCGATAACTCAGATCAGGCATCCCTCTGACTCACAAAAACCTGTGAATTACAAGGCCATTAACCCTTTACCCAACAGAAGGGCCCTGTGCCAATGCATTCTCTTATATATGCGAGTCGACCATAGGTCGCCTCGCATATATAAGAGAATGCATTGGCTTAACACATTAAAAATTATAAAATTAAAATTAAAGAATGTAAGAAAAAATGGTAAAAAGTGTTAAAAAAAAGATTTTTTTTAGGCCAATGCATTCTCTTATATATGCGAGGCGACCTATGGTCGACTCGCATATATAAGAGAATGCATTGGCACAGGGCATAACTGTAACTATCACAATGTGGTCAAGGAGCCGGTTCCAATGATATCCATATTTGTATGGTTCTATTGAGACAGACCGAAGATATTTTAGGCTGTTGAAGCTTTATTTGGCCGGTTTGTTGGGTAAAGGGTTAAAAATAAATACCTGTGTTCTAATATGAAAAATTATTTGACCTAATTAAAGTTAGATAGTTCCGATGAGGCAGAACCTCTCACTCACTAAATCCTGCAACTAATAATTTCAAAGCTGAAAATCTGTCATTCAAATATTGTCTTTAATGATTCGGCTGTCACATAAACAGTCATCCAAATATTGTCTTTAATGATTTGGTGGTCACATAAACTGTCATCCAACAATTTTACATGACTTTTCCAGGAGAGTTGTCTTAAAATACAAAAACATTCTAGGGTTGCGATGTATGAACTGTGTGGTTTGAGTTTGGCCAAAGTAAATTAAATGTCTGGATCGGGTTACAAGCCAAAAAAAATAGGATCAGTATTAACATGTACACTGCCGACTACGAGTTATCTCATACTTTTTGCATGTAATTGAATGGGTTTCGGCAGTGAATAGAATATGTTAAAGTAGATTTAAAAAAATATATATATTTATTTTGATGTAATTGTTTAATATAGTTTTTCATGTACACTTCAAATTATGCCAAGAATAAATGTTATTTTCTTGGTAGAAACTGCAATAAACACAAGAAAATAATAACCCATCTGAGACAATGAAATATGCTTTCTTATTTAATGAGAAAATTTTCAAAACAAATTTCTTGAAAACTATGAAAAAAAACTTTAGGAGTATGGGTGGGGGTTCAAAATAGAGTAGGTAGGGAAACCCGATCCACACATATATGTTTTCTTTGGTCTTATGAGTGAAGTATCAAATTCAGTATTAAACCATAAGCAATACAAGCTCGGACAATAGTATGCATGTTGCAATATATTTCTCAATCGAAAAATGTGGATAACTACATGTACACTAAAACAAGTTCATAATCACATGTGCACAAGTTCGCATAGGGTTAATATCTCTATAAAGTTTTAAAAAATTTACCAGAAAATGTAGGAACACCGGTACAAGCTCGGACAAAATTATGCATGTTGCAAAATATTTCTAAGCCGAAAAAGGGTGATAAATATCTGGAACTAAATATCTGCTCAAAGTTTTAAAAAAATTGACTGAAAAATGTATGTGAATACAAGCTTGGAGAATGTTGCGCACACGGACGGACAAGCTGAATCCTTATTTGAATTGGGGGGGGGGGGGGGGGGGGGGGGGGGGGGGCGTATAAGGGAATAAAGTAACTACCCATCAGCGTGTATCCAATTATCAAAGTGTTAACTTCAGTGTTCTAATTATTATCTTTGAAGTAAAAATGGAGAAGAAATCAACATGCAGAACACATGCAACACATACATCATCGATATCACTGAAGGTCATGTGCTGTTTGAGATTTTCGATAGCTTGTGCCTCTTTCTGAGCCTTTGGCGTGCTCGGTGCTAATCGTGTTCGAGGGAAAGTTGAAGGGGTTCTCTTTTTATCTGCATGAGTCGGCGTTTGCTCATGACCCATAGATTGTTCTCGTTCACGTTCAGGGTTTCCTTTCTTCTTTCGTTTAGTCCCATCGAATGAAGCATTGGCCCTTCTTTGGGAAAAGTCCTATATAAATAAGAACATTGAATGAAAATTAGTAAAGAAGAGATCACATAACAGCACAACAAAGGACTTCCAATCATGGGTTTTGTCCATAAGAAAATTTACTAAACTTTACTACATTTTTCTCAATGATCCCAACTGACAACTCGGCATTGTGATGCACATTACATTATTACAAAAAATAATACAGTTTCATCACATCGTGAAGTTCTGAATTATTACAGCCCTAACTCTAAACTCTGAATAAATTTTTTGGAATGAATGTTCTATTTTTAATTTTCTGGGGTGATCCGACAATATAATGAGATTATTATGAGGCACAGCAACACAAATTGCTGCTGATTTTTTTTTTAAATATGTGTTCAGCGATAACTGATCAGCATCTAAAAATTCAGGAATTTTGTTTACAAAATTAGATGCCCTGTCCAATTTAACCTCCCAAATTACTATTTCATCGGCTTCAGGGTAAAAAATATTTTATTTTAGTTCAAGAACCCACCCGTCCAAGCTTATAGCTACTAGATTTAGATTTTTGAAATCTAATTATTTTGTACACCTCAAATTCCATATTAGTATATGGTGATGCATGGCTCGAACTGACATTCAGCATTTGTCATTACAAATGTAAACAGAGATCTTCTTTCATGTGGTTTTATAACTTGTCTATCTTTACACATAAAACATTGTTACTGAAATGGGAATAAGTATACCTATATGTATGTATCTGCCTGTCAACTATCACAAGAAACAGTAAATTTTGTTTCTGGCAATAATTTCGTCCTCTTATATTTCGAAAATCATTTTCAATCACTGCTAAACACGACATCCCAACACTTATTACGGCATCCGCGCATATCTGTATATATTTCCGGTGAAATTTTTGCTGGGCTGTCAACAATTTGAGGTGTAGAAAATAAATAGATTAAAAAAATTGAGATCTAAAAGATCTGAGTAATGAAGGGTGGGTTCCTAGACTAAAATTATATATTTTTCACTCCTGAAGCAGATGAAATAGTAATTTAGTGGTGTTATATCGGACAGGGTATCGATAATGTTTAGGCCTATAACTTTGACATAACTTTAATAGAAGGTTCCTATTTATTTCTATTCACAGCGCATTATGTTTGTTTAAGCCAAGGAAGAGGTTAAGTATGTTTAACAGTGAGAATGGTCATCTGAAACTAGATATGGTAGCATTAATGCAATGAACAGAAGCCATGCAGAATGAGGTTCCCAGAGGGTGAATTTAGTGATTCTAGCCTGCTATGCGGGATAGCGTCACTAAATTCACCCTCTGGGAACCTCATTCTGTGAATGACACACACTCTAAACTCAGGATTGCCCTTCACACAGCTGAAACAGTAAAGTAGGGCACAGAAAGGTGTGCATGCCTCACTATTTGGTTAAGTTTACACAATACTTGGTACAGTATAGCATTGGCAGGTTTAATGATGATCAACCGTTCCATCGCAGCATCAAAGGTTGTATACCATTTATATGAATCTATCAATCAAGGAGTTCACTGCCCACTACATTGCATCTCAGACAAATCATTACAATCAAAGAGTTCACTGCCGACTACATTGCATCTCAGACAAATCATTACAATCAAAGAGTTCACTGCCGACTACATTGCATCTCAGACAAATCATTACAATCAAGGAGTTCACTGCCCACTACATTGCATCTCAGACAAATCATTACAATCAAGGAGTTCACTGCCCACTACATTGCATCTCAGACAAATCATTACAATCAAGGAGTTCACTGCCCACTACATTGCATCTCAGACAAATCATTACAATCAAGGAGTTCACTGCCCACTACATTGCAACTCAGACAAATCATTACAATCAAGGAGTTCACTGCCCACTACATTGCATCTCAGACAAATCATTACAATCAAGGAGTTCACTGCCCACTACATTGCATCTCAGACAAATCATTACAATCAAGGAGTTCACTGCCCACTACATTGCATCTCAGACAAATCATTACAATCAAGGAGTTCACTGCCCACTACATTGCATCTCAGACAAATCATTACAATCAAGGAGTTCACTGCCCACTACATTGCATCTCAGACAAATCATTACAATCAAGGAGTTCACTGCCGACTACATTGCATCTCAGACAAATCATTACAATCAAGGAGTTCACTGCCCACTACATTGCATCTCAGACAAATCATTACAATCAAGGAGTTCACTGCCCACTACATTGCATCTCAGACAAATCATTACAATCAAGGAGTTCACTGCCCACTACATTGCATCTCAGACAAATCATTACAATCAAGGAGTTCACTGCCCACTACATTGCATCTCAGACAAATCATTACAATCAAGGAGTTCACTGCCCACTACATTGCATCTCAGACAAATCATTACAATCAAGGAGTTCACTGCCCACTACATTGCATCTCAGACAAATCATTACAATCAAGGAGTTCACTGCCCACTACATTGCATCTCAGACAAATCATTACAATCAAAAGAGTTCAAATTCAAAGCGACGTCATCAAAACAATATTTTATATTGCGACGTCTGACAGCTTGATGCAAATAGGCCACACCATTTGATGTAATTTTTGTGTTCAATGCTGCATTTGGTATTTCTATTAATAGCTAACTGGGGTTTGTTCTGATTGCCAATGCCTGCATTGTCTCATGGATGATATTAGTCAAAATGAAATGATTTATTAAAATGTAAGATAAGACTACCGGTATACAGAGTCTGACCCGATGTGCGAAAGAGAAACTAGTACTAGTTAGAATTAGCTCAAATTAGTACTTTTTGAACATTATTTCCCTGTTTCCCTGTATGTGCAGTTAGTGCACCAAAGAAAAATAGTGTGCCTGGGTCAAAATCAGACCCAAAATTTACTGTGCACCTACCTTTCCAAAATAAAAGGACTGGAATGAGCAGATAAAATAGGAGGAATGTGAGTGAGTGAGATACCAGTATATATGAGCAGCAACTACTTGTAAATACGGTAGATATAGTAGACGGACTTGAAAATATAACTCACCCAATTGTTAGGTCGAAGGTCGTTGGTAAGAATATCATCACGGTCTGACAAACTTGTAGTTCGTTGCCAGTTTCTGTTCTGTTGAGATTCTGAGGCGCTGGCCATTATTTCACCTGAAAGATGAAGGCCAAAGTTCGTTAAACAGTTGTTGTTGAGATTCTGGGGCACTGGTCATATACAGGTTTTCTGCTAGGGTTGGGGGAATGTGACCCCTCCAGCTACTCTTCACCCAGGGGGAAATCTCAGTCTATGCAACTACCGTAACTGTGAATATCTACTCTTGGGCTCCAAAAAAGCATACAAAGCAGTATTGAGAGTATGGGGTGGAAAATTCTGCTGAAGTCAATAAGAGTACAGGGAAGAATAACATTACATGTTCCAACAAGTCTATCTGAAATGCTACCGGTATAACATAAATCATATATTACTCTAATTATGCACTCTTTTTGTCATATAATTACTAAACAGACTACAGCAACATGTTTTCTCTATCTTTTCCTAACCTGAGTGAAGACTCCACTGATAACTATTTAGTATAGCCATTATAACTATCACAATTTTAAAATAATTATATGGACCCAATTAAGCAAAAAAAAAAAGTTACTTAATTATCAGTGCAATCATAGGGTGTCATTAATTAGATTGTGCAATCGGAATTGGATTCCGCGAATAACAGCCCATGATAAAATAACAGGACTTCGCACCGGCCCTTTTGTTTGCAGTTTGCTGATTGTCCAAAAAAATCTGTTCAAATTTCTAAGCACAAAATACATATGCTACTGCTAGTTTTAACTTTTAATAAATGCATGCCCTTCAGTCGGCATACTGGATGCAGAACAATAGTTGCAGCTGTGTAAAAAGAAAGTTCATATTGGTATTGCTCAAATAGTCTGATATAGTAGTTGATATAGTTATAGTCTTTATGAGCATGCCAATGAACATACATGTATGCTGTCGAAAATGAAGTTATTGGTTGAATAATGTGGAAACGAAAGAGACTCCAAGAAAGCTTTAAACAGCTGATCTCATAACTTAATTTCATATTGAGATCATGCCATAAGACGTCACATACTGTGTCAAGGCTTTGATAAATACTTGTACACAATGAATTAGTATAAAGTTAGCAAGACTATACCATGGGAGTGATGATGCATTGACGTTACCGTAGATAGAACTAGATGCTTTGTAAACCATATGCATGTCTTGATGTCGGTTCTGTCCGTAGTGGGAAGAAGAAAAATGCGTGTTACAGGTAATTGTTATGTAGTTTCGTAATGCAGGATACAAAGTTATGTTACTAGTTAGTTCGTTGACAATATGAAGTGGCCAGGTCCTGAGGCTGAACCCAAATCACTGCAATTATGTGGCCTATGAAAACTACAGAAAACTGTTGGGATTCACTCCCATTGTAGATGGTTTGGTTTATATCTGTTCTGGCGCTTCAATACATCTACATGTATCTCACACGCCGGCTCACACACATTATGGAGAGCCTGGAATCGAGTAGATCCAGATTTTGAATTTGTCCAGGAATTTTTTCAGAACTTGTGACATCTTCGCCACGGGAGGGATCTTTAAGGTTTTCAAATTGTTGAACATGAGAAAGGCACAGCCATTGGTGTCGGCTCCCAATCAGAAAGTGTGCCCAACACAGTAGGCCTATAATCCTAGGACATGACACTGGCTAAGGCCTAAAAAAAAAAGACGTTTGTTTCCGCTAACGAGCTGGAAAAAAATAGGGACGGTAGCGCGGCAAAACTTTTTTTTCATTAATATTTTTATTTTTCTATATTTTTAAAAATACATGTATAATAGTTGATATGAGCCAACATTATAGACTTCTTAGTCTCAAGGTGGTCAACCCATGGGATATAGAAACAAGAAACTCAGATTCAAAGTTACAGATGATATATATTTCTTTCTTCATAAGATTATCAAATGTATTCCGCTGTGTGGTGATTTACATAGTATCATGTTCGATCTGTTGTTCCATGATCTCTCTATCACCGCAAACAAACTCGATATGGTTTATGTTGAATGCTGACAACTCCTTAACTTTCATTTCAACATTTATGTGAACGGCGCTGACTCAGCCGATGTACAGCACCTCACTTTAACCTTACTGAAGTCAGTCCTATCCAGGTGGATTAAAAAGGAGAGTTCTTCAATTTTGGCTTCATTGTCTATCAATCTGATCTCTTTTTTGCTTCTGCACGAATGTGTCCACTGCGTGCAGCGGACACATTCGTCCAGATATATAGCCACAACAACGTGCTGGCCTACGGAGGTAGCCATTGTTGCAGTTGTTGTGGTGTAAATTCTGTTTACTTTCCAAAGCACCGGCTGTTTTCAATGGGAGATACGTATCTATTTATAGTATGTGGGTATTTCCACCGGAAGCGACCGCCGTGCTTTTATCTCTATTAAATGCGTGAAACATTCAGATACCATTATTTTTTTTAAGTCAGTTTATCGATCGCAATAAAAAGTTTAGACTCGGCACTTTTATATAGGGTCGGTCGGGGTTAGCGGAAACAAACGTCTTTTTTTTTAGGCCTAGGGGTCGTTGTCGTAATGTTTTATACATAAATGCACACCGTGTGCATTTATGTATACGTATTAAAATGCACACCAGTCTCAGTCGGCACAAGATTGAAATGTTACTGTAAATATTGCCATCTGCTTCAATTCATAACTATTTTTCTTCCGAAGTTCTGCAATAAAATTTGTCACGATCGCATAATTGTTCTTAGTATTAAACAGAACTGTATGGTTGTTTGATCGATGAACGGAAGAAAATGAACTTTAAAAAAATATCAACACGTGTGCATTCATGTAGAAAACATTACAATGACCCCTGTCAGATGACACTACACGAGACTGGTGTGCATTTATGTATAAAACATTATGACAACGACCCCATTAGCGACACTGTGAGTCTGTGACTGTCAGTGAAACGGAGGTACGAAATTCACACAGTACATTTTTCAACTTGTCTCGGAGATTCTTTTTCTATCATTTTCAGAGCACTGATCATGGCACCGATGGTCAGCTAGATGGTGAAACTAAGTCTGACCGATACCATGTCAGGGAAGTCAGTAGCCGAGAGGTAGCATACTGGTCTCTCGTCAGTCTCGTGCTAGCAGACCGGGGATTGATACCTGTTCAGGTTATTCTGACAAAAATCAGAACTCGGTCAGTTGGGCCCGACGAAGCTTCGAGATTCGATTCTATTTCGAATCTTACGTTCCGATTCGAAAGCGGTCGGGTGATTCGAGATATTTCGAATCGTTATATACAAGTCCTTATCACCAGGAATAGACTGCATTATCTATAAAAATTATGACACTCTTACCAGAAAAGCTTATATTGCGTTACTCATGCAGCTCAATAAAATAATATATATTTTAAAATATTTAAAACGATATAAATATATTAAATAAACATTTTGGGCTCCATCATGTCGTCTCCAAATCCGACCAACATCTTTAAACAGCATACCGGGTACATGTGTATATGTTATCCGGGAAATGGAATATTGTTGATCATTCAACTTTCCGATGGACAGGCCCAAGTTGGGATACTAATAGTTCCTGTGGGAACGGGAAGATTCGGTCGCAGGAAGATTCACAGACCCGTTCCTGTAATCCTGTTTGCGTATGCGCTATTCCCAAGTCACGATGCGCAATTTTTATATCGCACGTGCCTGCTGTGGACGACAGGGTGAAGCGCAGAAGAGTTTCCGTTTGCAATGACTTGAATCAGACTCCATTGACTCCAAAGTTCCAAACTGCTTACTTTTCACGAACTTCACACATAGTGGCACAAAATATGAAATGATGTCGTGCCATTCTCATATATTAAACTGTTTTAAACTGTGTTAAAAATTGTTCATATCATGTGATAGAAATCTGAGTTATCTCACCGACGTTCTAAAATAATCGGACATTTGCAACCATTTTTGCTCGTACCTCCCACTGATCGGTACCGCAAATCTAAGTGTTTGAAAAAGATTCGATTCGAGATTCGACGCGATTTTGAATCATCATCATGTCAGATTCGATTCGAGATTCGATTCGATGTTGAAATTGCCGATTCGTCCGGCCCTATCGGTCAGATACCAAGTTTGTCAGGCTGAAAAGTCTCATTCGAAATCATTGAATAAAGATCTGAATGCAAAATGCTGACACCCCCCCCCCCCCCCCCCCCCCATTTGTCGAGGTATGTTTTCATGGGTGCAGTACGCTGTCCCGACATAATTTCATAAATGACTTACCCGCGTAAACGCCTCGGTGTGTGCTTATTAAAGAACACTATTGGAGTCACCACAGGTTGAGGGTTATAAAGTTACTAGACCGTGGTAGCTACCTGGACCTCTGCATAATCTTCGGTAAATTGAAGGCATCGGAGTAATATGTAGATGTCAGATTCAAACCATCTCCCACCCCCCCCCCCCCCATGTCGAAGGAGCAGCTACTGAGCTAGTCTTGGAAGTTGGCCCACTAACTTGACTAAGTCAGTAAGTGACTAATCACCTGAATTATACACTCCTTTACTTTAGGCTTTATTAAAGTTAACAAGTGCAGATCGCGTCTGTCACTCTGTGTTGTCTCGACTCTTATTGAAAAGTTAACATGACAAGAATGAGGAGAGGATACCACAAATCACTGAATGAATATAATATATATAATATTGCATTGATAATTTGATCAGATCTTGAATTTGAATCAAAATTTTGATTCTTTTTTTGCCTACATTTTTGGCCAATTGTGGTGTAAATAAAGAAATACGTGAGTGTCATTAGTTTAGCAATAAAATT
The DNA here is from genome assembly GCA_032622095.1 of Siphonodentalium dalli. Taxonomy (NCBI): domain Eukaryota; kingdom Metazoa; phylum Mollusca; class Scaphopoda; order Gadilida; family Siphonodentaliidae; genus Siphonodentalium; species Siphonodentalium dalli. The sequence goes on from CP136065.1 coordinate 247,603,102, forward strand.
AATTCAATTTAAAATATACAGGCCATCATGGCGATGCACATATCGCCGATATATAAGTTTCTCGTACAATTGTTACAAGTTTATCTTCATTAACGGCGTCTGATTCAAGTTCAACAAGAACCTGCAAGTCTCATGTTGACAAAATTATTCCGCGAAAACATGAAAATAGTTCGCTATAAATGACAAACGTTAGACAGTCAATATAATTGACAATTGTAAACATATAAACGAGGGAAATTGTTTCATATTTAATATTTCTAAAAGAACGGTTTATTAATCTCAAATTCTCTGAAACAATCTATCTATATTTACAAACTATATTTCATCGCGCATAACCACATTCATTATATCTACGTTGTGTGCCGGATATAATGTTTACACTTCTTCTCATTCCGCTCACTCACGTCAAACAACCGCAACTAATAAGCGAGATCACTGCGTCGCGGCCATATTCATCCACCCTGGGCACCGTGACCCGTTCCGCGGTTTTAAGTGTTACAGGTCAAAATTCTGGAGATGTATTCCATATAAATTATAGGGGTACTTTTGAATATCCAAAAGCTCCATATATGGAATCATGAAATCAAAAGTTTCATATAGCAAAATGGCTGCGACTCAGTTATCTCGCTTATAAAAAGCAGTCGGTTTTTTATCCGGGTTTGTGGCCGGGGGGGGGGGGGGGGGGGTTCGAACAAAAAAACCAGACACGTAGGGTCTATGTGGGACAGAAAGGGCCCTGAAGGTTACTACGTTTTCAACTTTTCGGGTGAACAATGACAAGGACAAGTCTATCGCGCGAAATTCCACAACAACTGCCTGTAGCCGCAGGGCTCGCGTTACCAAAATCGTTAATTTCTGAGAAAAGTCACTGATATGATACTAAAACATATTAAAAGTGTTCCCGTTTGACGTTATATAGTATAGGCCTAAACCTAGCATGGCCCATATACGACGATTTGATGGCTTAAAACATTGTCAAGTTATAGGGTAATGTGGGGCATAATGCGACGCGGGGTACAATGCGACAAACGGTCGTCATCAGGCCATATGATTTTTCCATGACTGAAGTTGAATCGCACATTTATTATTTTAGTAAGACCAATCATAGAAGTGGACATCCCAATTGGACCGACATTATTATGACTGTTTAATCTCACATGCGAAACGCCGGAGTAGGGGTACCCTCATTTGGTGACCCCCTTTTTGAATGGTTTATAACTTACGATAGGTCTTGTACATGTTAAGACGAGAACATGATGAACATCTTACCACTACCACCAAAGCTACATGCGTATTTTGGTAAAGTAAGACGAGTTATATAGTAAGTTGATCAGTTCTATGTACATCGGTTATTCACATTCACTCATATTTGGGGGAGAGACAGGTTGTCTGGTTGTGGGGCATAATGCGACACTCGGGTATAACCAGTACGAGAAAAAAATATGATTAGGCATATCGCAAATCAAACCTGGAAAAATAAATCTTATCGTAACCTTAGTTCAAAAGAAAAGAAATAAAAAAACCTATTCGATCATTCCCAAACATTAAAACATGATATAGATAGATAATTATTGTTAACCCTGCCCCGGCCATTTTCCTGAAATCAAAACTTTATGGTGCTATTTTACCCGCCATATAAATCAATAAAAATGTCTCCTTGGTCTGCTCCTATGACTTTAAATAACGCTTATACATTCTTTCAATCCACAAAGAAAAAGAAACTGCAGACCGTCTTGCATTTATTAGGTTCGGTATATGCTGATGTTGTAATGTCAAATGTGTCGCATTGTACCCCGTGTATGGGGCATAATGCGACGGATTGGGTACGTCGACGGGGAGTAATGCTGTTCAGAAATTGGTGCTTCCCAGGCGAGTATTAATTATAGTGGAAATATTTATCTAACTTTTAGTTTAATGATGTGTGCCCTTCCATCGTTTTAGTGGCATGATGGGGTCTAATGTGCTTATGTGTCGCATTATGCTCCACATTACCATAGGCACTCATCGTGCTGTGACAACAATGTGACCATAAAACAAAACGTTTGATTAAAATTGCAGTTGTTGCAAACAATCACATTATGCATCATTATAACGCAATTATATAGTTACTTTCGGGCACGCAGCAATCGATTTTATAACTGAGTAAACTTATATGGGAGCAGTTTTCACATTTATTAAATAATTGAATTCAAGCGAAATCAATTGCACTTAATTAGTTATATATATACACATATAAACGTAATTTAATTGCGCTCAGGATCAATTCTGCATTTATAAGCGCAATTCATTTAATATTATGTGGGATGCAGCAAATAGCTTGTTACTGTTACACAAGAGGTCAAGGGACAATTAAGCGCTCCAATGAATTACAAAATAAGGTGAAACAAATTTAAACTTGACATAAGGCAAATATAGGGATTGGTCGTTACTCCGGGAAGATTAATTCTTTTAATATATTTTGCAAACATAATAAAAGTTACCAATTTCAACTCTGATTTTTCGTTTAAAAGGAATAATTTCAGTTAAGAGTAATCACTTTCTTTTAACAAGAACTTAATTATCATAACAGGATTTTTAACGCAAGTTTACAAATTTTATTAAAATAATATACTCGTTCAAAAGATATCGGTATATATAGAATAGAATAGAATATAATTTATTCGAATCTTCGACCCATCACGGGATATCAGATCATATATGAATTGCAATTCCTTAAAGGTGCACAATCCCTTTTCGATTGTCCCCGTATCATCAGATTCCAACAACAACAAAATATCAAAGTTGCGCTTTAGCACAATCAGATATTCCTTATTGCACCTTTGAAGCGCAATTAAACTCAGTTAGATTGATCCTATTACAGTTAGTGCTGTTAGAGACTCCTTAAGTGCAATTACATTCTTATTGTGCTTAAACGTAATTAATATGAGATCACCCCTCTGCAAATAGTAGAATCCGTTTTGGCCTACATGTGGACAGTCACCAGATCACCTCACCAATAAACTCCACCCATCAAAATATGGACAATACCATTTGAATAGCACTGTTATAGCAGGGAGTTTATGTAATGTGGCATATCGCAATAAGGAACTATCTAATTGCGCTTAAGTCCAATAAGGAATCTCTAATTGGGCTTAATCGCAATAAGAGCTAATTGCGCTTAAGCACGATAAGAATATTCCTTATTGCGCTTAAGTGAAATAAGAATATTCATTATTGCGCTTAAGCCCAATTAGAGATTCCTTATTTGCCTTAAGCACAATAAGATATTCCTTATTGCACTTAAGCGCAATTATATATTTATTAAATGTCAATTTGGTTTCCCACAGAAGCCAAAGAAATAGTCATTTAGGAGCGTTAATTCGGATTGTGTATCTTTAACAACAAATGATATGCGGTAAAATAAAATAAAAAACAATCTGTTTAAATCAACCGATGTTGGATGATGAACACATCACTTAGCACATGTTTTGTTTTTGATCCAGCTCCGATTCCGCCAACCCGTGTTATTAAAAACATAAACCCCCACATATTTGAACCACGTGCTTCCTTTTTCCGTCTAGCTCCAAGTGGCATTGAAAGCTAACATGTACGCTCCGTAAAATATTTGAATGTTCACTATCTGAGCAAAGTCTTATTGACCAATAATCCTTAGAAAGAGACGTATATGAATATTTAATAGTATTTTACCGAATAATCTTGAAATAAAGTGTATAACATTGCACACAAATGGTGTAATAAACATAAAATGTGTGTAAACATGCGCGAACTAAGGATACTTGTTTCGCGTTTGCTCAGGTTCGTTGACGATGATCTGTATCTAGAAAAGTCTATCCCTGATCCGCTAGCACAAGAGACCAGTATGCAACCTCGGCTACCGACACTGCATTTCTGTATACATAAATTCACATTGGTCTTGGAAGTTGGATATTGACTATTATTGTCATGTGACTGGTCATTGTGTTATTAACAGTTATGTGCATTGTTTCTACATAACCATAAAATGCACATTTGTTGATAATTATACCCCCGTAAGTTGCATAATGTGTATTTCAATCGGCTTGTCTGTCCATAGATGCAAATTGTCCGCAAGCGTCGACTCCTACATTTTTCTGTCGTGATTGCATTACTAAATGACGTCAAAACAAATGTGAACTTTATAGAGATTTTAAATTATTTTTTTGGAACCCAAATCCAACAAACACAAAGTCCATATCTAAAAAAAAATATGGGAATGTGTACAGAACAATAAACAATGATCAGTGAACAATAAAAATATATTTACCGTATATTTACCAAGAGTTCTTTGAAAAATATACTCAACCAGTAACCAGTTGTTTTAAACAAATGGTAGATTTACTTGCTCAGCAATGCTGTCTGGAAGCTGACACTTGATGGGTGGGTTAGGGGTCTCTGTATCTGTAGTCAAGTGTAGTGGGTTCAGTGCAGTAACCAATTCTGCAAGGGTCACCTTGTGTCCAGTGTAGCTGGGATGATTGTCGACTTGTGTGGCCACTGGCCCATGAGGGATTAGGCCATGAGTGGTGCCTATTTAGTGGTTACAGGGTGGTGGGCTAAATTTAAGCTGAAGAAATTATTGTATCAACTCAACACTGTCCACAAATAACCCATAGCTGCCAGCTCCCAGTCGGCCATGTTGGGGGGAAGTAAATCTTATCAATTGTAAACTGGTTCTCGACTTCTGAGTAAATTTTTCAAAGAACGCTTGGTAAATATGAATATATTTTTATTTTTCATCATTCTTCGCAGTGTTCAGTACACATTTCCATATTTTTTTCTTGGCCGACGGGTGGCCAGATAAAAAAATCATACAGGCCAATTGGAGGCTGAGTATTGGCTTGATTAATATGTGCTTTAATAGTAATAAGTCGCTTGTGTTGTAGATTGATCGCCGTAACTCTTGATCAATTGCAAGATGTCTGGAGGTTTAGATGCTTTGACCCTCAAAGAGGAAGATGTGACCAAGTTCCTGTCCTGCAGTACCCACCTTGGCTCGACTAATGTCGACTTTCAAATGGAACAGTATATCTACAAGAGGAAACCCGATGGTAAGCATAATAGGGCCGAAGAAAAAAATGTGTTTTATAATAAATGTGACGGTGCTACATATACTACATATGTATACTAACTCAGTTATAAAATCTAACTCACTAATATACATATTATAGCCAGTAGCCACATCGTAATCATTTCCTTTCGCGTGATTGTTTCCGTTTCTATATGCGCTGTCCCGCCTATCTCCAATCCCGTTCCCACTTTTAACAACTGTCATAAATTGCTGCCCACTCATTTCTAACTTCGCCCAATATCTCATTAGCTATTTCTATCTTCTATCTGTTATGTAGCGCCCAATCTGAGATCTTGACCAGATTTTACCCTAAAATTGCGTTCACTCAATTTTCAATGAAATGCTTTCATTAAAAAAAATTCAAGCTCTTAAAGTTGTTTATTTATACAGTTTATACAAAATAAATCTAAATTAATCTTGGCTCCATCTTGCAGATTAAGGAGATCAAGTGACCAATTTTGAATGGGCTTTTCCATGCTAACCTCCGCAGCAACAGTTAGATTTGAAAATATTTCTGGGTGTGACTTTAAAGTTTATGCGGTACGGTATTGAAAACAATGCATATTTATCAGGCGGGTCGGCTTGGAATTTGTTCAGAAAGTTGATATATTTATTTTCTAGTTATATTGAGTTTTCAAAACTAGGTCTGACAAGTGTTGCAATTCCAGAAAAAAAAATCCACCAGTTAATAGGGGTGTAACGATACATCGATGTATCGATGCGACCGCGATACAGCACTGACGATACGGTCATCGATACGGGCGTTCAAACGATACGTATCTCGATACACAAATTGCATCAGGTCAACGCTGAATCAGTATCTAACACAAAATTGAGGTAATCCCCCACAATAAGTAATAAAAGTGAAAAGCATTCCCTATTTATCACAGATAACCGTGAGGCCAACAGACCGCATTGTATCAATTTGCATGTGTGGACAATATGATGCCATCTTCTTGAAACACATTGTATTAGGCCAAAACAAAAATGATGCGTGTTTCCCGTAACCCGACCGACCGTCTTCAAAACCCCCCCGACCCAAGTTCATTTTATTGGTTTTAAATAAAAAAAATCAATCTATAAACCGACCGACCGCACTGATAACCAAACTATGTACGCGTGGTTCCATTTTATCTGATTCACCTCGCGAGATAAATAATATCTTTGATATATTTATATATTTTTCGCAAAACCACACTGTCACTCTATTAACGGAGTCAACTTTAATACGATCTAATGCAATACCGGAAGATCACGAGTTATCGTTCCTCTTCGCTGACCGGGAAGCACGTGTTTTTGTTGATATTTACATTAAACATGGATGTTTTCCGCGGTTGATTCGAATCGATTCGAACAAGTTCATCTCAACGATGGCGGTCGCACATGGGTCGATTCGAAGTCTCTGGGTGAAAATTGGGACGTGTTCTCTTTAATATTTACAAGCTGTATAACCACAGACTACAATCGATGCAATGAGGTTCCTCTTTCGGTGTCCGGTTCTGAGTTATTATTATACAGTCATTCAGGCAGTAACGGGTCAGTTGCTGTTTATCGTCGTGGCAAAAGCCAGATGCACTTGATCTCCCAAAATCCTGTTGATTCTTGAGAATGAATATGTGTTGGAGATCATGTGCAATTTGTGGCGAGTTCTGACGGTAATTTCCGATTTAATTCAATTTTTCTGACGGACAGTGGAAACGCATCGGAGGAAAGTAGGTCAACAAAATATGTCAAGTTGCAGATCGGCGGCTGCCAATAAAAAACAGAATAAAATACACCCAAACTATCGTCCGGTTTGATAGCACAAAATACACTGTTTTCGAATGTCGTTCTCTTTCTCAAGAATTGACAGTTACTGAATCCGATTTTTGGTGCATCAATTAGAATGGTTTTTCGTCACAAGAACACAACATTGATCGGATTGCCAGATCACAATTTTACTGGGTGCATACAAAATTCAGGATGTGAAAATCATGTGTTGATAAAAATCTTATAAATGTTGTCTCACATTCAATTATGTGATTTTATCGCTCGTTTCATATATATAAAACCCAGAAATATCATTTACATCTAAATATTAACTCAAATAATAGTTATCTAACTTATCTTCCCCATAAACATGCAAGATTTGCGATCGAAAACTCGGAAAGTTTGTGCTGATTGTTAGCAAGTGCAGGGCTTTGTATTTTTTTCGCATGCATGTTAACTCTTTCGCTGCCAAACGCGCATAAATGCGAACTTCGGAGACGCTGCCAATCGCGCATTTTTGCGAATTTGGTATGTAGTCTAATGTATGGGATATAAATCTATTCTTTCTGGCATGTTTGACAGTGTACAATGTATTTATCTGTAGTACTGTTTGCGAACAATTTAAAGCGAAAATGTCCTCAAGGTCATGCTATTTCTGACGTTATGGGAGTAGTCAGAGCCGGAATATTGCGTCATTGTTGTTAGCACGTGGTTATCAGTCGAAAATGGCTGCTCGCAAAAGACTCAGGACTGAAGAAGTTATTGTTATTACCTCTATACTCTAATGATCGAGGGGCGCCTGCGGCGCATTAGATACTTATACCTATTATTTATGTGGGCAGTAGCCTCTATAGGGTCGCCTGCGGCGCATAAGATACTATGGGTGGCGGGATGGGGTGGTTGGTGGGTAACTAACCTCTATACTCTAATGATCGAGGGTGCTTGTGGTGCATAAGAAACTTATACCTATTATTTATGTGGGCAGTAGCCTCTATAGGAGCGCCTGCGGCGCATAATATACTATAGGTGGCGGAATGGGGTTGTTGGTTGCTTAACTAACCTCTATACTCTAATGGTCGTGGGGCGCCTGCGGCGCATAAGATACTTATACCTTATAGTATGCGGTACATAAGATACTATGGATGGGGAGGTGGGTGTAGGGCTGGACGATATTAACGAAAATAAAAACCGCGATTTTTTATAATTAAAACCGCGGTTAACGATATAACCGCGGTTTTTTAAAACATCAGATACTAGTAACTTAAAACAGTTTCTCACTGTTCGCTAGAATTACATCATTGTCATTAATTTTGACAAGTTGACGTCAATAATAAACATACACAACCACCCAACCAGTGACAACCTCATGCTCGATCGATATTCGGAATGAAAAGTAAATTCACCGGTTAAATTCCGCTATTCGGACAATTTCGTTCCGGTGACTTGACAAATTCTGGTATATACCGATAATTAATAAAACCATTATCTAGTCTATGCCAAAACTAAAAGTGTTCTATACTATAGTATCCTTTTCTAACTCGGTATATTCAACCATGTTGAGTAAATACATGTTGTTCCCGATGACACTTGCGTCGCTTGACAAATGGAAATGTGGTTTACCGTCAAGACAAATTTTAGCGAAGTCCACACACACGTAGTACATAACTGTTGGAATTCTGCCAAGCAAGGACACCATGTATTTTTGGGCGGGTTTGAAGCCCTAATTCTATAATTTTGGTTTTAACCAATCGCCGTGAGTGGTTTCTTCTAGACGAGAAGGGGGCGGTATCTTCGCTCATTTACTATTTTGATTGACGGTGCATGTGCATCATTGTACTGAAGGAAGAGGCGTGGCAAAACTGACATTCATATTGATCTATCACCTGATCAGTCGTCAATTCATTTGGTGAATTCTCTTGTAATAAAAAGTACGCAGGGAAGTCGGAGGATTTGTGTAATATTGTGAGCGAAAGGGGGACGTATTCGGGGTTTTCATATCCCCCTAATTTCGTTAGTCGTCCTAAACGTTGTTTACTATGATTATTGAATATTGAAAAAGTCAGGACACAGGGATTTAGTTGGAATTTAAACTTAAATAACTCGATTTGTTTGTATACGCTTATGATGGTCTGGCACCCTCTAATTGCCGACGATATTACGATTATTTTAGTTTAGACGATATTACTGACGATATTGAAATATTAACCGGGTATTGACGATTAATCGGGAAACCGCCCAGCACTAGGTGGGTGGGTAACTAACCTTTACACTCTAATGATCGAGGGGCGCCCGCGGTGCATAAGATACTTTTACCTATTATTGATGTGGCAGTAGCCTCTATAGGGGCGCCTGCGGCGCATAAGATACTATGTTGGCGGGATGGGGAGGTCGGTGGGTAACTAACCTCTATACTATAATGATCGAGGGGCGCATGCGGCGCATAAGATACTGATACCTATTATTTATATGGGCAGTAGCCTCTATAGGGGCGCCTGCGGCGCATAACATACTATGGGTGGCGGGATAGGGTGGCGGTGGGTAACTAACCTCTATACTCTAATGATCGAGGGCGCTTGCGGCGCATAACATACTTATACCTATTATTTATAATACACCTTTACTGGTTTTGAACAACCCTTGTCTATTGTATCGTTTTAGTGGTGATAACAGGCAACTAAATTAATTATGCTGGTGAGTTGACCATGCGTACGCCCGCGTGACCCATATAATTCACATAAATCATCGTAAAACCCAATTTTCCTGAAATTCAAGATGGCCGTCAAGATCACGTGACTTATAAGGGGCGGAGCAGGGTCATATGTCCCCTGCAGGTATATATACATATGGGTGTGGTTATATATATATATATATATATATATATTTGGAATTGTACCTATCAGGGAATATTCAAGAAACAAAAGCACGAACTCAACAAAGTGCGCCATTGTATCCCATTTTGCTACAAATAGGTGGCAACTTGCATAAATCCAAGATGGACGCCAAGGTCACGTGACCTATGTTATGTCCAAAGTGGCTTCATATATGTTACTCCCGTGTACCTTACTGTTGGACATCGTATAATTGGGTTGAAAATTAAAAAACAAACAACACACTCATTCATACCTACACAAATTGTACATATACCGACAAATATCCACTAATCCAAGATGGCCGCCAATGTCACGTGTCATTGGTGGGCGTGTCCACGGCGGCATTCGACAGGGTATACCTATGTCTATATACATGTGAAGTTTCAACTAATTATATTAGAAACTGCTCGAGATATAATGTATTACCCATATATACCTAAAATACATGGATATATGTACAGGATGCGTGGCACTGGGGGGTCCGTCTGTGGTGGCGGGTGGCAGCGAAAGAGTTAATCGCAATTTACAACAGATATAAAACACAAAATGAAGCCCATGGAATGACTTTGCATGAACAGGATGTTGTATTGTGGTATGGTAAGATATATATATTACATATAGAATACCTTTACTTTGTCCATAGTATGCACAATTTGAATTCCACATGCCATGCATGATTAACTAACTGATAAGCTACATACTATGATATACATGTAGATACCAACACTAACTAGTAATCAACAGAAAACCAACTTGCCACTTCAAATTTTCTGGTTACAAAACGTCCAACAGGACATAGAAAGTGGGCCTGTATTAACAACAAATTTCCATTCATGGGGTGTAAGGTCCACTCATGGGGTGTTAGGTCCATTCATGGGGTGTAAGGTCCACTCATGGGGTGTTAGGTCCATTCATGGGGTGTTAGGTCCATCCATGGGGTGTAAGGTCCACTCATGGGGTGTTAGGTCCATTCATGGGGTGTTAGGTCCACTCATGAATATTCCCAGCTCAAAATTTTGCTTGGTTCAGGGGGTGTGAACTTCAGTTTGAAATAGGGGGTGCTGACATTTCCCAACAAAGACCCTGAAGCCAACTAATAAATTACTCATCTCTCCCCCGTGCCCCCTAAAATGTTAACTGTCAACTAATAAATTACTCATCTCTCCACTGCGCCCCCTACAACAACTCATCTCTCCCCCGCGCCCCTACAACATTAATTCATCTCTCCCCCGTGCCATGCGGACATGTAAACTGTCTATACTGTTATCTGTTTTATATGTTTCCCCTCAATATATCAGTTTTATCACCAATTTGTCGGTTGTTCTGGGTCATTGTATGGCATTTGATCGTGGTTAACAAAAAATAAAATGAAAAGCCTACCGCCCGCCCCTATTTTTTTTGGGCTCGTTACGGGAAACACGCATTCATTTTGTTTTGGCCTTAATAGATCAGTCGCTAGTGGTCCACTGATGATGTGATTAGACCTGACCTGATCGAGTGACCTCAATTTTAATGACCTATTTCAATAGTACACGTCATGCAGCAAGTGACCTACTTTGTCAATGACATGTCGTTTACAACCGTCGGCAAACCTTTGATGCCTGTCTTACTGATATTGCTGCAATTTTATTTCACTGTTAACCAGAGTGAAACAACTGCTGTAGTCTCAACTTATATCATATCAATCTACATGTATGTCTTTCCCCATGTCACGTCAACACTGGACACTGCACTCAGTGCACTGGCCCGTGTGGGTTGCTGAGCAATTGTTAAACTTCCCGGAATAAACTTGTCAACAGCCAATGAATCCCCCCAATTCCCGTTATAAAGTTGACAACTTGACATGAGTTATTAATATAAAGCCCCTCCCATTTAACTGTCAATCTCGTGACATTGACTGAGAGATTTTCGGAGAGGACGTTCCTCATTGGTCAACAGGTAGTGTTTGTAATCTCTAATTAATTTTGTTCAGATAACGCAGTGCAACAATGGGTTCAATGTCGGCATCTTTATGCTTCCGGGCCGATAGGATATCAATGATATTCGATACATTGACCAGGTTTTAATTATTTTATTTTTTCTTCTTAGACAATACAATTCAAGTTGCAACAACAAACATTTTAGACGAACATCTTGTACACATATTTTAGCGAGTTCATGTAGGCCTACCTATAGCCATGCAAGCACATACCCACTCGTCGTTATCGCTATATATCAGTGTATATACAGTCCGTACGAAGACTCGGCAATATCACTATAATATTAGGTAAGTAAAATCGCGATACGTATGGTATCGTGACCTCTGTATCGCGATAAACATCGATACACCCCATACCCCGTATCATTACACCCCTACCAGTTAAATGTTAAGTTTGTTCTATGATATGGCTGCTTTAGTTTCCAGACATCTGTTTCATAGATGACTTTTGCTGCGGAGATTTACATGGAAATCCCCATTCAAAATTGGTAACTTGACCTGCTTGATAGTACATAAGATATATCATATGACTTGATAAAACATCTGCCAATCATGATAGGCCTCTAGTCGTTTATGCAAATCAATGCATTGTGCAGAATTCTGGATGGTGTATTTTTGCGATTTGGAACCAAAGGTCAGTATAAATTCTGATTCTCCTCTGATTTCCCCATGGATTTTATTTAACTCCTGCAAGAGTTGTCCAACTCTTTTAACTCAAATGAATTTCAATCCAATTTTTCTATTTCAGGTGTTTTCATCATCAACCTAAGGAAGACGTGGGAGAAACTTTTACTGGCCGCCAGAGCCATCGCTGCTGTGGAGAACCCGGCTGATGTCTGCGTCATTTCTGCTCGTCCCTACGGCCAGAGAGCTGTGTTGAAGTTCGCCTCGGCTACAGGAGCCACACCCATTGCTGGCAGATTCACTCCTGGAACATTCACCAATCAGATCCAGGTAATCTTAGAAATTTGAGTCAATAACTGCAATCAAGATGAGAAGATGGTACTATAAGCTATTGCTTGATATCCACCATTAGGCCTAAAAAAATACCTTTGTTTTATTTTTTTTCCTATAAAATAGCTGCCGACGCTGTTTGTCTCAGTTCGTCGCTTTATAATAGGCCCCGTTTCTAATGACTCGACGTCCGGACGCCTTTAGTAAAATGGCGGCGCCCACGGAAAATAAAAAATACATCGTTTTCGTTTAAATCTTCTAGTGATGAGCCGACAATCGGTACTTGGCTTTCAACATCGGCATTTCCGATTTGTCTAAATAGAAATCAGGTGCTTGTTTTTCTTAATAAACTGTTTTAAATATGACGATGTTTTGTTGAATAAATAATGACCAGTAAACATGGGGAAAGTGATTTACCAAACACAAACTTGATATACAGCAGGGTTTCCGCGAGGGGAAAATTGATGAGTCCGTATTGGGGAAACACATAACGCGACGGGACGACCATGGTTCGTCCCGTCGGGCGAAACTTTTGTTATTTGACACTGAAAAGTAGCAATTTCCTTGCACATAAGAGTGTCACAAAGCAACCAAAGCTACGTATATATTACGCAAGTCAATCATTTCCGTGGGTGCATTAATTCTGTTGATGGTATCCAGATAATCAATCAACTAATTACGCACATAAGACTGCCGTCTGATTGAAGATTATATATAAATGAACAAGCTACTAGTTATTGTTTACAAATTTATACAATAAGATTCCGATGAATCTAAACACTACAAAACATCTATGCATTGACCAATAATAGATAGCAAGGAGAATTGAATAAAGTATTTCCTAGAATTGCAAGCAGCTTCTGTGAAAATGAAACTGACATGATATACGCTGTCAATCGTAAAACTATTTGTGCGCTGTGACGTCATACTGCAGGAGCTATTTATAGCGGCAAAATACGAATGGTAGCGACACAGGTATTTGGCACCAAAAAAAATTAATAAAAAGAGATTTTTATTAAATTTAAAAACAAAATTGTGCCTAATACCTGTGGGTAGGGACATCTTTCACTCGGAACGCGTAGCTTGTTCACTAGTCTCTATATATTAGTCCATAAACTGACGACCGCAATTGCTTATTATGCGCATAGTCAAAAAAATCCCAACGTGATTTATTTCACAGTAAAACGGAACCTGTCCCGAAATCAGTCTTTATAGTGGGAATTCATAGTGACAAGTTAACAACACCATTCATTTGAACCATATTACATACATGGGTGATAAAGACAAACACATACCCCCTCCCCAATATGGAGATAATGTCAAAGGACGGTAAATAATAGTTGCGTTGTCCCCAAGCACAATCAACGACGCACGTGTTCACATCTCCCGCCAAATTATATTTTATAACACGTTGGCTAAAACTCCGTTCTATACCTCATGGACTCTGCAGGGGGACCCATTTATTATGTACCACCGTACGATAGCACGGGATCTCGGAGAGGAGCAGTTTCATTCATGAAAATCCCGTGCATAAAAATGTCCCGACTAAGAAATTCGGCGTTCTTTGATCAAATTATGTAATCCTACGATATCACGGGATTTTCGAGCATGAGCATGCATATTCAGCAGTCCGACATTTTTTGATGTTACCGCGACATGCATTACGCTGTATCTAACGTCGCTATTTGACCCGCTTTTTCACCAGTATTCTATTTAACACCCGAACTCCCGTTGTAACCGGATTTGTTTACGACATTGCGACTGACATTTGGTATATGTATGAACCAAACAGATAATATGCGAGGGGAATGAGGCCGTCCTACGGACGCTGAGCCGTACTAACGGAAACCCTGTATACAGCCATCTCCTCTTCAATACACCGGCTGTACCTGGGTCAATGTTTGAACAATATATTACAGTGGGGATCGCCGGGAAGCACGTGACACTACCTACCTATATACTTACCCAAACGTATACTTATGTATATATACTGTGTACTGGCATATTACTACGGTTGTTGCTTGCTTCTAATTCTAAGTATTATATAACATATTCTGGTATAATTGTTACAATAATCGGAATCGGCCGATTGTGATCTCAAATAATCGGCGCATAGCTCTATTTGACAATCGGCTCATCACTAAAATCTTCCATCAAAACAGGAATATTCACCTATGTCATGGCGTCACAAACCATGGTTAGCAGCAGTGTGTTAGGGCTAAAGTTTCTAAAATGTTCAGGTGCCGATTCCGATTATTGTATTACTTATACCAGAATATGTTATATGTGTTATATAATACTTAGAATTAGAAGCAAGCAACAACAGTAGTAATATGCCAGTACACAGTATATATACATAAGTATACATTTGGGTAAGTATATAGGTAGGTATGGGCGGACTTGTGATCAAATACAGGCACATGTCCTGCAGATGCTGTGGTACGGGGCCTCGGTGTATTTATTGTAATGTATTGTATCGACGATGCAATGCATTAACGTACCCATGTATTCTAGGCTATTCCATCGAATACAGGCACATGTCCTGCAGAGGCTGTGGTACGGGGCCTCGGTGTATTTATTCAGGGATTAATCCGGGGCCTTTTTGGGGCCGAATTTCGGCCCCATTCCCAATGCCAGATACCCAGTAAAATTCCCAATATGGTGCGTGATAGATTCCCAAAACGGCGTGTGATATAAAGACATTGATCATCGGCATGGATGTTCGCGGTACGATGTTTCGCGGTACGGAATTTCAGAAGAATTGAGTGAGCGCTAAAGTACGCGGCACCTGATTGGTCGGAAATGTATATTACAGCCAATGCGAGTTCTTCTTTAATAATGTAATAAGAATTGCAGAAGATGTCGCACAACAGCAAATATTATAGGAAAAAAATACAACCGGATAAGCGGCCGAGTTCAACAACAAATATAATAACGTTCTTTAAAAAGAAGAAGGTCGACGATGCGGATTCAGCGCAGCCTCTTGACACTAATGACAGTGTTGTCAAAAGCAAAAATAGTGAAACCGCATCTCACACTCAGTCCTCTGAATCGTCCGATTCCGATGATCATGATATTGATATTGTTTCCGAGGAGGAGTCAGAGTTTGTTTACCTACCGGTACCGGGGATTAAACCAGACGAGAGACTATTCTCGTCAGGAAAATACGAAGAAAAATACAAGTGGCTGTACTTTAGTGTCAGAAAAGAAGGATACATGTGTAAAAATTGTGAATTTTTTAGTGACAAATTTCAAGCCGCAGATAAAGGTGCATTCCATACAAAAGGAGTAAAGTTGGGAACCCATCCTACAAGAAAACTGACAAAACATGAACAGAGTAGAAGACACACTACGTCAATGTTGTCATCTCAGACCCTTACTCAAGTTGATACGAAAGATAAAAAAAGTGTTTTAAGCCAACTATGCGATAGCAGTATTAAAATTGAAGCTAAAAACCGATCAGGTATGACAATATTACTGAAAACAGTTTATTTCATGATCAAGAAAAGCTGGGCACATACTACAAATTTTGAAAACGTCATTGAATTTTGTGCAAAAACTGGAAACACGGAACTTCAAGAATTTTTGAATAGGATGTCTGACGAAAAAAGTAAACTTTCATATACATCTCCGTTTTCTGTTAAACAATATATACAATGCATGTCAGACTACATGGAGGAGGACATCCTATGTTCACTGAGGAGAAATAAATTTTTCACATTGTTATGCGACGAAAGTGCGGACGAATCTAATGTGACTCAACTGTGCATCATGGGACGATTTCTTAAGGATGGAGAAGTATGCGACCATTTTCTGGGAATTATCCCAATGCAAAAAACTGATGCAGCAACACTCATGGACTGTTTGCAAAAATTCTTAATGCAAAAGGGGATTAATATTGAGAACACTCGTTTTATAGCCCTTGATGGCACCAATACTATGTCGGGAGAACGGACCGGACTACAGAAACGTTATAGACATTTCTCACCCTTTGCTCAGTATATAAATTGTCGAAATCATCGGTTGGCTCTTGCATTCTCCCATGTGTTGAAAAAGTATAAAAAGCTTCAAGAAGCTGACAATTTGCTTGTAGGCCTGGCAAAGTTTTTCGGTTCAAGTCCCCAGAGAACAGCTGCATTCAATACTGCTCAGGACGTATATTTGTTGAAGGAGCTCAAACTTGTTTGGCCATCTACAACTAGGTGGCTGAGCCATGGAAAGTCCTGTGAAAGAATCATAACACGGTTCCAATGCATTCTTGACACATTGGATGGTATTTATAATGACAAAAAAAGACCCAGAAATTTTAGGACTGAGATGCCAGTTAATAGATCCTGAAAATGTTGCTCTGATATGTATCTTAGCTGATATTCTATCTGAAACGAACAAGCTATCTACAATTCTTCAAGCTGACTGGGCAAACTTTACGCAGCTTCCGGCTTACGTGAAAGCAACCACAATATCACTGACTTCCCTGGCAAACGATCTAAGTCTCGGCACCAATTACAAAAACATTAACAAGCTTCTGCAAGATGTCAATCAATCACATTCTATCTTCGAGATTAGGACACGGACACATCAGATCTTTGACCTTAAAACATTTGAGACAGATGTCGTGAAACCAATGATAAAAGAACTCATTTCTGAAATAGAAATGATGACGTCGTCGTCCTCTCTACTGTCATCTTTTGGAATTTTTGATCCAAGAAACCTGCCTAGAAATGAGAAGGAGTTGCCTTTATATGGTTCCACGGAAATTGTGACATTAGCTACATTTTATGGTAAACCATGCACAGACACATTCTTGGGCCATGTGACGGAAGTGTTACCAGAGTTTGAAACGGAAGACATTATTTCTAAGTTTGAATCCTTCAAACCTCACATGTTCTCTTTGAGGGATATTCATGAGCGAAATATATCCGAGAAAATCAAGTCTGTTGAAAATAAAATACTATTCACTGTATTGTCTAAATCTAAAAAGGAGGAAGAGCAAAATCTAGCGGATCTGAAAATCAACTTGCCATACAATATCAGGTTCTTGCTCAAAGCTTTTCACAAGGACGAATCTTTTAGATCTTTATTTCCGCAAATGTATTACATTGTTTATCTTGCAAATTTAATACCAACTGGAACTGTCAATGTTGAAAGAGCTTTCAGTTTGATGAGTTTGATTAAAACACCTTTGCGCAATAAAATGGGACAGTGCACATTGGACAGCTTGATGCGTGTATGCAGGGACTCCTCAAACATTGACGACATTGATTGGGAAAAAATTATTGATGCCTATAATTCTATGGGACCTACCCGGAAGATAGCTCTCTGATAAGTGGGTCATTGATATCATAATTATATGTATCATTGTATGATTGTATGTAGTAATATGTGTGGTATTATAGACAATGAATTAAATATTTCAATTATCTCATCAAGCTCATGTAAAAATATAATCCGTGCCTAGCCTGAGTTTCCTCTAGTCATCCATGTTATACTGTCTGGGTGAGGGCTATGGGACAAAGCCCACAGAAAAGGGGTATATTAATTATATGTGGAATTTGGAAATATACATTGAATTTAATTCTATAAATATTATACTTTTAAAAATGTAATAAATCTTTGGCAGAAACTTACAAGTATAGTGGGCTTTCTGAAGCCTTTCATCTACTGTATGCACAACATGTGACAAGAATTTTTGCCATACATTGTCATTGCAAGAAGGCTTCTGAAGCTAGTACTAATGGAAAAATCAGCTTCCCAAATTTGGGCGGCGAAATATACCCACCCCTTTTCTGAAGGCTTCCTCTGTCTCTCAACCAGACGGTATAGCATGCAGGGCCAGCAGAAACTCAGGCTAATCAGATATTTCTGTTTATCTTCTCCCACCCACATTTTTGTCATTGGGTAGGACCATAGTTATAATGATTAATGTACCGTAGATGGAAGTACCGGTACTAACTTTGAGAAGAATTGTATACCCAGTAGTGAGTACATGTTGGTATAAAAGATGAAAAATTCATATACAAACAGTTATCTTGTATCAATCAGACTTTAAAAACACAGTTCACTATAAGCAGTCTGCATATTTCAAGTGTTCATGTTCTTGTCCACTTGAAATTCAGACTGCTTAACTTAAGGCTTCTTATTATAGGTGTGTTGTTAAGTTATTAACAGTTGAGTTATAATTATATAATATCAATCAGACTTTAAAAACACAGTTCACTATAACTTAAGGCTTAACTTAAGCCTTAAGTTATAGTGAACTGTGTTTTTAAAGTCTGATTGGTATTATATAATTATAACTCAACTATTAATAACTTAACAACACACCTATAATAAGGCTATATATACATGTATACAATATTTTTTAAATCGACTTGAGTTCAAGTTTTGTCAATCATGACATGAAATATTTGGAAGTTCAATGATCTGAAAGTGAATCTGTGCTATACTGGAGCTCTCATACACCTTCTACATATAGGAGATCCACAGAATGGCCCAGATTCACTCCCTGGTCATTGAAATTTCACCAAAACAATTATAGTGATGCTGGTTTCTGATGGTTAAAATTATTTCATGAATTTGAAAAGTTTCTGTTAAAAATAACACTGTATGTTCCCTATACAAGTGTGCTGATTTTGTGCTCAGATAAGCCTCAGAATCACTCTCAGGGCCTCCCTATTTCCAAAAAAATTCCGGGGGTGTTCACCCGTACCCCCCCAACGGGAAGGGGGCGACCCCCTCCCGTACCCTCCCCCACTCGGGCCTACGGCCCTCAGGAGATGCCTGCGGCATCTCATGCTATGTCCCAAAATATTGGAAAAGGCACCTTCCCAATTGCTGTGGATTAATCCCTGATTTATTGTAATGTATTGTATCGACGATGCAATGCATTAACTTACCAGTCCTTCGATTTTGAGGCGCGCCTTGGCGCGCGCGGATCTAAAAACCAGCGAGTTATTAAATGCGCACGCCGAAAATTTTAAATGCGCGCGTCGGAATTTGCAGCCAGTGAATGAGATTTTAACAAACAGCACATCAATGGTTAAACGCCGACAAGACTATTCACCGTGTATCTTTCTCAGCAGCGATGACGTTGATTACGAACATGATAACAAAGATCAAAGCGGCCGCCGGCGTCTTTCTCACTCAATGATTGGGGTGACACCTCGTCACAACTGCTGCACGTGCAAGTTCCCGCAAAAAAACTGTCAATTCTTTGGCGGTCTCGTTTGATGTTTCGGCATGCGGGATTCGCCGATTCATTTGAATACTATTGCCATAGATTAGGGTTTAAGTTTAAAGGGGTACTGTACGCCAAATGTTGTTGTTGGTTTCTATAGTCTCCGAGTCGGAGAATAAGGCAACAATTTTTTCATTATTTGAAAGTCTGTTGAGTACGAAGTAGTGTTACGGATGACAAATGTACCGGAATGCAAAAATACAAATTGTCGTTGTCGAGTAATTTTTGTACAGTTTTCAACCAAATGAATCAAATAAAAGTTATATTATAGGCATACTAGTCCCATATAATCATTTAAGTTATTGTATCGTCGCTAGTCAGTGAGTGGCTTGAGTGTTCTCCCCGTATCATCATAATATTTTAAGCGATCGTGTGTGCGATCGGTTTTACAATCCAGTATCCCTCATTTACTTTGTTTGATTACCGAAATTCGTAATTTAATTGACGCCATTTTATGGCTCCAGTCATAAATTCAATTTATATCAAATTATTAAATTTTAAATTATTAAATTTTAAGATAGCCTATTAACCTGAGCGTTTACAGAATACATCTTCGACTCAAATTACTTATGTTTCTATATATTATCGATATTAGATCGTTGTTGTCACCGGAAATTTAATGAAAATGGCGTACAGTACCCCTTTAACTGTACTTCGAAGCTAACGAATTACAAATTCATGTCGGATAGTGACGACACTGCCCAAAAGGTGTCACAAGTGTAGATTCCACCACGTCGGATTCTGATATAAAATTAACAATGACGGGACCTGGAGCACAAAGTGCTGTATCAATCGAAGTGTCGATGCCGAAAGCTGGAACAATGTCGCGTAAAAAGGTCAATAGAGAGTTTGTAAAACAACGTTATGATGGCTTGCAAGGATGCCGCAAAACAGAAACATCCGCCGCTATACTTACGCAAGTTACAGATTTGGCCAACAGAACGGTCGACAATA
This sequence comes from Siphonodentalium dalli, assembly GCA_032622095.1. NCBI lineage: Eukaryota > Metazoa > Mollusca > Scaphopoda > Gadilida > Siphonodentaliidae > Siphonodentalium > Siphonodentalium dalli. Next base: position 247,623,930 of record CP136065.1, read on the forward strand.
TAAAATTACCGTAACGATTCCACTTCCGAGTTTGAAGTTTTAAGCGACTGCGAGTCTGATGAGCATGCGCTCTCAGACGCGGAAGTGGACTCGTTACCGTGATTGGATTCACCTGGATTGCGGATTATTGTGGACTAGATATTGTACTACAATCTAAACATATGTTTTTATTTCTATTTTTCACTTTATGTTGCCACATGCACACTTGGAATTATACGTGTGTATCATTATACTTGTGTTTGTCTTTATTCAGTAATCATTTCATCCATGTTAATTTGAATTGTGCTCCCTCAAAAAAGGCGCGCGCAAATTCCAAAAGCTCCGAGCGATATATCGCGCGCCTACGTTTTCCAAATTCGAAGGACTGACTTACCCATGTATTCTAGGCCACAACAAATAGTTTGAAAGTTTGATGTAGCCACGTGCATGACGACATATCCACGGCCCGTTTTTGATAACAATTCATCAAACGGCATTTTTCTTTGACACCAATTCAAAGACATCACATCAAAGGAAATGAGCCGATTGAACTAGTTGCAAGTTACACCATGTTCATGTCAATTTCGCAGACACGATTTGATTGTCGATTTCGGCATGGTCATCAAAATAATCATTGGTGGTGACCTATACGTGACGTCACACGAGGCTGACTGGATGGAATGACATTGTCTTCGACTATTTAATCATTAATGGAAAGTTGTGTTGGGTGAAAGACTTTGAAAAGATTAATTACAGATAGTAAAATAAATAAATAAATTTCTTTAATATCTGACTATTAATGCTTGTACAATTTTTATTCCTGCGTCCTGACAACTGATACACATGTTATAATATGCTCAATTTAATTGAACAAACAGTGAAGTCAGCTGCGCAATTAAATGTCACGTGACATGCACTTTCGGTTTCTACAGTTTATACCTGTTTTATGCTGTGTGTACTATATAGATAGATTCGTTGTGCTGCGTATGCATACATTTTGATTTCTGACATACATAAATCAAAATGTCTACATGCTGACGAACAATAAAGTTACGTATCAGTGTACATGAGTCCCATGAGAAGTAATTTGTGTACATCATCATACATGTATAATTTATTATTACGCGCAATCACGGCGTCATCATCGTAGCCTGGCTCTGACCCAAAGTGTCACGTGCTTCCTGGCGATCCCCACTGTAATATATTGTTCAAACATAGACCCAGGTACGGCCGGTGTATTGAATAGGAGATGGCTGTATATCAAGTTTGTGTTTGGTAAATCACTTCCCCCATGTTTACTGGTCATTTATTCAACAAAACATCGTCATATTTAAAACCGTTTATTGAAGAAAAACAAGCACCTGATTTCTATTTAGACAATCGGAAATGCCGATGTTGAAACCCGAGTACCGATTGTCATCCGATGTGCCACAATCGGCCGTTCCCGATTATCGGCTCATCACTAGAAGATTTAAACGAAAACGATGTATTTTTTATTTTCCGTGGGCGCCGCCATTTTACGAAATGCGTCCGGACGTCGAGTCATTAGAAACGGGGCCTATTATAAAGCGACGAACTGAGACAAACGGCGTCGGCAGCTATTTTCTTTTATTTTCGAAAAAAAAAAAATTATATATATATTTTTTGGTTCGGAAGGTTTTAATAGGTGCGGGCGGGTTAGGGGAAACAAACGTATTTTTATTTTAGGCCTTAGGGGAAACAAAGGTATATTTTTTTTAAGCCTTATAACAAGTGGAGTAGGATGAAAAGAGTAGGATGGTATTTGCATATAAAAATACTGCAGTAATTCTAAAATCACACCGCGGGATATCTTATTACTCAATTATTTCCACATGTATATTCAGTAACTAAAGGCAGATTTAAAAAAGGAACCCAGATCAAATCTCACACTATCGTGATGGGTCCAATTGTATTAAATCTGGAAATGAAGTTGATTTAAGTCGCTAAGCCAATATCTGTCATTCTCAATGTCAAATTCCCCACAAAATTTACTGCGATGTTTGGGAATTATCTTCATGCAATTGCGGATATGGTCATAATAATCTGGGATTTATTATTATTAAGCTGCAATTGTTAGTAGTCATGGCAGCGCAAAGCGAGCATCCTGTTGACGTAGCAAGTATTCATACAAGCTACTCGTGGTTGCAGCAACAAATCAATCCAGTCCTCTGACTACAGTACATGCTTTTCCCATCGTTATTACGCTCACTGCCTCTCCTCCCGATCTTATTGCGCTCTTACTGCACTGTCACGAGGCGTTATGGACTGGTTCCCGCTCATAGTACGTCCACACAGTGCTGCCACTGCGACTATGCTCTCGTTATACATCCAAGCATGACAAATGGCTTTCTTCAGACGTTTGCAGCAGGTTTACAGTACGATCCCACTTTGAAATGCGAAACACAAATGGAGCATACAGCAGGCTCTATTTATACTGTCCGCACCCATTTAGATAACGTTGTATTGAGAATGTACTAGCAACACAATGACTGTGACTTGGATGCACTAAGAACATTTACAGCATAGGGGAAGCGCATGAGACTTGACAAAGTCGGAACGCAATGGGTCGTACTAACAGCGCAATGAAAATGTGATAAGCGGGATAGAAACATTCCTCTTTTTTTAAGTTTGACAATTATGAAAAGTTTTCTGGCTCCTCCCAGCTCCTCCTGCTTGTTACTCATATTTTGATACTTTTTCAAAATTTCAACGCAATGCAAGCGCCGACCTGATCGCAGCGGAGTGTAGCGGAGTTTTAACTGAGACCATTAAAATTCTTTACCAATTATAATTGGTATTCTAAAATGCCCCCCAGCACTTTGGGGGGGGGGGGGGAGAGGATAACTCGTTTTTCGGTCCTCAAGTGACCACTGTCTCAAATACAATAAGGCCTAAAAAAAGACCATTGTTTCCACAAATATATTGAAATAAATTAGTGTTGGAATATGTCAGTCTGCCCATTCTGACAGATAAATAGGTTGCTGTGACCTTGTGTACCATTTGGAAAATATCCTCCATTTTCATGTTTTTCTATTCGTTTTGATTTTGTCACCGTGAACATATTTGCAGGCATAAATCTAGAGGCCACATAAGGCGATGTCTCTGGAGGTCATCATTTTAGAGAGAGACTACTTGCGTTTAGTATTTATGATCGCCTCCCTTTACAAAGTGGAAATATTCTCTCAGTTAAATGAAGGCATGCAACATGGAATGCGATACAAGAAAACAAATTGTGGATTTCGGTCGATAATTTTATTATGTGCAGAGGTCTGGACTAGGGGCGGGTGGGTTACTGGGAATCTCACTATTATATCTTGTTGTGCAGGATTATAGATTTTTACAGGAACATGCCAGATATACGACATCCCATTAACTTTGTTTTACTATCACGATATACAACATCCTGAGAAGTTGAGAACATTGTTTTACTTTCATGATTATACTTGTACAGGAACATGCCAGATATTAGTGTTGAAACGATTAGTGGTTTTGAGGAATCGACTAGTCGCCAGAGGGAATCGACTACTAGTCGACTAGTCGGACCCCTTCCGAAACTTACCGTTTTGTGCTCATTTACGTATATAATTTGCCGTTTGTTTTGAGTACCAGTAACTAACTTTGCATTTTCGAACGCAAAGCAAGACGTGATTAAACACTATTTGCCGTGATTATTTGGCTTAATATCACTGAAGGTTAATAGGTAATTAATTTGTCCCAGGTATATGATGTTTTATGACAATCAAATTACCATCCAGTTGATGTGTGTATCTAAACGGTGGTGACAACACCTGATCGATCGCGGAAACGTTACGGATTACGGAGTGGAAGCGCGTGCAACAATCCGAAACCGGTGCATTATTCTATATGTTTTGTGTAAAAATGTTCCTTTAAAATTGATATGGTATCATTGGTATGGTATACCGGGCCGTACCGGTTCTTACATACAATCGAACATCGTTGTTTTCGAACTTGCCCAGTGTGCTTGTCACCGATTGACTTCACAAACGTGTACATGAAGAAATGCAAGATATTTTGAGAAACGAACTTCATCTCCGACAGAGTCAAACAAAAGTTACAATATAAATGTTATAACAGCTGTAGTGCGTACAAGCCGTTTATGCTCGCAGATGTCATGTACATATATCGGACATGGAATGTGGTAAAGTTCCCTGTAAATATATAGTCCGCATATATTAAAATATGGGCCATGCATTGCGTACATAATGTTGTTCCTTGTATTCATTGCAAGGTCACGATATGACATACATGTAGTTTAATCACGGACAGTCATTTTCCCGCCAAAACACGCGTGTTTTCACTGTTTGATTTGATCGCGTACATAATTGTCTCTCGTGCATGGTACATTGTAAATATATATATACAATTTTACTCGCGAGTCCCCGAATACACAATCGATCGTGTCAGTTTCAGAAATAAAACTGCGCAGACCGGCGATGTTAATAGTACATTTCAATGCGATGTCGTAAGTTCTATATTTAGCCCGATTCCAGGAATTTGCGTCATCCAGATTACTTTTCTGGGAACAGCTTTGTCACCGCCCAATTCCACGAAGGATTTAAGTTTGAGGTGCTAAAATACATTGTAAGTTTTCACAAACACAGCCCATAAACGATGTGGGATTTCCGAAGTGACTCGCCAGTTTAGTTCGAAATACGCGACGCTAATCGATGCATAGCATGGCCGACCGCGGGTTGGCTTTATATTTATATCTATAATACAATATATCTAGAACGTGCGATCGTATACGCTCACCCATGCGTCAGTTGATGCATGTGGTGGTTGTAAAAAATATCACACAATTTTACAAATAAACTTTAAAGGTATACTGACATAGTGCTTCAATAAACTATAATATATTGGATTTGTTATTAAACTTAAAACTTAATAATGTCACCTCGCAACTAACTTGATTGAAGTTGAGTCCTGCACACCTGCAAGCACGTTGACCAGATATCACTCAGATCAATTCCGTCACGCCGAAATAGACACGGTTGCGATAGGCGCTGATTCTTTGAAGTTGATTATCAAAGCCGGTCGTCTCAACTTCAAAGAATAAGCCGGCGCGGCGCCGACAAATACATTGAGTTGAGGTCATTGGGTTTCGCGCTCGTGCATGACCACCAAATACTGAAAGCAGTTATCGCATCAAAGGGACAACAAAGAAGGCTTTAGCAAGCTAATTGTGATTGTGTATTTCGATAGCCTGATTGTTTAAATTGTCCAGTAATTCGGCAACGGCACTGCTTTCGCGATGGCATAATGGTGGTGGGTGTGTTCCGACTAGTCGACTAGCCGATTTCGGAATCGACTAATTTAATAATCGCGTCTATTTCGATTAGTCGATTAATCGTTTCAACACTACCAGATATATACGACATTGTGAGAACATTGTTTTACTATTTTGATTATAAGACATCCTGAGAACATTGTTTTACTATCATTATTATACTTTTTTGACAGGCTGCATTCAGAGAACCACGACTGTTGGTGGTAACCGATCCCCGCACGGACCATCAGCCCGTTACTGAGGCATCCTATGTTAACATCCCAGTTATCGCCCTGTGTAACACAGACTCGCCACTTCAACATGTCGATGTTGCCATTCCATGCAGCAACAAGGTAATTTCTTATTAAATTCTTGCGTTTTTCTCTGTGACCTAAGGCAAAAGAAAAAAATATTTCTGGTTTGGGTTTCCCTACCGACCCTATTTTAGACCCCCTACCCTAAAGTTTTTTTCATGGTTTTCAAAGTAAATTTATTTAATTTTTTCTCAAAATTTCATAAAAACTCATTTAAGCATCTCAGAGTAGGTGGTTGATTTCTAAGTGAAAGTATTGTGTAATATTAAAGTGATGTGAAACACTTCCGTTGGGTGATCAAATAGATATACTGACTAATCTTGCCCAAAGTAGTTATTTTTACGAATATTAATCCAAATTTACAGCACACACCGCCATTCTTATATATTAATTAAATGCAGTGACTCTCGATGGCGAACTAATTTGCGTTAGATTGTTGCGTCCCGAATCCAGATGTAAATATTTACAATTAAGCGTAGTTCAGACGATGATTTCTATGGAGTGGTATGGTCGATTTCTTTGAGATTTTGGCGATGTTAGTAGAATGGCAGAATGCTACATTCCCACAGTTGGCATGGCGCCCGAGTACTACTTTATCAGTTTCACGCTCCAGAATAAGTCCATAATGTCTTTAAAATTTATTCCAAAATAATCAAAAGTAGTTTTATATCAATCTTGCATAGTAAAATATGCACACGAAATAAAAACAATTTATTAAAAAAATAAATTTCAAGACTACCTACCGACCCTATTTTTTTCGGGCTAGTATTACTAAATTTCACCTTCGGTGGATCTCATTCTGCTTAGGCCTCATCTTATCTGGAAATTATATTTATTATCAAATTAACAAGTTTTCTTAGTTTCTTTCACCATCTGGGAACTTAAATCTGTGTCTAGGTCTCCCATAGCAGATGAGATCGCCAGAGGATGATTTTGATGACCAGCTCACTGCGGGTTAGCATCACTAAATTCACCTTCTGGGAACCTCATTCTGCAAATGTCCAGCACCGTATTTTGACGCCTGCGATGGTTGGTCCTGTTGTAGCCCTGACCTGTCTACCATAAGTTCAAAGCTTAATGGAGTAAATTGTTTGTTTGTAGGGAGTACATTCGATCGGTTTGATGTGGTGGATGCTGTCCCGAGAGGTTTTGAGACTGCGTGGAACGATCAGCCGTGATCATCCATGGGACGTCATGGTTGATCTCTACTTCTACAGAGATCCAGAGGAGGTCAGTCTTGATTGTTTATGCAAATGTTTTTTTGATCGGTGCATGGTGCGGGAGGGATGATTTTATTCTTTGTTTTTTCCCCAATCAGTGATGAATGACTACTACAATCCTGCACAAGGAGCCTAAATTGAAATACTAGAGATATGTAATGTAATGGCCAACTCCCTGCTATTTTGTTGAATATTCAGTCCTCATAATTTGCTACGGCAATCAGCAATGCCGAAGCCATTTGCTGAAGCAAATTGGGCCACGATAAAGGAATGCCATAGTGGATTGCCCAAGCCAAACATTCTGAATTAAGGCTGGATATTTGGCCCAGTGTCGGACCATCTATCATGGAAACCACTGAGCATGTTCTTAATTTTTATTTGGTATATCTCAACCGAAAGCAGTATGTTTTCCTCATCGATGCGAAAACTTGTGGGTTTGGTTATTCCAATTTCGCGGAATTCGAAACCTAGTAAAACAGAACGAAGTGAAGTGATAACAAAATTGAAGCCTCCCGCAGTAACTTTCTCTCCCAAAATTTATTGGTTTCCACCTTCAGAACGACCGATGTAACATTTGTATATCAACCTATGAACAGCTTTCCTTGCATGTTTAGTTTTGCCGCCCAAACATGCCAGGATTAGAAAGTAAAACTACTCTGGAATTTCCCTACCGACGACAGTGGGACAGTGACATTTAATCTTCTAATGACCATCTATTTTCGATTTTGGCAGGGTATCGCATCTCTTTGGGCCATTTAATGTTATTAAATTGCGCATCTTTGACTGTAAAATCTACTTCATAGGTTTCTCTTTTGTTTTTTCTGCCATTTGATGCTGCTAAATTTCGTTTGTTTTCTATGAAAGTCCACAACACAATTTTTTGTATCCGCGATAAAAAGATCAATTCTGGTCAAAAATAAAAATCTACGAGTTTTGGATGGCCTTATGTTATTGGTCTGTCCTGTCCGTTCCATCTGCTTCTGGTTTGTGGATAATTTGGGTTCCACCCTGTTCCACCTGCCTATTTTCACCACAGTTATGGTCCTTTGTTGGAATTACCAGGGCGTATTTTGCCACACCCTAGCGAAGGAGCAAGCCACTTCACAAGTTGTATTTTAACCGTGGCTTAATGTTTTCTTTTTGTCAAGATTATATTTTTTACTATGGTCTATGTTTTCTTTTTATCAGGCTGAAAAGGAGGACCAAGCCGCTGCACCAGAGAAGGCTCCAGTGAAGGATGAGGCCCCAGATAACTGGGGAGCCGATGACGTCACTCCAGCGGTGAGCAGCGGTGTGAAGGACTGGGCAACTGACGGACAGCACCAAGTTGGACCCGTCTCCATGCAGAGCTTTGGAGCAGCCACCGCAGCTCCTGTTGTTGCCACCGGAACCACAGAGGACTGGGCGGCAGCTACAACTGAGGACTGGTCGGCCACATCGACAACTGTGGTGCCACCTAACCCCAGCACCACTCCAAGCTGGGGCGGCGGTGGTGCCAACGAAGACTGGGGAAGCTAAATATGCTCCCACACGAGACATAAGGCACAACATACTGTTGTCATTAGAAAGTCTGAAATAAACAAATAAAACACTTCCTTCCTTGTTTTGTATGACGCCCATAACTAATTAACTCAATATAATTACCTTCAGTTACCGAAGTATCTCATGAGTGTCTGGAAAGAAATATTGAATTGATATTTCTTTCCAGACACAAATGAGATGTTTCAGGTATTCAAACAAAAACTGTAGGTTTTCTTTTATTATATGAACCTTATTAATGCTTAAAGTTGATAAATTATGCAGTATTCCCACTTTTGATAGCACAACAAATTAAACAATACACGGAAAGCAACACCTGGTTGACCCAAATTCTGACACCAATCGGCCAGGCCTCAGCCTAGGGGTTCAGAACAGGGAGACTTGAAGTCTCCCTCCAGGAAATTTAGGGAGACTTCAGGGTGGGGAGACTACCAAAAATTGACAATTTTCGCTTTATTTTATAACATCTGAAAATAAAAAATTTAAAAAGATAAAATAACAAATAAAAAAAAAAATTTGACTTTATCTGAAATTAGCTTAATTGTTAATATACATTTAAAAAATTTGGAAATGTTTTGTGTAGCTATCATTTAAGCAAGACAATTATCAAGTTACAGTAATAGTTACTTTTTTAACTAAATGAAAGTAGTATTATTTCCTAGACTGCAGCTTGGAAGATACGTTTGTACATTCTGAAATGACTGAATCATGAATGATGATGCATGTAACTTTTTAAGTTTAATTTGGTCACGGCTGTAATGTGGGTGTCCGCTAAAATAAACAATAAGGACTAACTAACAAAGGAGTTGCAAAAGCTTTTATTAATTAATGGCCTCCCTTAATTAATGCCAACATCACTGGTATAATCCGATTAAAGCAATAAACTTGACATTATTTTATTTACGGAAGTCGGTCTCTTCAAAAAGTCCGACGCGTTACCGAAACGAACTTCCGAAGCGCCTGGTACATGCATACTCTGATAATGTCGTAATTGTTTTTTATCTGAAAAGTGGGACGGCGGTCTTTTAAGTTAATTAAAACATTGATTTGTGACACTCACGATGGTCAGTAACAACACAGATGCGAACATCTCATCGTGTTTTCAGCGTGTCAAAACATTCGTGATTAACATTCATTACCGCAAAGGGAACAAAGGCGACGGAATAACAACACAAAACAATAGGTCATATTTTATTTTTTTATTTTAAACACTTGGGTCTTTGGCTCTGCATCGTCTGTTTCTTTTTGGGATGGCGCCACAATTCATCTATATACGGACATGTCCAGACATGTCCGGAAAAAAAACTAGAAAAATAATAAAAATAAATTCCCCCTAAAATTGAAGGCGACTTCGATTTCGCCTTGGAATGACGATCGGGCGAAGTTAGCGACAGTAAGGCGACAATCTCGCCCAAGTCGCCTTGTGAGCTGAGGCCTGCAATCGGCTGATAGGTAGCAAACCGCTATCAAGTGATGACTTAATTCGGCAAGCTACAGTGAATGATACATAGGACGATTTACATTTCGGTAATTTTCCACTATTTTATATGCAAGCATATAAATAAGTACATCAAGTGACTGTCACAAAAGTTAGCTTGTCTGTTGTGAATGATACAACACCAATCAAATTGAAATAAATATAAATTAATGATAAATGATATTAACCTTCAGTCGGTCTGTCCAGGTCTGTCTTCCTAAAATACATTTTATATAGTTTCCGGGGTATAAATAAGATAAGAGTCAGACACCTATCCAGAAACGCTTCCATCAATTTTTATTTTATATCGATATTTTCTTAGACATATTATGTACTTGTTCGGGTGCGTGAAACTGATTAGTTAATATCCAAGCGTTATGCCAACTCGATGAATGTAGTATTCTACTAGCATCGCCGAAAATCTGAAGCAAATCGACCATACCACTCCATATAAAACATCATCTGAACTGCGCTCAATTGTAAATATTTACTACTCGATTCGGGAGGCATCTATCGGCGCAAAAACGATTTCGCATAGAGAGTCACTGCATTTAATTAATATATAAGAATGACTGTATATTGTCAATTTGGATATAATATTTGTAAAAATTACTATTTGAACAAGATTATTCTCCATTTATATTTGATCACCCTACCGGAGTGTTTCACATTACTTTAAATAATGCGATAAACAACTGGGTAATTTTTTCGTTGCTAAAGTTATCCCGTGTGCTATGCACCAAACGAATTTGAGCCGTAAAATGACCCATAAAATCTATTTCTAGGTGAATTACACCAGGAAATTTGAAATAAAATCAATATTAAATGAAGGAATGACGGGTCTTTGATTAATATTTATTACCCAGGAAACTATATAAAACTTCTATTAAATGTAGCGAATAAATTAATGCAGGATAAAATTAACCAATAAACGTGGGGGCTTTTTAGCTCACCTGATACAAAGTCTCTGGTGGAGCTATAGTCATCACTCCTCGTCCTTCCATCCGTCAACAATTCTTTAAACTTCTTCGGAACCATAAGACCGAATGGGTTCATATTTGGTGTGGATTGTCCCTAGGTGACTTGCATTCAGATTTGTTCAAATGAAGTCGCTGGGTCAATTAGTTGTGAAAGCAGGGCCACAACTCTATTCCTCCATTCAGTCCATAGTAATTCTATGACTTCTCAAGAACCATTGGGCCGATTTAGCTTATATTTGTTATAGAGGGTCCTTTGGGTTCAGATATGTTAAAATGGGGTCACTGAGTCAAATAGGGGCAGAGCTAGGGACACTATTTGAATTTTTTTGTAGATATTTGTTTTATTTTGAGATTAATTTCTTGCTCAATTTAAAAGAAACAAATAACACCATTATAACATCCACCAGGGTGACTCAACCAAATTTGGTTTAAATTGGTCTAAAATCAAGAACATGCAAAGTCACATTGATTATAAAGTAATAAATGAAATGACAGTGTTAATAAAATCTGATTTGAGCGACAGCTCCTTTGATTAATACCCTAGAATTCTCTGCCTGCTAGAGAGTTTGTATAAATGACATATGGCTATGATAACAAGGCGCCAAGTGTGAATGATGAATCTTGACAGTTAGGCCAGTAAAACTAAATACCTGTTTTCTCAGGCAATTGCATATGGGAAACTGGATGAGAAAGGAGGCATTTTTCTTAGCTTACCTGAGATGAAGAATTAAGACATATTTTGTGTGGATGGTCCCCAGGTGGCTGGGATTTAGTTCTGTTCAAATGGGGGTCACATGGTCAAAAAAGTGGCATAGCTAAGGACCTAACTCTTTCCATCCATAGTAATTCTTAAAACATCTCAAGAATCATTGGGGCTATTTAGCTTATAATTGGTATGGAAGATCCTTGAGTTACAGGGATACTTGTGTGTTAAAATTAGGTCACCTGGTCAAAAAGGGCGGAGCCAGGGATATAACTTGTCCATCCATTGTAATTCTTAAAATGTCTTCCTATCAAGAACCATCAGGCCTATTCAGCTTATATTTGGTATGGGTGACTAGGATTCAGATTTGATTCAGAATACACTGGCTTACAAGGTTGAGGTAAATATATTCAGGCCAATGTATTCTCTTATATATGCGAGGCTCACTATGGGAGACTCGCTTATGTAAGAGAATGCATTGGCACAGGGTTTTTGTGAAATTTCAGGAAGCTCCAGTCATGAAAGGGTTAATGATACAGGGGATATATATTCCTTTGTGTATACTTGTTTCTTGATATTTAATGCTGCACCAGTGCAGCTCTCGTCATGAAAGGGTTGAAGAAGAAACATTCACAGTGAAGGATCCAGGGATTTTTTGGGGACTCCTGTTTTCGGGCAATGATATGCCGACGGCCTGAGTGGGGGGAGGTTCAAGAAGGGGTGTCCCCCTACTGATGGTGTGGGGTCTGGGGGATCTCCCCCTGGAAAAAATTTGAAAATCCATTGCATTGAGAGCTGATCAAGGGCTCACAGATTCAGTATTTTGAATTTTACTACATGTAGGTGAATTTGATCAAGATTTTCAAGCGAAACTTTGGAAATTTGTTATATATGTACGGGATTGGATATGCTTATAAGTTATTGTCAGATATCTTTTGGTTCAATGGATTATGCTAAACAATGTATTAAGTTAGTACTATTACTGGGTATTATGAGATCCCACCTGATAACCAGATTGATTTGATCACATTGTCACTGTTCCTGTACTGTATTGTGTAATTTCACTTGAATTTGATTGAAATACTAAAGTCTGAAGGCTGAATGAATGATAACAAACCCGATCTCAAACTATTTGAAGTTTTCACAGATGAAAGCTAGATAAAGCCAAACATACCAACTGTTAAACTTATATATATTGACATAAGACATAAGTTTACAAAAAGATTTATAAATGTTTTGTATCTTGTTATGATATGAATTTGGGCACCCAAACCGGTTAACAGTATTAAAACCGGCCTGGATATGTCCCTGGTTCAATGTAGATTCATAACATGAAATGGTAGTTGTTCAATAGTCTGGGTTCACTGAGACTGAATGAACTAATGAAGCTGAAGTGTCCATATAAAGTAACAAGCACTCGACCACCATAGGTCTCTGACCTACTTTCAGTTGATTGCTCCCTGCTTGAGTGGACCACACTGCATATCAACAATTGTTTTATTGGGCTGGAATATTTGTGACTGCTTTATTCTTCATTATAATATGCAACTAAATGAACTTGACATAATGATAGAACTGAAGCCTCCTCTCATATAGCCAAGACAATAAGCTGTTTGGTGATTGGAGTGTTGTGTGAAATTATTAATTCTAGCAGTTCCTTGTACCAAAAGGGGACAAAAAAAGAAAACATTTTCGACCTCTAAAATGTATTAAAATCCATTGTTTTTATCGTCTCAATAATTGCTCCAGATTGTATATACAATGAAGATATGTGAAATTTAATATTATTCGGCAGATAGATTCAGAGAAATTGTTGAAAATCTCTTGCCATTTTTGGCTGGATTTATTCAAAAGTGCATGGTAAATTGTAACCACAAAAAATTCAATAATCGGCAGCAGAAGGGTTTCATGCAGAGAAACCACTAAAACCCAGTCTTGATACTGATTATAAATAAATATTTCTTGAGATACTATGAACTGGGGGGGGGGGGGGGCTATTCAGGGAGTGAATATGTGGGGGGACGACTCGCTCATTTTGGGGCGTAAATGGGATAACACTGCCATGCTACCTTGTACAGAGAAAGAAACAAGTAACAGAATAATTTTTTTAATCAAGAACTTGCAGCTTTAATAAAGTGATATAAAATCGAGCACTCTTCCTCTACATCTGTACAAACACTATAAAAATATAAACTCACATAACAATATTCACTGAGTGCATTCTCCGATGGTGACCAATGGCAGGTTGGTTAGCATGGCCGAACAGGTTAACAGAAGGGTACACAGCTTTTGATTAAAGTGGAAATGGGTACACAGAATTGCAAGTGTCGTTTAGGCAAAAGCCAGGTTCTGTAACATTTTTGGCTTTTGTTTACAATAAAGTGTACACACTTGACAATTGCATACTATTTACGTGATATTTATCATCGGTATAAGAACAAAATCTGTTTATATTTTAATATTTTTTCTGTTTATGGTGGTTTTATGTGTGCCTTTAAATTATGATGGGCAATGAATTTTCCATGCATATATATCAAACTGATCCTAGAGCAGACATCACTTTAAGTTCAAATTCCGATCGTGTGTAATCTTTCCCACTTTTTCTGGTTAGAGTGACTTCTTCAACCTATCCGCACTTGACAATGTTTGAATCATGTCATGGCATTACAATTCGGAAACACCCAATAACGCAGGGTCAAATACACTCTATGATAAAATCATACTATTGGGTAGTTGACAAGAAGTAATGAGCATTTTTTTGCCAACTTTTTGTTTTGTATTTTTTATCAATGAAAATTTTGGTTAACCCTTTACCCAACAGAAGGGCCCTGTGCCAATGCATTCTCTTATATATGCGAGTCGACCATAGGTCGCCTCGCATATATAAGAGAATGCATTGGCTTAACACATTAAAAATTATAAAATTGTTAAAGAATGTAAGAAAAAGTGTTAAAAAAAGATTTTTTTTAAGCCAATGCATTCTCTTATATATGCGAGGCGACCTATGGTCATAACAGGGCATAACTGTAACTATCACAATGTGGTCAATGAGCCGGTTCCAATGATATCCATATTTGTATGGTTTTATTGAGACAGACCGACGATATTTTAGGCTGTTGAAGCTTTATTTGGCCGTTTTGTTGGGTAAAGGGTTAAAGACATATGTGCTTATTTCACTACTTACATCTCAGCCACGATACCCATTTGAAGAATTCATCATTAAAGTGATGTGAAACACTCCGGTAGGGTGATAAAATAGGAAATTGAGAATAATCTTGCTCAAAGTAGTTATTTTTTTACGAATATTAATCCAAATTGACAACACACACCGCCATTTTCATATATTAATCAAATGCAATGACTTTCGATGCTGAATTAAATTGTGTTAGTTTATCCGCCGCGTCCCGAATCGAGATGTAAATATTTACAATTGAGTGTAGTTCAGACGATGTTTTCTATGGAGTGGTATGGTCGATTTCTTAAAAAATTTCGGTGACGTTTGTAGAATGCTACATTCCCCAGGTTGCCATATCGCATATTAACCCTTTACCCAACAGAACGGCCCTGTGCCAATGCATTCTCTTATATATGCGAGTCGACCATAGGTCGCCTCGCATATATAAGAGAATGCATTGGCTTAACACATTAAAAATTATAAAATTGTTAAAGAATGTAAGAAAAAATGGTAAAAAGTGTTAAAAAAAGATGTTTTTTAGGCCAATGCATTCTCTTATATATGCGAGGCGACCTATGGTCGACTCACATATATAAGAGAATGCATTGGCACAGGGCATAACTGTAACTATCACAATGTGGTCAAGGAGCCGGTTCCAATGATACCCATATTGTATGGTTCTATTGAGACAGACCGAAGATATTTTAGGCTGTTGAAGCTTTATTTGGCCGGTTTGTTGGGTAAAGGGTTAAAGGATTAACTTATCAATTTCATGCACCCGAACAAGTCCATAATATGTCTTCAAACTATTATTGTCAAAAAAAATTTAGCTACAGTTTTCTTGTTCTTGATAAAAACTTAAAATAAAACTATACTTTAATACTTACTTTTACTTTGATAAATAATTTGATGGAAAATTGGAAAATTGGAAAATTCTATTTACAACCTTTTCAAATCTCATGGACTATTCATACCAAATAATAATCATACTCTCAAGATCAAAATTAAAGTCTGAATCGAAATAAAAGTGCATAAATTTCTGACTAAAACACATGTATCACCCCTGGTCAAGTGGTCCTGCTAATGTGCTATGATGTGGTTGGGTCCCGCTGAATTGCTATGATGCTGTTAGGACAAACTGATGCTGTTAACAATAAGTACCGTTATTTTTCACTGTGTTTGGCTAATCTGCGTGATTTGAGATAAAACCAGTGTGTGTATGAAACATTCAAGAACACATATATCTTTGAAAAATATAATTATGTCTGTGCTGGGGTTTCTAAAACGACGTGAATAATCATCTTGATTATAGTCAATTTTCAAGAACAAATACAACCAGTATTAAAAATATTTCACAATATTAATATGTTTTTGATTGTTTGATACGCAAAATGGCTTTTCCTGCATTTGTTCAGATTTTCAGAACACCAGAAAAAAGACATTAACAAAATATAATGGTACTTTTTGTTAACAGCATCAGTTTGCCCCAATAGCAATTCAGCAGCACCCAACCACATCATCGCACACTAGCAGGACCACATGACCAGGGGTGTGTATATCCAAATGTGAAAGGTGGAATAGTGCTTTTAATGTCCTCAAATGGTTCCCAAACACTGCAAACCATCCATGAATTCTGCATTTATAATAATGAACATTAGAATTATGGGTAATTTTTCAGGATTTAGTCGGAAATATGGCTTGTTGCAACAAGCCATATTTCCGACTAAATCCTGAAAAATTGCCCATAATTCTGCTGTGGTTAAGGAGTCGATTAATTAGGGCATTACTGTAGCACTTGCAGTGTGAATTGTTTCTACTAAATGTCTGAGTGGGGACAAAACCAGCGATTGACAGAACCACGATCACATGTCAGAGTATAGTTCTGACCATTGCCCACTAAGCGAACTATAGTCTTCGTACTATTACCGCCTGCTGATGTCACTGTTAGCGTGAGGCGAGAATTGTGTCATATATAATAAAACACCTATTGACTGTGTTGGGATGGAATAGCGAGAGCTATTTTCCCTCGATGGTGTCTTCTGGTGCCTGCGGTCTCAGTTAATAGTCATGCTTGCTGTTCAAAAGACACCACCTCAGGAAAATTTGCTATTTCACACCAAGGCAGTCAATACGTGTATACTACTATTCCACCCCAAGGCAGTCAATACGTGTATACTATTCCACCCTAAGGCAGTCAATACCTGTATACTATTCAACCCCAAGGCAGTCCGTACATGTATACTACTATTCCACCCCAAGGCAGTCAATACGTGTATACTATAATGAAAATGTTAAAGGAGAAAACAAACGATAAATGTGCTTCTGTTCAGACCATATATTTGGTTTACCGACACATGTCTATTCTATCTGTTTGCACATGCTTTGAGAATTATCCACATCAGAAGTCAAAGTAAAATAAAATTTGCAATCCTGATGGTCGTGTTTGTGCCACTCTCGAGAGCGCTGCTGGTAACACAGGGCATACTTTTGTTGGGTGTTTGGCCAGATAGCTTTGCTCACAAGTGAAAAAAAAATGGAGCAAGAATGAAGGTTGGAAGGCTAAAAAGAAGGTAGACTGTTTCTAGGTAGTTTCTAGGTAGGGTTAGTAACAGTAATAGCATGCCATGAATCTACTATGGTTACGCCATAGCCATGACGGTGAACTTTGTAACATTGAAAAGATAATGTACAGTAATGCTCTAAGTAATCGACTCCTTAACCACAGCAGAATTACGGGTAACTTTTCAGGATTTAGTCGGAAAGCTCTCAGTTCCTTAACCCGTTCGTGACGGTTTCTGTGCTGGTGCAGTATTCAATATCCTGTGCCAGTGCATTCCCGTATATATGTGAGTCTCCCATAGGGAGCCTCACATATATAAGAGAATGCACTGGCTTACAAGGTCAAGGTAAATATTGTTAGGCCAATGTATTCCCTTATATATGCGAGGCTGCCTATGGGAGACTTTCATATATAAGAGAATGCATTGGCACAGGGTTTTCGCAAAATTTCAGGAAGCTCCAGTCATGTGAGGGTTAATAATGTATTATGATATACTAGTATTATAATGTATAATATTTGTTCGTCTTCACTGTTGTAATTTATCAGTGTATTATATCAGGGAGTGGAGGATATTCTAAGAGAATCACGCTTGTCCTCCGATCGTCATAAATTTGTTAGGTGAAGGTCACCTGATTTAGGCATTTTTGTGTGCCAATTTCCCTTCGCATTGCTTACAATCATGCACTTTTCTCCAGGGGTGATTATTTAACGTTTATCGCGAAATTGAACCAGTGGAATATGATCAAGCCTTGAAATAGTGTGTCTGTCATTTGCAGAATGAGGTCCCCAGAGGGTGAATTTAGTGATGCTACCCCGCATAGCGGGCTAGCATCACCAAATTCACCCTCTGGGGACCTCATTCTGCTTACACCTCAGCAGAATGAGGTTCTCAGAGGGTGAATTTGGTGATGCTAGCCCGCTATGTGGGTAGCATCACTAAATACACCCTCTGGGGACCTCATTCTGCAAATGACAGACACACTATTTCAAGGCTTGAATATGATCTCTATGCATCCAAAATCGAGATTCATGGTACGATCTAGGTTAGTAGAAGTCTCGAGTGTACCCTCTGGGAGCCGTCTAGGCTCCGTTCTTGCTACATTTAATGAAAATGTTATGACTGGAATTCTGTATCCCTGAATATATCTAACTCTGTAACCCTTTCTATACAAAATACTCATTGACGAGTAGTTATCTCGAAGGGAATGGTCAGATAATAAGTTTAACCCTTTCTAAACTAAATACTCATTGACGAGTAGTTATCTTGAAGGGAATGGTCAGATAATAAGTTTAACCCTTTCTAAACTAAATACTCATTGACGAGTAGTTATCCCGTAGGAAATATTCATATAATCAGTCTAAAGCTTTATATACTAAATACTCATTGACAAGTAGTTATCCCGTAGGAAATGTTAATATAATAAGTTTAACCCTTTACCCAACAAACCGGCCAAATAAAGCTTCAACAGCCTAAAATATCTTCGGTCTGTCTCAATAGAACCATACAAATATGGATATCATTGGAACCGGCTCCTTGACCACATTGTGATGGTTACAGTTATGCCCTGTGCCAATGAATTCTCTTATATATGCGAGTCGACCATAGGTCGCCTCGCATATATAAGAGAATGCATTGGCCTAAAAAAAAATCTTTTTTTAACACTTTTTACCATTTTTTCTTACATTCTTTAACAATTTTATAATTTTTAATGTGTTAAGCCAATGCATTCTCTTATATATGCGAGGCGACCTATGGTCGACTCGCATATATAAGAGAATGCATTGGCACAGGGCCGTTCTGTTGGGTTAATAAATGTTTGTTGAACTTATTACATGAAAATTCCCCTCCCATAAAAAGGACTCCTACTGCAATTATATTATCTGTCATCTGTTAATTTTTCCTGAAACCCCTCTAGATGAATAATAGACCATTCCAATGTATACATTTATAACTGAGTGGGAGAATACATTTAGTAAAGAAAGGGTTAAGAGCCAGGTCTGACCAAATTAGCTCTAATATAGTGTATTATAGTCTAATATAGTGTATTTCGGCCAAAATAAAATGAATGCATGTTTCCAGTTATTGCCCTACACCAACCTCAATCTTGTCCCTAAATACTTTGTTTAACCCTTTCTTCACTAATATAAATACTCATTGACGAGTATTTCCCTTAGGAAATGTTTAGATAATTAGGCCGTTAAAGGTACATGTATTATCTGAACATAGGAATCCATCAGCACTAATATCTGTTTAGTTACTGAACACCCCTCCAGATGAACAGTAGACAATTCCAATGTATACTCTTATAAATGATGAGAGAATCCATTTATTAACCCTTTACCCAACAAAACGGCCAAAAACGCCCAAATAAAGCTTCAACAGCCTCAAATATCTTCGGTCTGTCTCAATAACACCATACAAATATGGATATCATTGGAACCGGTTCATTGACCACATTGGGATGGTTACAGTTATGCCCTGTGCCAATGCATTCTCTTATATATGCGAGTTGACCATAGGTCGCCTCGCATATATAAGAGAATGCATTGGCCTAAAAAAAATCTTTTTTTAACACTTTTTACCATTTTTTCTTACATTCTTTAACAATTTGATAATTTTTTCTTACATTTTTTAACAATTTTTATAATATTTTTCTACATTATCATTTTTAATATGTGTTAAGCCAATACATTCTCTTATATATGCGAGGCGACCTATGGTCGACTCGCATATATAAGAGAATGCATTGGCACAGGGCCGTTCTGTTGGGTAAAGGGTTAAATAAAGAGTAAATCAATCATTGATACTCTCTCAACTGGATAAAATCTGCCATGAAAGTTCTGCATTTTGACACTCATTTATTCTCTGCCGTTTAGAAAAAAGCCTCTTGAAAAATTAAGCAAAAAAAAAAAACTACTGCAATTTCGTTTGCAAATGTTTATCATAAGACTCTTCATTTTATGGTGGCCTTAACCCTTTACCCAACAGAAGGGCCCTGTGCCAATGCATTCTCTTATATATGCGAGTCGACCATAGGTCGCCTCGCATATATAAGAGAATGCATTGGCCTAACACATTAAAAATTATAAAATTGTTAAAGAATGTAAGAAAAAATGGTAAAAAGTGTTAAAAAATGATTTTTTTTAGGCCAATGCATTCTCTTATATATGCGAGGCGACCTATGGTCGACTCGCATATATAAGAGAATGCATTGGCACAGGGCATAACTGTAACCATCACAATGTGGTCAATGAACCGGTTCCAATGATATCCATATTTGTATGGTTCTATTGAGACAGACCGAAGATATTTTAGGCT
This sequence comes from Siphonodentalium dalli, assembly GCA_032622095.1. Taxonomy (NCBI): domain Eukaryota; kingdom Metazoa; phylum Mollusca; class Scaphopoda; order Gadilida; family Siphonodentaliidae; genus Siphonodentalium; species Siphonodentalium dalli. The sequence continues at coordinate 247,644,504 of CP136065.1, forward strand.
GTTGAAGCTTTATTTGGCCGGTTTTGGCCGTTTTGTTGGGTAAAGGGTTAAGGAAGTAGAGCTTGAGTTTGACCATAGGGTATATAGGCTCACTTATTGAAGTTAACATTGATAATACATCACGATATAGATGACATCTTGTTTTCAAAATGCAATCAACTTTTTCCTCAGATTAAATATCCAAATCTGGCATTTATTCTAATCTATTTTAGGGCTGATTTGGTCGACCATACACTTAAGTTAACTTAAACATTTGATATGCATTGACAACAAAACAGTTTTATTCTATGGAAGTACATCAAGGCCATTCAAAATAAATACCTGTGTTCTCATACAACTCTATGTATAATATCTGAGAGGAAAAGGGGGGGGGTTCATATCTATTCTGAAAATTCTAGATATGAATTGATCTACAAACAAGTTTATTGGATAAAATTCTAATTTTAGATGCAATGTATAGACATATCTTTCTCTTCAGTGTCATTTAATCATTACATAGAAGCCTATCTTTTCTTGAGAATATGAACTTTTCTAGTTGTGAATTATTGGAGAAATGAGTTTTCATTAAAAGATATATGTTGAATCAAGAAACATACACTGTTCTAAAAATAGCCATATTTTCTGTCCCAATTTAGGGAAAACAACTTGGGGGGAAAAAACTATACATATGACTGAAATTTTCTGGCTCAAAATTATTTTATTATGCACCTAAATCTCTATGAAACATTCGGGTAAGAGATACACCATCTTCAATGATTAATTCTGCTTAATACTATTGAATGAATATGGCACGAGGCAACGAAGCCAAACAAAAAGAAATTTTGTCAGCTATTTTTAGCTGAGGCAAATTTCAAAGGCTGCCAATGTTTTGTGCAAAATTGAAACAAATTGCTGCAGACATGGTCTTAATGAAGCAATGTGGAAGTCTGCAGATGGCACAAATTCTTTGTTGAAGTACTCTGAGATAAACAAGGACTATCTTGATATTAATCAGCAATTTTAAGTCAGACTCAGCCAAAGTCTGCAATAATAACGGACCAGGTTCAAATAATTTTGTAAACTGAAGTTTAACCCTTTCATGACTGGAGCTTCTTGAAATTTTGTGCAAACCCTGTGAACCATTCTCTTATATATGCGAGTCTCCCATAGGCAGCCTCACACATATAAGAGAATGCATTGGCCTAACAATATTTACCTTGATCTTGTAAGCCAGTGCATTCTCTTATATATGTGAGGCTCCCTTGGGAGACTCGCATATATAAGAGTATGCACTGGCACAGGGTCTTTAATGCTGCACCAGCACAGCTCCCCACATGAAAGAGTTAATATATGAGTAGAGCATGCAACTATGTGATTCCAAGGCTGTTTAGCCAAGGACAAAATAATGGCTTCAGTCTATGTGAATTTGTGATAATAACAGGGTTGTGTGATGATGGAGGTGCATGAGAACCAAGCCTTGAAATAGGGTGTCTGTCATTTGCAGAATGAGGTTCCCAGAGGGTGAATTTAGTGATGCGCATCACCAAATTCACCCTCTGGGAACCTCATTCTGCTGAGGCATAAGCAGAATGAGGTCCCCAGAGGGTGAATTTGGTGATGATAGCCCGCTATGCGGGGTAGCATCACTAAATTCACCCTCTGGGGACCTCATTCTGCAAATGACAGGCACACTATTTCAAGGCTTGGGAGGTGCATGAGAACACAGTATTTTTTATTATTTGGTCTTAGAATTTCCTTTTCTTTTTGTAGTTTATTCCCTTCCCAAACCACCCAGGAGCGGTAGCTGGGAACTTCCGCTTCGCAGTGTCGCCCACACTGTCAGAATCACTCTCATTCTTAATCCTCGACATTCGTTTGGAAGTGTCATTGTCCGTATCATCCTCATTCTTATTTATCGACTTCTGCCTTGTAGAGTCACTGTCCGTATCACATTTAATTGTTTTCCTCGGTCGACCCCTCTTTCGTTTAGCAGTGTTACCAATACTGTCACATGTAGTTCTCAAGTTCCCTTTGACAACACTATGAAGTATATCATTCTTTAATGGAGTGCCCCTACTCTGATCAACATTAGAGTTGGAGTCGTTGTCAGAGTCTGTTTCACCTTTATGGTTTTTCTCATCTTCCTGAGTTTTAGAAATAATGTTCATATTTTCCTCATCACGACTAAACCTAGATTCTTCATTTGACTCTGATTTAGCTTGCATATTTTGTGTGTTACCTTCAGTTGATATATTTTTAGGTTTGGTCCGAGGTTTCTGAATACTGTATTCTGAGATCAGTGTTGGTGATGCTGTTATAGTACAATCAGAGCCTACATCATCGGAATTTTCTGGAATGTCCATTGAAGACGCTGAATGCTCATCATAATCTGATATAATAATTAGGTTGTCAGCACTGCTAGCCATTATTGAGCTGCGATTATTTTTTAAGTCTTTAAAACAGTCTGGTGATGATGCTGTTTCTGAGGCAGTGTCGGTTGTCTCCCCTGATGTAGCATCATCTCCTACATTACTGTCACTATGGTAACTATGATGAGATGAAGATTTAACATCCGTTTCTATCTTGTTTGTAACATCCGTTTCTATCTTGTTTGTTTTTGTCTTATTGTAATAATTATGGTCCTCGAGTAAGTCTTGCTGTTTTTCTAACAATTCAGCTACTGTTTTATTATTCTTCTGTTTGGCTATATTTTTCCGAAGCCGATTTAAAATATTCCTAGTCCTACTACGGTCCAGATAACTTGTCTCATATAGTTTGACCAACTCTTCTTTTGGCTCCGATAATGTTTCAAGATGTTGCTTCGATAAATTTACAGCATCACCATGGAAACCATCTGTTTCTTTCTTCACCAGTTGCGGTAAGATTTTCTCATATTGCGTTGAGGAATTAGCTGCAGCACAACCAGAAATTAATGCCAGGTTCTCACCCATAATTCCAACAGGTGGTAAATTTGGAATGAGTCCTCCGAATGGATTCCGGGGAAGAAACTCTCTATTAGTCATCATCACAGCTTCGTATTTAGTATCACAATTCTTGCTTGTATTAATATCATTGCTTTTTGTTGGAGAATTCGATGAAGCATGAGGTGATTGAGCTGAGAGAAGACGGGAGATTACAGGTATATTGGAACGAGGTGGTGTAGCTATATGAGGCAAAATGGGTGAGGTCAAAGTGGGTAAAAAGGGTGAGGTCAAGCTAGACATTTGTGATGGGAGGTGATTAGAGAGCAATGGCGAGTTTTGGTGAGCGAGCAGAAATGATGTAGACTGATGCATATTGTGATGAGGAGATAGGGGTGAAGTAAAATGAGGTGATGGAATAAGGTGAGGCGATAGCGTTGATGTAAAATGAGGTGATCGTGTTAGGTGAGGTGACAGCGGTGAGGTGACATGCAGTGATGGTGTAAGATGATGCGATAGAGGCGAGGTAAAATGATGTTGTGAGGTATTCGTTGAGGACGTTTCTGTGCTGTCAGCAGATTTATCCACATTTTGAGGCACTTTTGTTGAATTATTTTCTGATTTCACAGGTGAGGAACTGGACTCGGTAGCTTGTTGATTTCCAGCACTCCATTGGTGCATATGCTGCAGCATGGCTTGGTAGATTTCAGGGTTTACTCCACCAGGTGACGCTAACTGTCGTCTGTACATCTCATTCTGCATCATCTGATGAGTTAACATATCGGGCGATCCAAAGTCACTCGGACCGGAACCTACCTGGAAGCTATTTATGGAATATGGAAGAGGAGGTAGCTGTTGGTTGAGTGTCCGGTAATATCGCGGATCATATTCCAGGAATGGTGGCGGCTTAAAATCTTCAGCCATCTTTGTAACATGCAATGTATTGACATTTTTCTCTTCTTTCAAGAGATGTGCTATATGGAATGGTTTCTTTAAATCTTGCTGCACTTTTGAATTATCCCCCTTCTCGACTCTTCTGCTCGTCTTATGCTCCCGTTTTCGGTTTGATGTTTGAGCATTTTGTTTACACATCACATGGTTCTTAGGCTTGAATTTCTTTTCACCTATTTCGGTCAGCATATCTTCAGTGTATTTATAATCCATAGGCGGGATGAGCAATTTCTTGGTTGTACTGCGTAGCTCTCTTGGCCTAAGACTGGTATCCAGCATGAATATCGGATCATATTCCCTGCAAGAAGAGAGAAATAATAAAGTGGTATGGCAAAGTTCTTACTTGGACATTAATCAAATGTAGTTTAGATATTGCAATAATTACATGCAGTTCATTTTCAATAGTGTTTGCCATATATTCAATATGTTTTAATAAAATTTTAATTCTGCCTACCCTATTTTTTGAGAAACTAAAAAAATAAATATATTCCCAATTTTATTTTTATATTTTTTTCTTCCCACCTCCCCTAACTTTCAGCGCAAACAATCTGTAAAACAAGTAATAACAAAAATTCCGTTGTTTGCAAAATGCTAATGCATTTAGATAGGAAATTACTATTAGGAATTTCATCATGGCAACACGCAATATCAAGGCAACACGCGACATCATGGCTACATGCGATATCATGGCAAAAATCACAATAAAGTTCCCAATATTTAACAATATTTCCAATTTATAATGCATTTTCAGGTTGATATTTTTCACCGAGACGTAATTATAAGTAATAGTCTCGGGTTCCTACTGTATAGACCCATCAGTTAGCCCATCCCTGAGGATAAGCCCAGTCTATGCTTTTGCTCCCAAAACAATCATGGGTTGGTCCACGAAGATAAGCCCACCCCGTTTTTTTAGAACTTGGAGGGCGAGTATACATTGATGTCAGGTTAACTCACAATGAAGATGTCAAAAATTCAAGTACAAATATAGCATTACTCAAACTAATTTTCCATTGAAAACTCATTAATACTACCTCCCCCATTGTGTTTCATTAATACTACCTCCCCCATTGTGTTTCATTAATACTACCTCCCCCATTGTGTTTCATTAATACCACCTCCCCCATTGTGTTTCATTAATACTACCTCCCCCATTGTGTTTCTCAAAATACTGTATTACAATATGTAAGATGATTTTGATGTCTTATTTTAAATATCTATCTGACATAATAAAACACAAAAGAATTTATTTTCATTAAATAAATTAATATACATCATGATTCATATAAACATGACATTAGATCAGCGCTATGAATGCTAATTGAAATTTTGAATGTGGGGTCCTCATCGGTAAGCCCAGTCTAAAGTGTCAAAACAATCATGGGTCCTCCGGGCTTACTGATGGGTGTATAAGTAATCTAATTACACAGTTTAATGGCTTCGTGATTTATAAGTTAGGAATTCAGCACGATGCCTTTATACTGTGTAATTACATTAGGAAACCAAGATTATTACTTAAATATTATCATTTTAAAAGATTTTAAACTGCACAAATTTGATCAAATTGAGTGATTTATGAGTTATTGCATGTAATTCAATATTCTTGGTTGCCTAAGATAAAATCCAAAATAAATTTCTTCCCTGGGAATGATTCCCAAGAATGGAAATATTTTATATTTTCCTTACCTGCTGTAGGTTGGTACTGATGTGTTCAACTCCTCCATTAATCGTCTCATCACAAAGTCACACTTCCCTGTAATCCGGCAAAAATAATTAATTCAAGCTCATATTATGAGAAGCTACAACACAAATTCATGATTCCATTCAAGCCTTGAAATAGGGTGTCTCATTTGCAGAATGAGGACCCCAGAGGGTGAATTTAGTGATGCTACCCCGCATAGCGGGCTAGCATCTCCAAATTCACCCTCTGGGAACCTCATTCTGTTGAGGTGTAAGCAGAATGCGGGGTAGCATCACTAAATTTACCCTCTGGGGACCTCATTCTGCAAATGACAGACACCCTATTTCAAGGTTTGATTCCATTCCATTAACCCTTTCATGATGGGAGCAGCGCTGGTGCAGCATTAAAGATCCTGTGCCAGTACATTCTCTTATATATGTGAGTCTCTCATAGGGAGCCTCGCATATATAAGAGAATGCACTGGCTTACAAGGTCAAGGTAAATATTGTTAGGCCAATGCAATCTCTTATATATATGAGGCTCCCTACTAGAGTCGATTGTGAATCCGCTTCAGTTTACACACACACGTGGGTCTAACAAAACTATTATGGGAGTTTATTTTTTAAGTGACTTCAGTTGGTATAGTACCATCCTGTAACATCCACTGTAGACTAGCAATGTATCTTTTAATATTGTAATATTTATTTTAAATCAGAGACATCATCTTTTGATATCCACTGTAGACTAATAATGTATATTTATATATCATATGTTACATTTTCATAGGCATGTCATAATTTATTGGGCATCCAATGTGGAGTATTAAAATTAATAGATTAGGCCAAAAAAAAAAGTGTTTTGGTTCTCGGGCAATTTTTTTTTCAAATCAATGAGGGAGGGAGGGTTTTATTTTTATTTTTTTCTGCGCATAGTAAGCATGGACAAAGATACCTTCCTCTGTCTAGTGATAACCAGAAAGGTAGAGGGAACTGTTATGCATATAAACTCATTTAGTCTTATATAAAAATGACATTGTACTACCAGTGTATGACTGGGATTACCTAACAATATATAATGCCCCTGACATTAACTACTGTTATTTTTGTCTAAAAACTGACACCTCCCCATTCTAATATGTGATCCTGAATTTAGTCCTGTGCCTTTCAATTGTATAACGTTACAATTAGTGTAAGTTGTTCACAATGACTAATTATAAGAAGAGCGTGAGGATCAGCTAATAATTTTCTTAATTGTAGTCATCTACTTCATGTTGTAAGCCTGCAAGTCACTTTTTAACACATTACATGTTAGAGCTCAATGCACACTAATATTCAACACATATCTGCTATGGACATGTTGATAAAATTTAATTTGTTTTCTTCTTCAAATTTTTTTTCCTGGTATTCAAATTTTTTTTCCTTGTAAGTTTTTTTGTCATAACATCAGGCATTGCAATAAAAAGGCCTAATGCGGCCCTTTTTATTCAATGCGGCGGGGCCTGAGAACCAAAACGTTTTTTTTTTTGGCCTTAAGGTTGGAGTTTATTACATGGGTATAGTGCTCAGAGGGGTGCGTATCAATCTCTACCAGAGTGCACCAGTCATACTTCCTTTCTGACTCTGTAACCGGCTGGGTACTAGTATGCCGTTTCTATATTTAGCGCAGGATTTTCCAAACAAAATGGAGAAAACCGATCGCCCCAGAGTCAAATTTCCTATCTGCTTTGAGAACAATTCCCGCACTAAAAACTTAATGACAGAATGGAGGATCAGGGTTTATAAATTGACAGCTGAAACAATGTCAGCAACTTCAATGTTGCGTAAAGCTCATGGCATGCTACATTTAACCCCCATTATACAAATTTTCTATTGAGCGTTCTCGAGATGGGAGTCTCTGTTCATTACTTTTTGCATGTGAGTGGTAAAGTATTGTGATCAATTTAGCATGATAATATAAACAGGTGCTAACTTTAGCACAACACTACACAATATAGGACACAGCTCTTGGCCAATCAGAAGGTGCCATTTCTGGGTGAGGTGAAATATTAATATATATTTTTATATTATACCGTTTATTTTCATAGCAGCATCACCATCTTTTGGCGTCCACTGTAGATTTACGATGTAGATTTTTGGTCTGTCCTGTTTCTTTTGATCCATTCCCCAGAGATCAGAGTATTTTTTTAGCACCTGAAAATAGACACATGTGTCTACAGTGTGGTGGCATATTATGTATATTTAAAAATATTAAAGGTACTCAATCCGATCAGAGGGTCCCCATATCATCAAGATAAAAACAACATCAATAACATTTCTTCAAAATACGCTTTAGTTATCAGAATCGATTAATTGCAACAAAATAATGCTAACGACTGTCAACTATGGTATCAAATTTCCGAAAACGTGTTATTTAATTTATCAACATTTTGTGCAACGAAATATGGCTGTATTACCTCGAGTATTCAAAAAATTTGGCCATATTACCACTTGTTTTTAGCGTTATTCATCTTCATCTGCAATTTTGTCCGAGACCATCCGTTTGATGGCCTGTTTCTGGGCTACAAACAATTGAAATAACAAACTTCAAAAATCGATATCTGATCACTCTGAGCTTTGATGGGTGGGTCGACTCAAATCAAATATTTTTTACCCCTGAAGCCAAAGAAATAGTAATTTAGGAGCGTTAAATCGGAATGAGAACCTTTAAATAGTGAACTACAGATGATATACATGGTGGAATATTATGTACGCTACAGAAGTACTCCACATAATCATATTCCCTAAGACAGTCAAAAGATTTAGTTATTACCGTGCTAATTGGATTTGTTTATGGTAAACTGCAATTACCCATGAAAAATCAAGGGATTCCCTGCATAAATTATTCAGCCTCACTGATCAAAGGATTGGACGCAGTTTAGTACCAGGGTTCTTAGCCAGTAGGGATGGGACAATTCATCGATGCACCGATGTATCGCGATACACTCCTTGACGATAATCGTATCGATACAGGAGCAGCAGTATCGCGGGATCGCGATACCTAATTAGTAGTGGTGTCGTTAAGGTAGTTATCAAAACTTATACCTAAATATGTGTCAATCAGTTAGTTTTATTAATGATACAAACAAAATACTCAAAAGATATTTAATGTAAGTGGAGTAACCGTCTATAGATACCATAATATGCACGATGAAACGCCATGCAGTCCCATTTTACAGCTATCGCGGCTCGCCGGCCGTTCTTATTTGACATGAATAAATCAGATATTATCAAACCAATGGAAATCGCCGATACAAGGCCCACTGATCACGCACATGACGGCTGACGGTTTAATAGCATAACCTGCTATGATGGACATAGTAAGTTAGTAACTGTTCACCCAAAACGAAACCCAGGACAGGTTTGGACTCAGTTATGATGTTCAGTATAGAGCTGTGCATTTGTACAAAAAGGCGCACATTGCAGTAAGTTCATAGTAAACGGGAATATGTCAGGGATTTGGGAAGCATAAAACACACTGCATTATTAATATTTCTGCGTCATAATTAGGTCAGCGAGGAACCTTCACCTTGTCTTCGGCTGCACCTGCCCTTGGTCTCTCCACTCAATTCATAGTCTCTATCAATACTCTCTTAGTAATAACTAGTTCTGCCAATCAAGATTTTCAGTTAAGTGCAGAGAACCACTGCAGATTGGAATTAAGTGGAATAAAAACACTTAAAACACAGAGCGATTACTGTTGCCAACATGACTTATATTTAAATCAATCCCGTCGTTGACCCCCATCACCAACGCGACGAAATTTTTGTACCACGTGTTGCGTTCTAAAAATAGATCGCTTATAGTGGATTCGTATAGATGACGAAATATGAGTGAAACAGAAGAATGTTTGATCGAAAGCATTTGAATTACGTCACAAAACTTGTTGCTGGTTCTGGCTGGTTAATAAATAGTTGTCACCTGAATGGAATAAAATTTAAACATAAGTTCTTTAGTTCAAGTTAAACGATCACGCATAGATGGGTTCATGTTTGTTGTGTGTCTTAAACTGTTAATCGGGCGTCGCTCGGCACGATCGAAGCGCATACAAATAAATAGCACCAACAGGGCCTTTTTTGTCGAAGTGTTCACCCAAGTAAAATGAAGGCACATGGTTCACATGACCGAGAACAAAAAGCGGTCGCTTACAATAATTATAACAACACGGTAGCCGAGTCAAAATTGCCACATTCCGACACATTATTGAATATGGAGGCCGATAATTTGACTATCAAGTCGATTCGAGTGAAAAATAAACATACACAAAAAAACCGTAACGTCAGTTGGGGCAACTTGGGGCAGAATCACGTCGGTCGGTTTCGTTCGGCATTGTTTTAAACCGAAACCCAGTTGTTTTCTGGTTAACCGCCCATCACTATGCCCCACTCAAGAGTCATGCAATAATTATCAACGCAATAATTTTTTTATAGTTATGCTGCTTTCAGTTGGAATGCATTTTCCGTACGCGCAGTGCCAGTGGTCCCTTGTGGTATTCTTGTGTCTTGATCGATCTTGACCAAATATCCTTGTCCTTGACATTTATCTTGGAGTAAACTTCGGCCGAAATTCGAAACAAATGGCTTCGTCTACGTCAATAAAGTCAGATGCTGATGTATCTATAGTAAACCCGACTCCTTTATTATTATTAAATTCTTAATACTATTAGTATTCAATTTTGTTGATATTTATTCAGCAACATATTACTGTTTATCAAAAGGAAATCATCTTAAACAAAAGTTAAATGACTGTAAAAAAAATATCGCGATACATATCGTATCGCAAATTGAATATCGCGATACGTATCGTATCACGAAATTAGCGTATCGTCCCATCCCTATTAGCCAGTCACGCACAGATCCCGTGAAGTTTGAAGGTAAAGTAAAAATTCTCTGTCAGTTTATAACAGTTGGTTAATTCGGCAAGAAATTTACTTGCATTGCCCACCATCATGTTCATTACTATGTTTTACACCACCTGCTTCACATATGTATGTAAGGACTTTAACTTTCCTATAAATTTCATACTTGAAAATCTAGCGAGTGAGTGAGAACCCTGAAATTTCAATATCCGAAGCAATTGTAGAATTATTAGATTTATAAATATTTTCATGGATTCCAATGTTATTTTTCAAGCAGTTTCTCATCCAGCGACTTTTATCTTTGATACCTTTAAACTTTCTAATTGAGAATGGGAAATTAGGTTTTGCACTCATGGAATTGTGTGGGTGAATTTGCAAATAAACAATTTAGATTGCTTGAGAATACAGGATTTTAATTTTTTTGGCCAAGTTTGTTCATGAATTAGCAGACAAATTACTAACATGCTTCTTATTGGCTGCTGAAAACCAAATGTATGAGACAAACATTAGCACCAAGTATGTCATTAAATATTACAATATCTTCAACTTGAGTTAAATCCACATCACCATTTATTAGTGTTGAAACGATTAGTGAATTTCAGAGTCGACTAGTCGAGACACAAAAGTCGCGTTGCGTCGACTAGTCGGTACCCGATATCAAAACTTTCAAACATAACATGGTACGGAAAATTCATCGTACATGGCGTACACTGATGACTGATGCAATGACTGTCTATAGCATAGCGCATTTCCCTGCATATATATATATATATAGACACCAATTTATTTGGGAAATAATACTGTAAACATCTTGATATTTATCCAACACACTGAATGTAATTATATAATTAGACATGTGGTGGATAATGATTAGAAACTCGATCATTTATACAGGTTTTAAATTTAATATCAGCGTTCGAGGTCATGTGATCACCAATAAACCGGTGCCGAGCGGTGTCACTATAAAATGTTAATGTTCCGACTAAATACGCCCTATAGAATAGGCTATGTTGTAGAATACGATAGCCAGTTCTTAATGTCAGTATCATTTATATACGGTAGCAACAATGACGTCACCTTAAGCGACCTTCAATTGATCAATTGAAATATACACAGTGTCTAGATCAAAGCGGTCTCCGACAAACGATAAAGCCGCGTCAATCATTGCCATCATGTCGCAGAGATGTCTTTGACCTCAAACGACGAGTGAGACATTGTGTTGTCAATTTCATTCTTTCAATTAATAGTCGGGTCACCGTGTGTGTCTATACTAGTAACACTGTCAATTCCGGGTGCCACCAAACATTATACTTACCGTAACTTACGAGCAGTTAACACCGTTTATGTCGGAATCGATCTTGAAAACGTTATACATGGAACTAATACACTATGTTCCGACTAGTCGCTTGCAAAATTCAGAGTCGACGTTCTGACATTTCAGCGTCATCTATGACTAGTCGATTAATCGTTTCAACCCTACCATTTATAATATCGTTTTTGAATTTTGGCCGGTATTGAAATAGACCAATAAAACCCTGAATGACCGTTTTAGGAGTATTATATGTCCCAGAGAGATACATTGAAGTCATAAAAAATACAAAGAACATGATGTTTGGGTCCAGAACAAATATTGCGACATTTGTAATCTTTGCATCACGCAATGCTTTCGCTTTGTTTTAATCATCAAAATTATGTGGTACCATAAACATTTCAGAGCGAAGAAAGCTACAGATGGTCTACATGTGCAATTTTTATGTTACTGCTGATTAAAAATTTCTTACTGGCACAAATGAAACAATCTCAAATTTATTGAAAAATTTAAGAAACAAAACATAAAATTTTCAGTGCAATATCCAGGGTTTGCGCTGCCACTTGCCAAATTTGCCAATGGCAAAAATAATTCACATTTGGCAAAAAATATTTTTGTTTGGCAAAAGTTTTGGCAAGTCACTTTTTAATTCCTCAAGAAAGTTGAAAAATATTGGTCAATCAATACCATTCATTTCAGGAAACTCTTATACAATATAATTATATTAGTGGTGTTTTATATAGTTTAGGAACAGTTAAAGGTACTCAACCCGATAAAACTCCTCTCAATTACTATTTCAATGGCTTCGGGGGTCAAAAATATTTGATTCGAGTCGAGGAAGTCACCCATCAAAGCTCAGATTTGTTAGATATCGATTTTAGAATTCTATTATTTTTCATTATCGGGAATACTATCTGGCCCAGAACTCAGTCAAAATCGCGTTAAAATTACCACTTGATTTTAGAGTTATTCATCCTTGTCTGTTTGAATAGATTTGGAGTACACATCCAGAGCAGATTACGGCAGTTATTAGTACTGATCTCGAGAACATAACTGTATCTGTATCTGTATCTGTATTTGATGCGCGCAGGATCCGTTCGGATGTATAACAAATTTGAAAAATCAATATCTAATAACTCTGAGCTTTGTTTGATGGGTTCCTCGACTCGAATCAAATATGTTTTACCCGCAAAGCCAAAGAAATAGTAATATAGGACCCTCTGATCGGATTGTTGTTGTTGGAATCTGTTGAGATGGGGACCCTCTTTACGGGTTGAGTACCTTTAACACCTCTATTAAGATGAAGTTAATCTGATAGCATTAGTATTGATGGGTGGAGGGATTACTAGTATTTTGTTTGGTGGTGGTGTTTACATAGCTAATCCTCTTGCAATGTGACGCGCCCTTCTGATGAAGCGACCCTTCTATCATATTATTGTTCGGTGATTGATTTATTGTTGTATGATAAACCACGAAAGAGATGCGAGTATATTATTAACTAAATGCTTTCCTATCGATATCAAACGTCGTTCAAACCGCGAGTGTCAAAGCATAAGATCCAATCAAGTTTACAGAAAATTATACTATCAGGGATAACATTTGGCAAATTCTAAAAGAATTTGGCAAAAAATATTTTCATTTGGCAAATAATTTGGCAAAAGTAAATTTCGGTCCAGCACGGACCCTGGCAATATCAAAGGTTTCGGAAATCTTTCATGTAGATGTGATTTGAGATACATCTGTATACATAATGTTGCGGTTGGAACGAGCCATGTCCGTTTAAGCTAGAAATGAACATATTAAGTCGGGATTTTTTTTTACCCTGTGCCAATGCATTCTCTTATATATGCGAGTCGACCATAGGTCGCCTCGCATATATAAGAGAATGCATTGGCCTAAATTTTTTTTACAATTTTAATAATTTTTTCTTGTATTCTTTAACAATTTTATAATTTCACGCATACAGAGCCCCAGACAATACATGAGCAGACGACACTCTTCTATATATGTGTGAGGCTCCCTGCAGGGTAATGGATGTTTTTTATTTTATGTCCTAAAAATTGTAAGAAACATTTATTTAAAAAAAATGATAAAAAATTGTTAGGCCAATGCATTCTCTTATATATGCGAGGCGACCTATGGTCGACTCGCATATATAAGAGAATGCATTGGCACAGGGTAAAAAATATTTGAAATGTTACCTTTAAACTGGTGCCTAAACAGAGAATAATATCACAAGAGTCAGCAAATTTAATGGCCTCTTTCCATCTGTATGGAGATTTTGTTCCGCCTTTTTCACCAAAATGCACAATGGTGTCGACCAGATTTCCTGAACATTTATGACACTTTCTCCCAGTTTTATGACGACGAAGTGATGTCTTCTCCGTAACATCGAACAGTCGAATGTACTCCCGGTGCGGCTTGCATGACTTACAGATCTGTAAAAGAGATTATCACGATTGCTATTTTTGGGATCAAAATGAGTAAAAGAATAGTCGGGGGATGGAAAATTCTATAACATCAGATAAAATTAGGTGCTAGACTTATAGTATGCGCGGAAATTAATAGCTATCCCCAGGAAAATTTGAATGTGATCTAGAGGTTACCAATTTAATAGGTGCGACAATAACTATCAGTTTTAGGTTTCAAAGAAAAGCTTTACTTGAATTGAACTAAGTAGTAGTAAGTTTTTCAGAAGATTGATTATAAAGGTATCCATGTTTGAAACTAGTGATGAAGATCTCACGAGACAGAGTGTAGATTCACCATAGTAATATTAACCCTTTTATGATGGGAACTCTGCTGGTGCAGCATTAAAGATCCTGTGCCAGTGCATTCTCTCATATATGTGAGTCTTCCATAGAGAGCCTCGCATATATAAGAGAATGCACTGGCTTACAAAGTCACGGTAAATATTGTTAGGCCAATGTATTCTCTTATATGTGAGGCTCCTTAAGAGAATGTATTGGCACCGGGTTTTCACCAAATTTTAGGAAGCTCCAGTCATGGAAGGGTTAAAGTGATGTGAAACACTCCACTGGGGTGATCAATGGGAATAGAGAGGTTTTTTTTTCATAAATGTTATATGCGCAGCACACTTCATTCTAATATATGAATTATAGGAGGCAACTCTATTTGGCCTAATCATAACCGAAAAATTAAGACAAAAATGTTTAAGACATTATGTCAACATAGGTGTGAATTTCGGTAATATTATTTGAATGCTGCATTCTTTCAGTGGCTTAGTCTCAGGGTACTCACGTATGAGTTCGATTCACTGAAATAAGCACACAATAATATTTACATCTTTAAAATGAGACAGCACCAAATTCCTTTGTTTGTATCAGTTTTACGAGAATTCCAAAACAATGTAATTTTCATTACCTCAATATACATGTTGCCATGGAGTTCTGAAAGTCTGTTTCTTGAGAACCCGCTTCTCATATGAAGTCCGTCGCAATTCTGTGACACTATGTACTGTATCTGTATTCAGAAATAACAGAAATAACATTTAATAGACCATAACGCAGTTAACGTAAGTTGTAGATGAAGGAATTTGTAAATCGTTCATTTTAATTCATTATTGAGCATCAATCATTATAGTAAGTGTATTCACCATATACCACTAATCTGTATTGCTTCATCTATTTGCATATATCGCAAGACTATTCCATGTTTTAAAACTGAATGGAACAAAATTTTATATCATCCAAATTTGAAAACAATTGGATAACTGTAACTAAAGTTATCATCTGTAAAACAAAATAATCGGCAAATTCTATGTCGACAAGGACCATAACTATGGTAAAATTTGGCAGACCGCACCCATATTCGAAGCTGACCTGTATTGTTGAAGCGATAATTACTATCACTTCAATTATCCTTTCGGAGGCATATAAAGTCAGTATGTAAGTATTTGATGCTTTTATCAACTTATTTTTTACCCCTGGAACATCACAAAGCATGTGTTTGCTAGGTTTAATTAATGTAGATGTTTTATTCATGCAATAAATACAATTACAACAATGCATTCATTACAATAAAAAAGTCAGTTGTAATTGTTGTGTGGGAGTGACCGTCTTCCTGACACCTCCGTATCAATACTAGTATCAATAATGTCTACACATGCATGGTTTCCGCTATTGGTTGGGGGAATGGGACTGGTAGCTGCTAAGGGGAAAATTCAGTAAATAATTTCTATGTAGACACACCAATTTATCTACATGTACTTTCACCATATAGGTCTATAAATTATAATCTCGAAGTGTAAAATATTGTAATTGGCAGATAATTTTACCTGCAAATATTGTCAAAATTGTCAAGCTATTAAACCCTCTAACTTCAAAAGCAATAGAAATTTATTGTGATCGTAAAAAAATACAATGCAGTCTATAAATAAATAATCCGCAGAAGCTGTATGACTATGTACCCATTAAAATGATCAGAACTTATTTACGGATGAGTAACAACCGAAATTTCGGAATATATAGTCACAAACAGTGAATAATGTCTTAATTTTAACACATCGGTAACCCACCATGATATCTAAATTTAAAATTAAATTATGGTAGAACCTGTACAAAAATATAAAGGGGAATGTATTTTGCGACATAACACATAGAGACAATCACCACTTTCCTTCAGCGTCTGTATTCTTACAAAGATATCAAATAACGTTGTCCTCTAAAATTCCTTATTTATATCCAAACAAGATGGAGAGAAGTATTATACATCTCTACTTTTGTATACTCGACGAGAGCTTTCTGATGAATGGCAACAAACCATATTTCAGACTAAATCCTGAAAAGTTACCCATAATTCTGCTGTGGTTATGGAGTCGATTAATTAGGGCATTACTGTATGTGTCCTGGGGCAGCCCTTCCTAGGAGATGGGAGCGATTGCTCTCGCACCCGTACACTCTCGCAATTTTCAATTTACGGGTGCTAAAATGTGCACTCGTCCATCTTGTCAAAATGATCATGATGACTGTAATCGTTGATTCAGTATTGAACAGTTTGAAGGTTTATTTGGATCCTTTTCTGTTTTAATTCAATTATGGGCATGTGAAAGTGTGACTACATGTAGACAGCCATGTAGGTGTATGTCCCATTATGACATTTTGTTTGAGAAACACCCAACTTATGATTATATTACAGGGTGCAATTACACCCGTCTTATGAATTGCGGGAGCAAATAAGTGCTCTTGTTTAGTTTTCCTCTTGGGAAGGACTGCTGGGGTATGGTAGCAGGGGAAATCTGGGGTGGGGGAATGGGACCCTAAAAATTTAAATCAACTGTCGGTTCAACATGGGAAAACTTGGCTAGGGGAAAGGGGCTATTTAAAAGGATCCCATGCCAGTGTAGCGAAAACTCTGAAACATAGGAATAGCTTCTGAACATATACATGTGTATGGATACATGCCTATGTAAGTATATGCTTGACAATTAAAGAAAACTTTCAGGGATTAAGATTTAGCAAAGCTAATGATGAATTTGATACTTTTTAAAAGATTGTATTACTATAATTAAGAACTTACATATCCACTTTTGTATAGTTCTATAAGAGCCATATGTGTGAACGTTGGTTCCGCATCACTCAGGTCTTGTACGCTACAAAAAAATGTAAAAAGAAAATTATAGATAAACATATGGTTTTAAAAGTTTTATGATTTTTCAGACAGGAGTTATGTTCTCTCACATTAAATATTATCTCATGCTTGTTAAAGTGAAATGGGTGAAGTCAACAATAATCACCTCCAATGAATAGATTCATGTTTCCTACAGAAGAATTACCAGCTGGAAATAGCACAGGCTCACATAGATCAATCAGCTGCCATGTTTATATTCACTACCAAAGCATCAAGGGCTATCATTAAAGTTTAATCAAACTGCTAATTATAATATGTTATTATATATATGAACATTGACATAATCTGACACTGATTGGTTTGTCTAATTGGGACATGCATTTCATATCCAAGAAGACTTAACACTAACATGTGATCAAAACACATAAATGGATTTATATTTCACAGGTAACACACTTACTCAGGACATATGCCATTCTTCAGTAAAGTCCACACTCCATTTGGTCCCCTGTAGTCTGGTATTGATGCTGCCTATAAAAGTGAATCAAAGAGTTAATAACACTGAAGCTCTACTTGACATTTGAAATATATGTCACAATTTTCCAATCAAAATGTGAAAAAAACATAGTTACCAGATGAACGAAGATGGATAACTCTAGAATGTAAAACCTTGATGTCATTGTTCCCTCTTTTGAAACATTCCCGATACAAACCTCCATACCAAATTTAATTCAGATCTGATAAACACATGGCTGAGATATATGTCTGGACGGACAAACAGATAGACAAAGTCTATCCCTTATATCCCCATTTTTCTTCAAAACATGTATAAATATGAAGTACCTATCAAGTTGAAAAGCATTAAGTGCTTCAAAATAGGGGACCTTAGCAGATTGGTAGATACCCTGTAAACTTAGCTTCATCTAGATGCAAATCTGATCTCTTATATGAATGTTCAAGAGAATATAAATATACTAACATATGTATGTGAATAGGTACACATTTACCATTCATGTTCAAAAACACGTTCCAATAGATCATTGAATTGCATAATCCATGCACCTAAGTAATTAAGCTAGTTTATTTTATAACTTACAGTACTGATTCCTGCCCCTGTATAAACTGCCACCTTCCTCGCATACTTGAGAACTTCAGCCAATTTCTTGCATTTTTCAATTAATACGGATGGCTCATCTTCAACCTGAATGAATAATGAAAGTGTCAGCGACACAGTAGCTCAACTTGGAATTGGGATCATGCCATATATTATAATATTACAGTCCATAGGGCAAAGAGAACTCAGACTCAGACCTAGATGTTAACCTGAAGATGCATAAACAGTTTGTGATTAATCGGATGAAAAATTTGGCTGTAGGGAGTGCCAAAGGATGCAGTAATAATAATATAAAGAGTAAATCTGAGATGACTCTCATCTAGAGGTTACCCTGATGATCCATATGAAGTTTGGTAACTATCAGATGAGGGATGTGGTCTGTATGGTGTGCCGAAGGAATTAGTCATACAAAGAGTGAAATCCGAGATGGCTGTTGGCAGGGTGTGCCAAAGGATTTAGTCCTGCAAAGAGTAAACTTCAAGATGGCTGCCAAATTTGATTACTCCTATCTAGGGGTGATCCAAAACATGCCTGTAAATTTTTAAAACAATTCTCCAATGAATGCGGTCTGCAGCGATGGATTCAAATTTGAAATCCAAGATGCCTGCTGGCGACCAATATTTTTTTAACGAATTTCGGAAAAAATTTATGGCTCCCATATAGAGTTCACCCAAAAAATCCATATGAGGTTTGGTGATGATCGGATGAGAGATGTGACCTGTAGGGTGTAATAACAGAAATTGTTGATGGACGGGCGGACGGATGCCAACCCATGGCAATAGCTTAAACTTGACTTTGTCAAGTTGAGCTAAAAAACGATTATAATAACTCCACAATCCTGTTCTACTTTAATGAATTCAATGAAATGCAAAATATAATTTTAATCTTCCTCTTGCTTCCGCTATAATTTTTTCACAAATGTACAAATTGGCCACATACATGTACTTTACACAGCTACTTTCATTGGCAAAATAATTTACACATGTTTATAAGTCGTTAATTAGGTTGAAACAAACTCATGGCTAAAATATACATTGAAACTTTAAGCATAGATTATGCCTCTAATATTTAAAGAACAAATTCAAAAGGCAAAATTAAAGGCACGGATAATTACGGATGGCCTTCGCGATGGATATTGCTGTTAAAATAGTCACATCCATTAAAACCACCATAAACAGAAAGAATATTAAAATATAGACAGATTTCGTTCTTATATTGATCATAAATATTGCATAAATAGCATGTTATTGTCAAGATTGTTAGTAAACAAAAGGTATGTTATGATACAGTACAGCATGTAAAGAGCATACGATATGCAAAACACTCAAAGGACCCAACTTAGTGACCACCATAAAAATTACAACATACCAATATAGCGCTCGCAAATACTCGCCACTCAAGATTTTAGTGTTGATTGGGGTCACCGTGAAATGCATGAATCTCTCTCCCAAAAAAGTCACCATGCTCGGCTCACACACTGTGTTTTGAGGATAATATAGCATTCATTCTAAATTCATAATTTGGTAACTTTTATTTCTAAATTAAAACCTACAACCAAGGTCATTCGTGCCTTTAAAAATGTTAACTTATTGAGGATCCAGGATAAAAGATAATATTTAATATGATCACTGGCGACAGTATAAAAAAGAATGTTGACTGACCTCTTGAACTCTGATTTTAGCTATGTCCCGTTTCTCTTTTCTTTTGAGCAGCTCGGATTCTATTTCAGGTGACTCAGTAAGAATAAGGGAATCTTCTACTGTTCTTTCTTCTTCATTCTTTTCTAAAATTCTCCTTATCTAGAAGGAACACATGTACATATCTAAAAGCATATAATATCAAGCATATCTTAAGCATAAAATCATTCACAATTTCTGCATCTGACGCTGTCAGAATTAGAACAAACATAATATTATTGATGCATTCACATGGGGTGCATTGTGAATGTCACAATAAACTAGAGGTGTGACTGTCCCAATGGGACTACGGATACCCCCCTGTTTTTAAAATACTAAGATGTTTCACACGTCAGTAAACATTAAGTTAAAATAATAAAATAACAGTTCCCATTGCAGGTGTACAACCATAACCCTAATCTTAAACCTATTGACCGAAAAATGTAGGAATAAAAGCTTGGACAAAATTATGTATGTTGCGAAAAAATTTCTAATTCGAAAAAGGGGAATAAGTCCACCAAAAAATGTCGGACAGACGTCATAATCGCAGGTGCACAAGTTCCCATGGTACTAAATATCTGTGCCACGTTAAAAAAATTGACCGAAAAATGTAGGAATAAAAGCTCGGACAAAAGTATACATGTTGCAAAAATTTCCAAGTCGAAAAAGGGGGAATAACTCCACGACAGACGTCATAATCGCAGGTGCACAGGTTCCCATGATGGTTGATGTCTGTGCCAAGTTTCACGACAATTGATCATAAAACGACTGAGAAAACCTCCGGACAAATTTGTGTCCACGGACGGACGATGAATGGGCAAGCTAACTCCAGTATACCCCCCCCCCCCCCCCCCGCAACGAAGTTAGGTATAAAGAGTCAAATGGTAGAATAGGAATGTGTCCAAAGAGGCTAAGTGTCCTAATTGGATGTGGCAAACATTTATTCAGTTTATTTACAATTACGGGGAGTGACGGAGATGCTGGCAATGAATGTAACCATCAAGGATGTTCAAGTAAACATTGTGGTTGCTTCAAATTAACATCAGAGTGAAACGACCCCCTAACTCTTATAGGTTCTGTGAAATGCTCCCCTAACTCTTATAGGTTCTGTGACATGGCTTTGAACTTCGAAGACTGGTTGCCCCAGAGGAAATTTCAATGCGACCTATCTGACTCTGAGCCTGAGGTCAGTGATGAGGCTGGCAACTTGTCTCCTCATTGCCACATGTTGCAATTGCATTTCCCATGGCATTGCTTATTATCATGGCCAATTTCGAGGACTGCGTCCATATTGTCCACTGATAATTAATGTGGCTTTGTTTACGAAAAACTGTGAGAAATTTTGTTATATTCGTTGTGATGATTTGTAGTAGGTTTGCATTTGCAGAGTTCCCAATCTCATGCAGGTTGTTTAAAATGGCGAAGGACACCAATTTGATGGTAGCTATCGTAATTCCTTTGATTTTGAAAAATGCAGGTGCGCAGTTTATTGTGGGCCTGATTTTTTATCTAGGTGCGCAAATATGCTTTGGTGCACCTAACAGGAATAGGTTATAACCGATGCACGTGAATGTAAGCATGTATATAATACACTCAAATAACATTGCTTTGTGCATTTTTATAGAAATAAAACTTCAAACAAACTAAAATTGTTCTTGTTGGTTTACTTCAACAAAAAGTTGTTGTATCGTTTTTACCATTTATTCTTTCCTGTCTCGTACGGACTGGTGTCTGTTTCATCGTGACTTGGAAGCTATATCACCAAATGCTTACGAGTATTGAGCGATGATGTTGTAATATATCATTGATTGTTTTTATTCCTTTGATTGTCTGCGACACACACGGATTGACCATGATGGGTTAAAAAATATTGTTAAAATAACCTTTGAAGCTATGACCTCTCAGATGATCGTTGTTAACCCAACCATCACTGTTCTGCATTTCATCAGTTAATTATTGAGTAAACTTAGTGAAGATCATGGGGCACGCAGCATTTTGCATGCTACTTTTCAATTCCAGGTAAGTGATGGCACATAAGAGCAATTGTGTGCCTCACAATCAAAGGACTGTACATGTATCTCTCTGTAACGTGCCTTCCCCACAGATAATAAAGATGCCCAATCAAAGCGGTGGCAAGGTTAATAGTCTGGGAAATATTCAACATTAAAGGGAGAAATGGGTGTGTTTATATGTCAATTGAGATGTAATTTAAATGAATAACGACACGAGAATCGATAATAGTGGCTTGTCCCATCATTTATATTCGTGGAAGAAAATGTATACAGGAAACAGCGGATGTTTATTCTGGATCTGGATTTGTACGTCCAAGTAGACAATTGTGGTATGATAGGATGTTTCGATTACGCCAAGTAACCTCTGCGATTATTCGGGAATTGCAAACTGAGACCTACAGCAATTTGTACATTAAAAATCGACCAAAATGTCATTGTCAATGAGAAAGAAGGTCACATTTGCTGCTGATTAGTACTAGTAGCAACTTTAGTAGTCTCTTCTAGACTAGTCTCTAGGTCATGCCAAATGTTCGCCGTAAAGCATTTCTACCACTTGTTCGAAAACAGGTGTCCCCAAAAAATCCCTGGATCCTTCACTGATATTATATATATATGCATAGTATTTGTTTATCTAAAATGGCAACCATATATGTGCATTTCTCAATGTATATTGCCATGGCACACTGGTCCTCGAAAATCAGGAATAATTTATTTTGAATTTTTTTACACATTCTTCTGGAATGTGCTATGTCGCTGGCTAAATATCAATAACTTTTGCGGGGAAATGTGAGTGCCAATATGAAGTCGCTTTGGATTCAACATACGACATCACCTATAAGAGTTTATGTGAATGTGCTTTTAATAATTTACTAAACGAAACATTGTTTATTTAGTGATATGACAAACATTTAGACATTTACGAGATGTGTAATGTTGTTTTCGCGATGTGGCTAACGTAAATGCGCAGTTTACGTAATTTCCGTCATTTTCTGAATGGCATAGCAACCTGAGTCAGGTCAACAATATTTATGATTTAAGTAATGATTATTGTTTAAATTATAAACCCTGTAACATCTTCACTGATGAATACTGTTATGTTGGCCATATGAAAAGAAACAATTAGTAGTTTTAATTTAATTGTAATGACTTTTCCAAGATGGCGGCACCTCAAATTAAAAAATGGTGGCGCCCATGTTGAAAAGCGAATTTAGTATAAGGACGACCAGCGCATGTGTTGCAATCACAAATTCACAATGACGTTTATTCAACATTAAGTGTAGTGATCTCTGATTCCGGACATTGCCGAAGTAGGAATCGAGAGCACCGATCATGACATCATATTGAGCCATTCATGAGATACGTTACCAAAGAGCACTCCTGACATGGCAGCTAGCTGGTTCATAGGCCGAATATCCATCTCATTGACCATAGATATGACGGTGTCTCCTCCTACCGGTATCCAGATTCAGGACCTGTGATCCTGCACACCATCCATCCTGCGAGGTCCAACTAATGAGGACTGTATTCTATAAAGCGTGGGGGAGTGTAGTGATCTCCGATTCCGGAAATTGCCGAAGTAGGAATCGAGCGCACTGATCGTGACATCATATTCCTGGTTTGACCATGTAAAGATATATACATGTGTATAACCGTAGTGATTAGTGATTTAGTATTGGTTATCACAATATAAATTTATAATCACTGATCGACTCGTCCAACAAGCCCTCCTTGACCTGTGTACAGAAAACTGTCTCGCTCAACTACAGGAGAAACCATTCAAACCAACAAGAGAAAACAACGTTCTTGACCTCATTATTACGAACAAAACCGCACTCGTCAAAACCACCAGCAACATACCCGGAATCTCGGATCATGATATGCTAGTGACCGACTGTATGGCTACACCATTCTTCATACAGCAAGTACCGAAGAAGACTTACAACTTCGAAAAGTGCACAAAGTGGGATACGATCGCGAATGACATCACCAATGTGGGGAAACAGCTTGAGGACATGGACACCAGCCCAGTTAACACCATGTGGGAAACACTAAAGGGAGGCATCAAAACATTAGTGAACAAGCATGTCCCGGTCAGATCCAACTAGAAAAAAGACCAGCTACCTTTGATAAATCAGAAGTTGACAAGAATGCTCAGGAAGAAGAACAAGCTCCATCGGAAGGCTCACGTCATATCTCCACCATTGACGAAAATCTTTCGGAAATCCATCGAAACTGGCGAATTGCCAAACGACTGGAGAAATGCGAACGTGGCACCTGTGTACAAGAAAGGTGATGTACATCTACCTGAGAACTACCGCCCAGTGTCACTTACCACCGTGTGCTGTAAGATCCTTGAACACATCATCTGCCGCCACATCTTAACACACCTGGAAGATCAAAACATCTTAACCCACCTAAACCACGGATTCCGGAAAGGCCATTCCTGCGTCACTCAGCTTCTCACGACAACCCAGGACATAATGAAAAACTTCGACAAAAAAGTACAGAAGGACATCGCCATCCTCGACTTTTCCAAGACGTTTGATACCGTACCACATAGGAAGCTACTGGCGAAACTGGAAAGCTACGGTATTACTGGCCAAATACATTCATGGCTGAAAACCTTCCTAACAAAGGGAACCATGCAAGTCACGATTGAAGGTGAATGCTCATCGTCGGTGCCTGTGTAGTCTGGTGTACCACAAGGAACTGTGCTCAGCCCCTTGTTATTTCTTTGCCACATCAACGACTTGCCAGAGAGAGTTACCTCACAAGTACGCTTGTTCGCAGATGACTGCTTCTTGTACTGGAAGATTAGAAACATCAACGACCAGATTGCTCTGCAGAAGGACTTGATGGCGTTAGAAGATTGGGCTACAACTTGGGGTATGAAATTCAATGCCAGCAAATGTTACATCATGTCAATTAAACCACGACTGACCTACATGTACCAGCTCAGAAACTAGATCCTACCAAGCGTCACTCAAACACCATATCTTGGAGTCACGCTCTCAAACGATATGAAATGGTCGCCACACATAGACAAGATCACGAAGAAGGCTAACAGCACGCTCGGATTCATCAGAAGAAACCTTAGGAAGGCACCATCCAAGAGAAAATGCGTAGCGTATGAGACACTTGTAAGATCGTCGTTGGAATACGCAGCCGTCGTGTGGGATCCTCACCAGCAGCAGAACATCGACGCCCTGGAGCGAATACAGAGAAGAGCTGTATGGTTCATGACCAGCGATTACCAATCAAAGGACATGACCAAACTGATGAATGACTGCGAGATAAGAACACTCGAAGAAAGAAGGAAAGACCAGAGGCTAGAGCTCTTTCACAAGATGGCTAAGGGGCAGGTGTCGGCTGTAAATACTCAGTGCTTAATAAAACCAAAAAAGGTGGGCAGAAAAATCCGAGCCAAGAAATTAGCAGAATTCAGTGCATCTACATGTAACATAGTCTCAAAACAAGAATGTAATAATTCGCTGTCCTACGAGCCACTGGTGACGCACTCCGCTGAATACTCAAACTTATTCTTCCCACGGACAATTATTCAGTGGAACATTCTAAACGAGATGGACGCACGCGAAATTCAAAATAAAACAGCAGCGGACAACTCAACAGTCCCGCAAAGAACATAATTCTCTCTCTCCCGGAGTTCAACACATCTGCGAATATCATACGAATATCATAAGCCATACATTATCCAGATCCAGTAAGTCAGAAATTCATCAATTTCATGAAATTGGTTGCCACAACACAAGTTAGTAGGTGGACCCAACTATTCAAACAGAGCTAAACGCTCTAGAATTTGCTCTGATAATTAACGTCAGGTTTACGGACTAGCCACAAGTTATCTCGCCTTTTATATACATTTTATTTTATGTAAACACTGCTTTCAACAAAGGTTCCTGTGAATGAGATGGCGAAATTTGTGTGTTTTACGGCTGATTTTGCTTTCCAAAACAAAAGTTATGCAACCAGCACATTTTTTTTATGTTGTTTACCTGGCTAAACCTCTTTTTTATTTCATTTTCTGTCGTGTGTACGATAGAATGGTATACCGTGCTTGATCTCCTCGGTCTATTAGCACCGGTAGGGCATATATTCTTTCTGTTTTCGAGTTTTTCTTGTGAATCTGATCCATCTTCCTGATCACTGTCGGCCATAACGATAACAAAACCGATTATCTCCCTTAGCGGTTAATGTAAAAGGGCACCTGCAAACCCGGGGTCCGTGACTAACCGCCCCCGAGTCAACCCGCCCCCTTGCACTCCGAGGCAACCCGCCCCCGGACAACCCGCCCCCTAAAATTAATTAACGGTAATTAGTGGCTAATTAGGAGGTGTGAGGGGATTATGCAATGCAATGATTAATTTGGGGCTGCTGCTGCTGTAATCCTGTTTCGTTCAACGAGATACCTGGACTAGATACTGGCTCTATGACGCTCCGACGCTCTGCTCTGTTCGCCGTCATGAGAGACGTGCATAGTGTAACGACGTAGCCTCATAGAGCCAGCGTCTAGTCCACGAGATACCAAGGCGAAGACTAGTGGGAATTGCTTCCCTTTGCCGTCTTTCTGTATAAATGCGTTGATGGACATCAGCTGGCCTCGCAGAGTGGCTGTTTTAACGGTGCTCCCACAATCTTGAATGTACCATCGATAAACCATATGCGTGCGCCACACACATCACAATCAACGGCATGTTGCTTTGGTCGCACCTCCAAATCGCAGTGAATGCAAGGAAACATGCTTGCAGAATGAAGATAACCCATAGGGGCCTACTCTATATTTAATATAGGGGCCTACCCAGTTCCGCCGGCATCGTCCAACGTGAGATGAATCCCGATCACTAAGTGTTGTGCTTACACGCTGTGATAATGAACCATTTGCATCAAATGTTTGTTTTGAAAGCACCCCTTTTAGTTAGTCTTCACTTAGGCCATGTACCTTTATTTTCCGGATTAACGTACTTGCTTAGGCCTATACCTTAAGTGCCGTTCAGAAAATGTTGTCAAAACATCGTGTCATACTTTACTCCAGTCCACGCATTGACATAATTAATGAATAAACACATGTTTTGTTGGTCAAAATCTTTAATAATATATCATCAAAGAACATAAAAGAACTGAACATAATCACTATTAACAATTTCTGGACAACCCGCCCTTATTTATCGGGACAACCCGCATCGAAAATAGCAGAGGGGCGGGTTGTCTCGGGAGCGGGTAGTCCCGTTCCCGCAAACCCGGACCTGGATCAGAACGATAACGTCAATTACATTGTAGCTCAGACGTAAATATATGTCACATGATTGTGGCAAGGATGACGATAATTTTTTCGTGTGTACGATATATATAACACTAATTCCAAGGTGATCATATCAAATATTCAAACTATGCCAAATAAACTGTTATTAGTTGATGAAGACAATACGACAACCATAGGTCAAATGAGTTTCACTTTTCAGTTGAAACATTTCTGAGTAACTGTGATTACCCCCCCCCCCCCCCATCATTTCTTGACCATGAATATAATATATAAATACACACGCACATGCAATGTGAATCATGCTATTAATAATACCGTACGACCTTATGAGAACTTGTGCTGTGGCCTGGTCAGTCATGTGGTCGGTTACCATTAAGGACCACAGTGGAAATAAGCAAGCTTTGGCTTGCTTTCCTGTGCGCTCCTTGATGGCAATCGATGTCATGACTTGTCCGACGAGCGTATTCATATGTATATTTCTCTTCTACTACTCTATTTCCCCCTCTATCTTTCTATGTACGATGACAGTACTTGGCCAGCTGCATATATTGTCACTGCTGTCTGTATTTAGGGATTCCATCTTTCGGTCATGGACATGCCAGTCTAAAGCCGGCCATACATGGCAGCAGTGTGTATATGCAGGTGGCGAAAAGCTGTTGGTTCTATTACTAGTATCTCTTAAGCAACATGACAGTCCTGTTGAGGGAGGATGGTGGGATGGCACAGGTTGATTTTTCATGTTGTATATATATATACAGGTATGAGTATCTATTTAGTAGTCATTACTAAGCTAGGTTTATTCACTATCTTGTCCCTCTACAGAACTGTCAAGCTGCATTCTTGTTATATTTATATATCTATACTTTTATATTTATACTATATGAATGTCACACTCTGTGTTTACACTTTTGTATATATGCTTATGCTCATGTCTGCAAAATTTGCATCTTTTAGCCATTAAAAAATTATCTATCTATCTATCTAACTCAATATATGTCGAAGTGATAATATATAAATATATATTTGTATAAGGGCCCTGCTCTTACAAGTCACACTTTTGTGGGGTCTTGTTAGTTGTTTTATACTTAATGTTATATATTAGAAAATAGTGAGAAGCCATTACCGTGAACTGTTACATCAATGAACTAGCCAAATGTTGGTATTCTGATCAGTCCACTCAATCTTGGAGCAATCAAGCAATAATCAATAATAGGCCACAGTGTTAGAGATAGCTGGTAAGCTGGGAATTTGTCTGTGGACTTGTGACTTAAAAGTGAGGCTAAATCTCATCTCAGCCCAAAGGTTTATATAAATTTTTGCAAAATGGATATTCACCATAGTGCACACCTGAAATAATGTTTAAATTCTTGAAGCAGTATTTAACTCAATTAAATTGCCATTCCACCGTTTTACTAGTTCAGATCATTTAACTTTTTTATAGCAGTTATTCATTTCCACTCTTCCTGACATATCTCAGGCAATGAAACCCCTTAAGCAATTCAGTTGCGCTTAAGTACAAATATTCATAACTCTCACCAAGTTAAGACAGCAAATAGTGTTTCTGTCATTTGCAGAATGAGGTCCCCTTAGTGAATTTAGAAACTTTATCTCGCATATTGGGCTAACATCACCAAATTCACCCTCTGGGGACATCATTCTGCTTTGGCGACAACTGATATGGGAGACCTATGATCAGATTGAATTTCTCCAGTTGAAGTTGGTAGTGTCACCTCGAAATGCATTGTATATTCTGCAAATTAGGGGATATAGAAACTGAAGAGAAGGGAAAAAGTAACTAAAAACAATGTTAACTTGAGACTACAGATACTTCACAGCAGATGAGGCCTAATCAGAATGAGGTCCTTAGAGGATCAATTTGGTGATACTAGCCCTCTATGCAGGATAGTGTCACTAAATTCATCCTCTGGGACATTACAAGCTTTCATCCATGAAAATCAAATGAGGTTCCTATTCAGGTTGAGCTGGCTGTTTTATGTTTTGCACAATATTTGTCATTTATTCACTGTGGATTATATATGGTCCTAATTTTATCAACCATGGGCGAAAGAAAAACATTTTTTTCTTATACTTTGCATCCTTGAGGGCAAAGCTTGAAATTTATTTTCATTGCTAAATGTAACATTCACATTTTCTCACATTTCCTCAATCGAGTTTGAAGTATTTCTGGACATATACGATGGACGGAATTTTCAATTGAACAGTTCAAACTTGAGTTATCATCTGGAAACCAAAGAAAAAAAAGTAGCAAAATTTAATTTTCTAAGTCGAAAAAAGTCCATAATTCAAGGAAAAATCATTGAATCAAACTCAAATTCGAACTCAACCTGTATCTTGATATGGCTGAACCACATAAAAACGGTATTTGCAATTAAAGGATCCAAACTTGAGATATCATCCGGAAACCGAAAAAGTGAGAAATTTTCTAAGTAAAAAAGGGAAATAACTCCATAAAAGAACATCGGATCAAACCCAGAATGGCAGAGCACATGTGTTCTTGGTTGAGACACCTACATACCAAGTTTCAATCAAATCGGATGATCATTACTGGAGTTATAACTCCGGACGCACGGATGGAAGACGGACACACGGAAGACGGATGGACGGAGCTGATTACAATAGTCCCCCGAAAATAATTTTACGGGGGACAATAAAGGGGTTTTTGTTTGCCCAGACAATCCAGAACACATCCCCCCATTTTTCCTCGTAAAATGTGTAACAACAGTCGTCTCTCCTGCGTTGTTTGGAAATAATAATGCTAAAAAATGTTTTTATTTTTTTGATTTTGTTCGAAGTGTTGCCGGGAATATATAGAGCATCTGAAAGTATAATTGAGATGCAATTAAATAAGAATACCATTACATTTTAGGGAAGTGACATATATATATGGAGAGATTTATTACAGATCTCCTAGGAGATATTAGTCTGAGCATGTACCAAATTATGTGATGTGTATAAGGAAGACTCAATGGAAGTCCAATATTGCCCCGTGTAAATTAATTCCCACCCACTTACTTCATCTTGTGGTAGCTGGCGTGAATCCAAACAATCGGTGGAACTTTAGTTCATTTGTACTACAGATCATTCAGAAAAACTACCATAATTGTTACAATGAAGTGATGAGAGAGTAACATGACAGACTTATCACAAATAAGTTTAATGATTTGTCTCTTAAAATATAAAAACTATAAGCTGTTACAAAATATAAAATGAATTCAATACAAATATACAGAGGGAATGACAAAATATTGCATTTGATGGGTATGATATTATAACATGTTAATTCACAACAATTCACTTACACAACCATTATATCAAAACAGAATCATTACAACGTATGACTCAGCAATTCAGCAATTCTATCAATACAAAATGCAGATAATATCAGCATTTTCGGTATTGGGATTTGTTTTTAATATTTGAGCAATAGAGATTCAATAAAAGACCAAAATTCTACACAATGACATGAAAACATGGAATCTTACATGTATGGAAAATAAAAAAAAAGTTTTCCACAAGATATGATTGGAGAAGGCAACAAAACAAGAAAACCAATAAGAGTTTGAAAATAAAACCTGAAACTGACAAGTCTTAGATAAACCATGCACCTTATATTCCATAGGGAGCCTCGCCTATATATAAGAGAATACATTGGCCTAGAAATATTTACATTGACCTTGTAAGCCAGTGCATTCTCTTATATATGTGAGGCTATCTATGGGATGCTCGCATATGAGTCACACACAAGAAAATGCACTGGCACAGGATCTTTAATGCTTCATCAGTGCAGCGCCCGTCATGAAAGGGTTAAATGGACAAGTCTTAGATAAACCATGAAGTGCTCCTTATATTTCATTAACTTGTGTCAATCTCATAAGCCAGATATTACTAATTTGGCATTTATCATAATATAAATGCTAACCCTTTCATGATGGGAGCAGTGCTGGTGTAGCATTAAAGATCCTATGCCAGTGCATTCTCTTATATATGCGGGTGTCTCACACATATAAGAGAATACACAGGCTTACAAGTTCTAGGTAAATATTGTTAAGCCAATGTATTCTCATATGTAAGAGAATGCAATGGCACAGGGATTTTGCTAAATTTCAGGAAGCTCCAGTCATGGAAGGTTTAAATGGTTCTTAATCCACCCTGAGATGTCTCTTGCTACAACATGACCATTATGCTTGAATACAAATCCTTGCTTTACACACAACAAACAGCTTTAAACATTTGTTTTCAATGTGAAATGTAATGATATCATGGATATTCAAGATTTTTCTTAACAATGTTTCTTGATAACTGACAGACACCAAGATCATCACTAGTTCTGGTTGTGAAGTGGTTACAGAGAGCAGTCTTTATCATGTTTTATCATCGATAGTTCTAGTTGAAAAGTGGTTATAGAGAGCAGAATTTATCATGTTTTATCATCGATAGTTCTGGCTCGACTGTAGTGATTGAAGGTAACGTCCTTTATCATATGTCTTATCATATCCTGGAAACAAATTGACACTTAATGAAACTTTCATCAAAGGATCATACATATCGGGTTCATCCAATGTAAAAATAAAATCAAGGGAAAATTAAATAAAGAGTAATCTTCAAAGAAGATACAAAATGTGTTCAAGAAACATAAATTTTCATGGCTATAAATATAACATAAACAATGCTACGATACAGGTATATTTATTGTAATCACCTCCAAATTTGATTATATGCATGACAAGATCATTGACAGACCAATAATGACAAGTTCAGTCTATTTTATTTGAGATCGGAAAAAGATTTTAAAGGACTTATTCGCTCTAGAAACTACAAAACGCAATCGGAAAGCCCTCCCTGTTGTGATTAAAATGATCCAAGTCCCATTCCGATCGCATAATAAATAACCCGTAAAATAAATAAATAATACCAGCACCGGTATTCGGAGATTTCCGTGACTAAACTACGAGTGACGTACTTGTGGGGAGCGAATTAAAAACACAGATTCGGAGCCGGAGTTTATTATGCAGACTACGAGGATGTAATCGTAAGTCAGCCGATACTAAAATGCGGAGTTGTATGTGCGCGTGTGGTGTATAGATTACGTTACGCTTTGGCCGTTTATCTGGAATAGAAGACAATAGCAATGTGAATAAAGTAATTAATAGCCCCTAGAATGATTGTTGTTTTTGTAGCCATTAATAATTAACATGTCTGTTTTGGTAAATAGATGGCAGTAATAGTGCTTTGATTGTCTCGCGTATTCACTCGTTGATTTGTAATCACTCAGTGACTATTCATCAGTGTCAGTCGCGAACTTGTTTGCACTCTATATGCCACAAAGTGAATAGAAAGAATTCGAACATTATCTCTCTGATCATACATATATAAGAAGCGCCCAAATTTATATAAACACTGGACTGAATAATGTTAACTCTATTTATGCGCCTTTGTTTTGTGTTTGTTTGTTGTTTTACTTTCGATATAAATATCCCGAGTATCTGTCATCTCCACATATTCCAAGATGGCTAGTAGATGTAGTGTGTTCAGTTGTGGGCGGGCTAGCGATCCATTATTTAGTACCTCCAAAAAGACAACACAGTGCGTAATTTAGAATGCTCTTTATTGTCTACCGCTTTTGGGAGACGGAAGCATGGACGCTCTTTATATATAATTGTCACAATACCACATACAAAATCACCCATGACATTGAAATAGAGCACGTTTATAATTGAGAACGCTCTTTATTGTCTACACCGCGACGAAATCATGGACGCTCTTTATTAGAGGCAATCATTGGAGTTTTTCTATGCTAACAATTCAAAAATAATCCTCTCTAGAAAGTCAATATGTGCCATCAAAACGTAAAATAAAACAAACAACAAACTGAAAAACAATGCCAGGCTAGCCTTCAATTAAAAAAAATATCGTTATGCCAAACTGCAGCCTAACTAATAAGTTTCAACAGTCTGTTGTGTATTCGAGTGAATTATTTTGTTTACTCACTTATCGATCTTGACTGGAAGGATTTTAGCAAGCTGTTCACAGTCGTGTACTTCTCCACACAAAATGTTTCGTGTGAAGAAACAGACAGGAACATTATTATGACGAATTCAAGCCATCATGATACATGTACTAGTACAATAACTACCACCTTTTTAATCACACCCATTTGTAATTAATTGTACGCATATAGCGCACAACGGGGTGACACTAATGTGTAAACTAGCTTCCGAAATTGGTACCATACAACGAAGAATGAAGTACCGGTATATGGCCTAACTTGTATTCTTTCAGAAACAGTTAAATTAGTTTTGCACGAAATTCCGCTCGCTCATTGCATTTCTGCATAAATTAATCTCATTTCAAATAACTTTTATCGCATCAAAGTGCATTTTAGCCATCATTATTCGTTATATAATCCACATTCTAGTAAAGCCAGTTCATAATTCAGCACATTCAAACAGTTGGAATGAGTGGTTCGGGGGGCTAGCCCGGGAATGTCGGAAGGGCCGAATGGTCCTCCCCTTAATCCCATTCAAACAGTTTTATTCCGTGATCACTATTTATCGTAAAGGCTTAGGTAATTATCCAGCGTAACGAGTGGCGGAATTATTTCAAGCTCCACCCACCGCTGTCATCGGTAAGCGTCGATGCAGATGATTGGTCATGTGACCGCGTTGTGGTCATGTGATCGCACTCATTGACTGACTTCGGATATTTCCGCGATTTTTTTAATATCATAATAATATAAATACTATCTGCTCGATTTTGAATTTTCTTGGCGAAATGGGTCTGTTAGACATATATTATTATTATTATTATGACGATAAAAAAAATATTTTTTTGAGAGACTAATTCCTTTAAGTGAATTCAAATCTTGAACTTCCCCAGGTGCTAGTTAAATGAGAAAAATAACTATTATAAATGTAATAAAAATAGTGATGTTCCGATAATTGGAATCGGAATCGGTGATAATAGCCCATTGGATATTAATTGTACCTCACAGTTGAACATCGGCTTTTACCGATTGTCAAAACAAACAAAAACATTCTAGTATCTAAGTGCAATATGCACGCTTTAATAAACGTATGCAATACAACCGTAGTATTGAATGAAAACGCAGTTGTAACAGCCTAAAAAGAAGCTTTTGGCATCGTCCAAACAGTCTGATATGATTATATATAAGCATGGCTATACACCTGCCCGACATATCCCATGTAATATGAAGTTGTTGGACACGAAATAGATCAAAGAAAGCTTTAAACAGCTGCTGACCTCATTACAATATAATTTCCTGTTGAGCATGTGCCATGCTGTGACGTCACATGCTATGTCAATAATTTTAAGCACACACTGAATGAATTAGTACAGTCACGATCAAAACTGTCTTTAATAACGACTAACGTGAGGAGGGGCATATTTAGCTTTTTCGTCTGTAGGGGACAATATGGTGAATAGGACCAAATTGCAATTTGTTTTTGTTCCGGGAGTCGCCATTGTTACAGTGATCCTCTCATTACAAGTTACGGCGTACGCAATGAAATATGCTTACCTAAACTTTGAACTTGGAAGCGGTCTCACAAAACAAAAATTGTGTAGGCCGAACTATAAAAGCTTCCCAGTTGTTAAAAGACAAAAGGTGTGGCCAATGGGAATTTGGGAAATCTCAGACAAATATGATAGCAATTATTATCCATCAATCTAAATTGAATTAATAATCATCGCCATTCCATACATTGTCGCAACTTACAAGTATTCAATCAAGACGCCGCATTCAAGTGTTCCCCACAGTGTCATAACGTTACTCTGAGTTGGCACCTTTGATCTCTTTGTCAAACAACTACCGGTATACATCAAAGGCAGCGCACAATTGATGTTGGCGGAAATACTTTTGTGGCAGTGTGTATATATTTCTTTGGTATATTTGGCTTTGAAACTGTACCGAGATAGGGAGTGCAGTGAGTGTATATAGGTCCATTATGGGAACAAACGCAGAATATATATAAACATCGGAATCGGAAATCAGCCGATTGTGCCTCCAGTTATCAGAAATCGGTCCGATGGGCTTTTTCATTATTGGAACATCACTAAATAAAAATGAACCTTACCATAAGGAAAATACTGGACATTCATCTGGATAGTTAAGTTAGATTTCAGAACCTTCACCGCCTGAAAAAAGTGTTTGTTTAATATTAGAGACGAGTCAAATATACAGGTGGGAAGAAATGCATATTATGCTGACAAAGTAACATTGGGAGTGAATATCACCTAATTATTTCAACATCTTCCTTGGGTTGCAGAAAATAAAGTATAGAAAAAGGTTACTACATGTCAGCCATCCTAGGGTCTCCCATGGGTCATATAGACCTGATTGTTTCCAAAGAAGATGTTTCAGAGAGATCACTATATTTTTTGGGTAAAAAGTTAATTGATCAGGTGGCCCCATCATGATAGTATAGGATAATTTGATTTTGATTTACAATATGCACACGAAGAGTACAAATATAATATGATAGTCATGTATCTTGTTTGGGGTCCTATCACCCCTGCCCCATTTGAACTAAGCTTAATGCCAGTTACCGAGAGACCATCCACACAAAACATTACCCCAGAAACTCAAGAAGTGTCACCATGGCCTGACTACTGAGTCAGAAAATACTTTAACTGTCTGAAGTTTTGTTGATGGTAAGACTCTAAGGGGTAAGGGGGTAAAGCCTGAGTTTAGTGTGCTTGTCATTTGCAGAATGAGATCCCCACAGGGTGAATTTAGTGATGCTATCCCGCATAGCAGGCTAGCATCACCAAATTCACCCTATGGGGATCTCATTCTGCATGTCCTCATCTGCTATGGGAGACATAGATTCAGATTGAAGTTCCCTAATGGTGAATATTGTGATGTACACCCATTGGGAATCTCGATAATGCACTGTGTCGTCTGCCATTTTTGGGATATAGAGAAACTAAACTAAAATAGAAATAGAATCGATGTGAAGAAGTTTCTATAGAAATTTGATAATAAAGAAACTTTCCAGAGAAGATGAGACCTAAGCATAATGAGGTCCCCAAAGGGTGAATTTAGTGATGCTAGCCCACTTTGCGGGATAGCGTCACTAAATTCACCCTCTGGGGACCTCATTCTGCAAATGAGACTAGGAACAACAGACAACAAAAAGAAAGAAAAAAATTGTCGATGGACAGACAAATGGACAAACAAGGTGCAATGACTATAGCTCCACCACAGACTGTTCTATAGTCCAAGTCTTCTCGTACTAAAGCCGGCTAAGATATTGGGATGGAGGTGCCAGTCTTTAGTCCGAGATCGCGCGCATAGCCTTCTTATGACACGAGTTACGCCCAGGATCTGTGGCGGGAATCTGTGGTGTATTTTACTCGATTTACCTAACAAAGCAATACATGATGCTATATACGTCGGAAAGAGTGACATCTTATGGTCAGAATGGTGTATAATAATCTAACTTTAATGTTAAATTACACATAGAATATTCCGGTTGATTGCCACAAACATCGTTGTTTTTTCTGTTTGTTTACTAACTGAAAGCCGAACTCAGGTTCCGAAGAACTTCGGCATTGTCCGGTGTTTGTTCTGAGTATTCTAGTTTCCGTTTCTATATATAGCGCGGGGTTTTCCGAACAAAATGTCGAAAACCGATCGCCGCAAAGTCCAGTTTCCAATGTGCTTTGAGAACAATTCCCGCACTAAAAACTTAATGACATAATGGAGGATCAGAAAGGTAGTTTTGTTGACAATTTTCGCAAGCAACTTGTCAAAATTGGAGCAAATTAGAACTCTTGTGTCTGACTTGCCATGCGTGTGATTTTCATCCATGTGCATTTTGACTTTTGTGTTGATAAAATAATCGGAGAACCGAATCACACAGTTTCAAAATATAGTTCTTCCGTTTTAGTGGGACTTTTCAAACTTAAGGTTAAAAATTTATACAAATTTTGTTTGATTTTTTGTGTGCTTAACAAGAGCAGTATATTGCTCTGTTCGCTTAGTATATATCTTAATTTCGCTGAAGTCCACCAAATGTGGGAAATGTAGCACCATATTATTTATTCTAATGCTCGTTGTGTTTACACTGTTTTAAACTTTGAGAGGGTTGTAATTCCCTGTAATTTATTTAATGTATTACATTTATATCTTCAATGTTTAATTAATCTATTTATTTTTTATTTATTGACACACATAATTACGATTACAATGGAGAATTCATCGTAATTTGCGTTGTCAGTCGAAAATCTACGGAATATTTTCAACAGAAAATGCCGAACACAGTTCGCGAGGTCAACTGAGTTCGCATACTTTTAAAAATTTGTAAACATTGCGGTAAATGTCTCTTTTCGCATTAAATTACCGCTTTCAATTCACAACTGATGTGGGTTTCAGATCAAATAGCATGTCTTCTGTGGAAAATATCCGTTTATTGTCGCAATTGTGATATTTTATTTCATATAATTGTGGTTTTATTTGAGCAGGTCACTAACGCTTAAGTCGTGTCATAGGAATGCATGGGCCTGGAACTCGGACTAAAGACCGGCACCTCCATCCCAATATCTTAGCCGGCTTTAGTACGAGAAGACTTGGACTATCAAATGATGTGTTTTGGGTGACGTGACGATTTGGTGAGCGAAAATACTATGTGAGCTTTAAGAAATGGATGTTGATTTGAGTATGGACCCCAGTTGGTCTGACATTTTCCATGGAACGTGATAGCATTCCTTGCATAAAAACCTTGCCTATATTCCCTATGGAACACAACAAAATCAACATCCATTACGTATATATACACTCAACTTGCAGAATAAAAGGGCATTTAGTGCCAATTCCAAACGATATTCTGGTAGCATGTTGCAAGTTGCGTCAATACCAGGGCATTTAGTGCCAATTCCAAACGATATTCTGGTAGCATGTTGCAAGTTGCGTCAATACCATATGAAATCAAGTAGAGGTCTGAGTGGGACTTCATGTGACATAATTTTGACCAAGTTGGACCAACCACCATTACACAGCTTGATTGTATTTATGAGTTTAACCCTTTACCCAACAAAGCGGCCAAAACCGGCCAAATAAAGCTTCAACAGCCTAAAATATCTTCGGTCTGTCTCAATAGAACCATACAAATATGGATATCATTGGAACCGGCTGCTTGACCACATTGTGATAGTTACAGTTATGCCCTGTGCCAATGCATTCTCTTATATATGCGAGTCGACCATAGGTCGCCTCGCATATATTAGAGAATGCATTGGCCTAAAAAGAATATTTTTTAAACACTTTATAACATTTTTTCTTACATTCTTTAACAATTTTATAATTTTTAATGTGTTAAGCCAATGCATTCTCTTATATATGCGAGGCGACCTATGGTCGACTCGCATATATAAGAGAATGCATTGGCACAGGGCCCTTCTGTTGGGTAAAGGGTTAAACATTATAATGTTTATAATGGATTTCATGCATGTATGCATGCATACAAGAATCTGGCTAACATGAAATGCCAACACATTTTTGTTTACAGGTACTACACTCTTTGTTGGAATGCAAACTTTTTTATTGCTTGTGTAGCATGAGTGCTCCTATGAATCATACGATAGTCAACAGTAGGCTAGTGTAGTTGCCATTGGGAAATGTCATGTTGAAACAGCCCTGTTAATTGGCTGAGCCGAGGCAAAGAGAAATTTCGTCTGCTATTTTTTGGCTGAGTGATATCTCGGAACCTGCTAATGTTTTGTGCAAAATTAAAAAAAATGCTGCAGACATTGTCTTAAAGTCACATTGCGGAAGTCTGCAGACAGCAATAAATTTATTGTTGAATGCCACGGACTACTGAGATTATATATGTATCTTGATAATCAGCAATTTTATAAAAGCCAGACCCAACCCAGGTCTGCCATGATAATAGACCAAGTTCTAATTGTGAACTTAAATTATACCTATATGTGACCCGCCATATCAAATCCAGTCGTAAGTCGTGATTTTTTTACCCTGTGCCAATGCATTCTCTTATATATGCGAGTCGACCATAGGTCGCCACGCATATATAAGAGAATGCATTGGCCTAACAATTGTTTTACAATTTTAATAATTTTTTCTTGTATTCTTTAACAATTTTATAATTTCACCCATACAAAGCCCCAGACAAACATGAGCAGACGACACTCTTCTATATGCTTCTATATATGTGTGGGGCTCCCTGCAGGGTAATGGATGTTTTTTATTTTATGTCCTAAAAATTGTAAGAAACATTTATTTAAAAAACATGATAAAAAATTGTTAGGCCAATGCATTCTCTTATATATGCGAGGCGACCTATGGTCGACTCGCATATATAAGAGAATGCATTGGCACAGGGTAAAAAAATCCCGACTTACGACTGGATTTGATATGGCGGGTCACATATTGTGAAATGAAGATATCTATAGATATCCATTCAGTTCATACTTACTAAAGTTATCATCTGGAAATGAAAATTAGGTGCAAAATCGAACAAAAAGGCCTTAACTCTGGTGAAAATTATCGAGCAGAACCCATATCTGAACTTGACCTGTATTTTGGGCTAGAAAACTCACATACCAAATTTCATTCCATTCAGTTCATACTTACTAAAGTTATCATCCGGGAACAAAAGGCGAATAGATGGACATACGGACTGACGAACCAATAACATAATACTTCCCATTTAAAAAATAAACGAGCAAATAAATAGAGGATATCTAGTCTTTTTGAGTGGATACCGAAAAATATCTCATGAGTGACCGAGACAAATGTCTATTTTTCACAAGTGGCTTGCCACAAACGAAAAATAAACATTTGTCGCGGTAACGAATGAGATCATTTTCAGCATCCACTCAGGACACTAGATTTTATTTTTATTTTACACGTGCTGTGCATACTATATATGGTTAACATTTTACAATTCGATGATAGTTATTCAAGAAATTCAGTTACGTCACAGACATCCAAAACGTCAAAGCTACAATGAAAGTGTAATTTCTATATCTTCACTTCTAGCGGTGGATAACGATTATTATCTGTTGGCGATTTCTTCTATAATCTATTGTTGAGTGTGTCCAGAATGTGGATGTAAGTGCTTAATTCGGCCAAGTGGAGCTACTAATTATACTTTAATTATACATGTACCTCAGCATGATCCATGTTCTCAAAATTAATGCTGTTCACAGTCAGTATCTGTAAATAAAAGAGATACTTTATGTGATGTAATGACATTAGGCTTTCACATTTCACTATCTTCATTTCATTTCTTATTTGTTCACCTAGCACATCATTATCGCATTCATAAAATTATCCATTGGGGAAACCTTCGTTCAATGTAGTTTAGTATTTTATTTGTAAACTTAATATTATTCATGAGTTTATTCATTGTGAATTGCCAGAAACATTTATTTACTGGTGCCTGGAAGCTTTCCTCCAGTTGTGAGTCTCCATGCGCATTGTTAGATATAGTCGCTGGGAACGCACTGCATCCCCTCCTAGGGTATAAAAGGGTTCTTCCCCTCTGACAAAGGAATGCACACATAATCTTTGTTTCGATCTTCTGAACAATCAATCTATTTTGTTCTTCTGAACTACACAGTACTTAAATTATGCCAATCAAACCGATA
This sequence comes from Siphonodentalium dalli, assembly GCA_032622095.1. Classification (NCBI taxonomy): domain Eukaryota; kingdom Metazoa; phylum Mollusca; class Scaphopoda; order Gadilida; family Siphonodentaliidae; genus Siphonodentalium; species Siphonodentalium dalli. The sequence continues at coordinate 247,685,557 of CP136065.1, forward strand.
AATCAGCCCAACTATATATTTGAGGTTGCGTTCTGTTAGGAATTCCTGGTCTATTTGAAACCCATTGCTTATTATGGATACAGTTTAATTGGTGAATCCTGCTTTCATGGTAGATGACTGCCTAATGCTAATTTCTATTCAAAGAATGATAATTTCTCACATATTGCTTTGCAATTATATTGGAGTATTCCAAGACAGTGAATTAAGTATTGCAGATACTACCCCGCTGGACAAAACAAGTGTCCATTGGCACCGCAGTGTATTTGCCGTTCGGCCCGCGGTGTCCGAGTTTGTAACTGCAGTTGAACACCGCGGCCGAACGGCAAGTACACTGCGGCCAAACGGCAAATTCACTGTGGCCTAAAGGCAACTATCCTGGCGGCCGAATGGCATGTACACCGTGGTTAGATTTTTGATTTGTATTGTCTTTTTTCAGTTTGATGAAAGTACACCATGGCAACTACACCATGCCAAATGGCGATTACACCGCGGCCCAACTGTATTTAGCCGGTGGAACCGTGGTGTAATTGCATTTCGGCCGTGGTGGCAATGCTAACCGCACCGCAGTTAAGTGGACACTTGTTTTGTCTAGCAGGGTATGTTATTGTTGTCATACTTGTACAGTGGAAAATACTATTGTTATATATTGATAAATCTGTTCCTTCAGTTTTAGCCAGTTTTTAAATTCAGAGTGATGAGTCACAAAATCTTTGTTGGCAGCCGTGTTATCACTTGATGAGTCGAAGTATAAAAGTTGTGGTCTGTGTTAACCCTTTACCCAACAAACCGGCCAAAAAAGGCCAAATAAAGCTTCAACAGCCTAAAATATCTTCAGTCTGTCTCAATAGAACCATACAAATATGGATATCATTGGAACCGGCTCCTTGACCACATTGTGATAGTTACAGTTATGCCCTGTGCCAATGCATTCTCTTATATATGCGAGTCGACCATAGGTCGCCTCGCATATATAAGAGAATGCATTGGCCTAAAAAAAATATCATTTTTTAACACTTTTTACCATTTTTTCTTACATTCTTTAACAATTTTATAATTTTTAATGTGTTAAGCCAATGCATTCTCTTATATATGCGAGACGACCTATGGTCGACTCGCATATATAAGATAATGCATTGGCACAGGGCCGTTCTGTTGGGTAAAGGGTTAATGTTTATTTGAAAAAAGAATAGATCGATTGTGTTCAAGATGGTGGTTAGAGTTAAAGTGGCCTCCTGACATCACCTATGATGCCAAAGGTCACGTCATGTGATCTATTATCAGTCAGAAGACTGAAAAAGGTCAAGAGTTCAGCTGAAGAGTTAGGCAAAATTTCTGACAGGTTTTAACCCTTTACCCAACAAACCGGCCAAATAAAGCTGCAACAGCCTAAATTATCTTGGGTCTGTCTCAATAAAACCATACAAATATGGATATCATTGGAACCGGCTCATTGACCACATTGTGATGGTTATAGTTATGCCCTGTGCCAATGCATTCTTTTATATATGCGAGTCGACCATAGGTCGCCTCGCATATATAAGAGAATGCATTGGCCTAAAAAAAAATTATAATTTTTTCTTACATTTGTTAACAATTAATATGTGTTAAGCCAATGCATTCTCTTACAGGGCCGTTCTGTTGGGTAAAGGGTTAACTAATGCTCTAAGTAATCAAATTGTTAATAACTACACACCTGGTCAGCTTCTCTGAGGCCAAGTCTATCTGCTTCACTATTTTCCATCACCTGCAAAATAACAGTTTAACTTTAGCTTTTGATAGTCTTGCCTATTGATCAATCATTGAATTATATTTAAAACCCCAAAATCCATATTACGAGAGCAAGTTTCCTCATCTTCTGTAAATTGATTGATTGATTGGGGTTTAATGTTGCTTTCACCAACTGAGGCCATATCACGACATTTCCAGTTTTAGTGATGGAGGAAATCCGCAGACTCATGGCTAATCTAACAGTGATTTCAATGGCTGATAAACTCGTCGACCATGTGCAGCAAACCACAGGCCATCGGCGGGTAACTGGCAACTCCACCAGATAACGATTTCAAGTTACAAAGTCCACGATGGAAACATGTGAATTTGAACCCTTATCGCCAGCACTGGAGGGCGAAACGGCTTGGAGTTGTACCCCTAACAGATTGAGCCACCGACGCCCCCCATCTTTCAATGACATATATTCAGACATCAAATGGCGGTTTGATTGTTCTCCAATTATATTAACTGGCCCACACTAACATTTGATACAAATATTCCAAATAGATATTCCAACTCAACTCTAACATTGAATGATGAGTATTGCTGAGCACAATCAGTAGGAGTTATAATTGTCATATATTAACCGGACCACACTCACCTTCGATACATATATTCCACAATGATGTTCCCGCCCTCCTCTAACATTGAAGCCAAGCTGGAAATAAAAGTGAATCAGTACAGTATCAATAATCAACGCCAAACATCTAACATTAGAGTATAAACTGAAAGGAACCCATGGCACTTGCAGCTAATAAAATGCACTGTTCTTTATAAATAATAAATTCAAGTAAGATTTTACCCTGAAATAAAAATGATAATCTGTATCTATAGTTACATTACAGATATAGATTAACTAAAGTAACATTTCATGATTTAAGTAGGAATATATAGGATAACATTTCCAATGATGTGTGACAATAATTAGAAACAAACTCGCAGTTGATAAACGTGCAAAAAATATAAAAGTCTGTATAAACATAACCACTAAGAAGAAGAAGGTGAAATAGATCAATTTTATTCTTATATTCATTATTGATAGTTATTCAACAAAAAAAATTTGCATGTTCAAACCATTGTTATGTAAACAAAACTGTTACAGTGATTTGTCAACGAACATCGATAATCGTGTAGTTACTTAAAATATTTTAGTCTGAAAATGATTTTCCGAATATTTTTTAATACTTTGACCTTTTTCAGGTGTAGGGATGCTCCAATAATAGAAGCAGATGACATGCAGAGAAACAACCTCTGCCATGCTCTGGATTTCAATCCATTCATTTGAAAGGATGTTCATATAATAAGTTCAAATACAGTCTAAGGCTTATTACCTGAACATCCCTATTAACCCTTTACCCAACAGAAGGGCCATGTGCCAATGCATTCTCTTATATATGCGAGTCGACCATAGGTCGCCTCGCATATATAAGAGAATGCATTGGCTTAACACATTAAAAATTATAAAATTGTTAAAGAATGTAAGAAAAAATGGTAAAAAGTGTTAAAAGTTTTTTTTTAGGCCAATGCATTCTCTTATATATGCGAGGCGACCTATGGTCGACTCGCATATATAAGAGAATGCATTGGCACAGGGCATAACTGTAACTATCACAATGTGGTCAAGGAGCCGGTTCCAATGATATCCATATATGTATGGTTCTATTGAGACAGACCGAAGATATTTTAGGCTGTTAAAGCTTTATTTGGCCGGTTTTGGCCGGTTTGTTGGGTAAAGGGTTAATGAATGGAAGGAAATTATGTAACTACACTTCAGTAAGTATCAATACATTAAGGATTGACTCAATTTGAACATTCAACTAAAACTTTGATTACCTGCTCAGATGCTTGGTTTCTTCTAAGAGTTACCTTTCTTGGCAGAAACTGTTGGAGGTCATTATTATATTCAGGATGATGTTGCCTCTGAAAAATATTAAAGCATGGCTATAATTGTGTCAGAAGTGAAAATGTACATGTACCTTTCTCATATTAAATTAACACAGTGTGACAGTATTAATATTCACGCAATTTTTAATTCATACAATTTAAAATCGAGCACACTGTGAAAATTCAAAACTAACAATCATGAATATTTCATAACAGTCTTGCGCCCAACAGAAGTTTCTGTTCGGAATTATTCAGATGAATTTCAAGACAATGGCATGGTGGATACACCATACCGGTAAGCAGATGATAATTGATCATTGTCGGGTTGTGAAATTGGACATCTATATAGATATACTGCTAGTGCTGCAGTTGGTATAGCATGACCTATGGCATCCTTGACATAAATTTGATTTGAGCAAGTTCTACACACACTAACCATGTAGCCTACAGGTACTGACTTCATCATACATGCATAAAGAAGAACAACTGACTGACTCAGAAAGTGTCACCATGCCCTGACTACTGAGTAGTCAAAACATATTTAATTTAATTTATTCATGAATGTCAAATTTTGTGAAACATGGCATGCATGTACTGTATACACCCATCAGTAAGCAAGGGGGCAGTGAAATTTTAGCGTTTAATCCCCTTTCCAATCAATCGATCAACTATATTATTCTATTTTATTGTCAAAACTTTTGTCAAATGTATATATGTTATTATGATTGGAATAAATATGTTTACACTAAATTTTTGACACAAAAACTTGGGACTGGACTTGCCTTCGAGGATCCCCACATGCAAAATCTCAGTTTACATTCATAGCACCGATCTAACGTCGTGGTTTATATGAAACATAATGTACATTAAGTTATTTAATGAAAATAATTTGTTTTGTGTTTTATTATGTTATATAAATATTTAAAATAAGACAAAAATGTCATCTTATATATTGTAATACAGCATTTTGTGAAACACAATGCGGCAGGTAGTACTAATTAGTTTGCAATGGAAATTAGCTTGAGTATTGCTATTTTTGTGCATGAATTTTATCATCTTCATTCAGAGTTAATCGATATATACTCACCATCTTATGTTCTAAAAATGGGGGTGGGCTTACATGTATCTATGAGGAACACCCCATGACTTTTTGGGAGCAAAAACATAGACTGGGCTTATCCTCAGGGATGGGCTTACTGACGGGTGTATACAGTATGATATAGATATTTTTTACAGACAATGGGGTTGGAAGTTAAGTGCTGGTCTTTCTTATGGGTACCACAAGGGTTTCCTCTGGGCTTAATATATAGGGTCCGTAGAACCTATGATAGGATGTGCAGACCATGGTTTGGCTCATAGTATGCAGTTCTTGAAATTAACGTGTATTTGAGATACTGTGTAAAAACTAAAGGACGTAATTCTACTTATTCAGTTCCTTCTAACTTTAAGCGAAGCACAAAAATGACCTTACATAGTCCCTACTACCTCGGTGTGAAGCTGGGTCATATCTATGTTAAATAAAACTGATTTGACACATCTTTTTGATCTCATTCTCCAGCAATCTTGGTTATTTAACATCATGGTGTCCCAAGTTGGTCCATCTACTTGGGAAATTTTGGCAGTATTTTGTCCAAGTCGTTACCAATGAAGGGAACATCTGTTCCTCAATCAAAGAACTGATATTTTGGAATTGATCAGAACCGTATGCAGTTCAACACAAAAATTATGGCTGTCTCAGGGTCACCACATGCTGAGATTTGCTATATTTGGGAAAAGTCTCAAATAGGTGGAAATTTGGGTAAAAAGTGGTAATTAAACGAGCAGAATATGCCTTTAATGACCATGGCGCACATGCATTGAACAGCATAGATAATGTGTGCCAATCCTGTTTCAGATCATATGCTTTGTTGATCTGAACTGCCTGGGTTTCTGAATAAATATTAGAAAGGCTGACAAAATACAATACAATACAGAGACACAATCTCCCGCCATCGATTGGACAAAAACGCATTTCAAACTTGGGAAAACCCACATCTTTACATGCTGTGGGTATTATATTTCTTAAATTTGTAAATTTATTTAAAATATAATATGCCAATCACGTGCCAAAGGCTTATTTAGTTTTCTTCTAACCATATATTCATGTGATTAATCCAGATACCAATTGAAAACTATTGCAGTGTTTCCACTAGGGTTCGTAGAATGTAGGATATGACCATGTTTTTGGCCCGTCACATGCAGATTTTGAAATTCAATGTCCAAAAAAAACATACTATTTCCTTACACCAGAGAATAGTGTTGGGCAGTTGTATTGGGCTATAAAATTACCATTTGAAAATCACAACATGTAACACCTGGTTACATGCTATATCTATAATATTTAGACATTTCACTGAATTTATAATCTACTAGTATGAACAGAAGACAACCCTGGTCATGATATACATACATTACATACATGTATGTCATTGTAATATCAGATCAATCTAATCCTGAATGCGAAATCACTATTCAAGTATTCAAGAAATTGTCAACTGCACTATTTTATCAAAGTTTATATTAATGGCACATGATTATGTATTCCCATTTAAATTAATAATTTTCTGACAGAAATATATGGATGGATTAACAGAAGATTGATTTAGTGTACAGTACAAACAAGACGATAGCCCAAAAATATCACAAATTCATGTTCAACCTTGTCTGCGCACATGCCACTGGTTTTCCTGCCACGTGTCGGCCACATGGTCTGTCTCGCCAAAATCATACTTTTGATACAGAAACTTAAGTTTGTATTTGCCGTTGTACCCTGACCCCCTGATATTTTTTTCATTTACTGTGTCCCTCATTTAAAGGAATGACTCTTTGAATTTGTTTGTGATGAAATTGAAATAGTCAATGGTATAACAGATGGCTGCTTTCCTATGATCTGTTGCAGTTTGCGGCATTGGTTACCCGCAGTGATCTGAAATCAAATACAGAACCAGACCTGTACACACAAAAAAAACAACTCTTTTAAAATTGATTTACATTCCCTCTTCTTTTTCTTTTTTCTGGTACCGGGTCTGTTTTACTGACCTCCCCATCGGTCTAGCAGAAACCCTGTAAACCCGGTATCAGATAAGATTTCATAACTTGAGTTATCATCCGGACAACAAGATATAATTGGTAAATTCAAAAAGGGGCATAACTCCATCAGAAATGGTCTGACCAGATCCAATTTCAAACTTGATCGCAACTTTTGATCGGAAATTTAATCTAATTCTGTCAAATACTATTCAAGTTATCATCTGGACAACATACATGTACATGTATGTTCCGGGCGGATGGATGGTCGGACAAAAAGCTAAACAGATGGATGGACACTGCTTATTTCTATAGTCCTCCTCTTTATTCAGCGACTCGAATGAGACTTTTCAGCCTGACAAACTTGGTATCTGACCGAGTTCCCCAGTCTACTAGCACGAGAGACCAGTATGCTACCTCTCGGCTACCGACTTCCTTTTGTACATGTTTATATTCTCAGTTAACAACATCCATGGTTTGCATTTTCCTGCAATTACAATGCCTTGCAGTGATTCATGTATTGTTGATGATGTATTATTCAAACACAAAAAATGTCAAATATGTAACTTGAAGGGAACTCCCAATAAAGAGGAGATAGAGCAATTTTTTACAGCCCATGAGGCAATTCAGTCATCTGGGGTCAATAATTATATGTACTGTAGAATTCCAGTGGAGTCAAATTTGAAAATTGAATTTTGGAGGTCCATGCTTGAGTATTCAGAATTTCAAGATAACTTATTATGTGAATTCTTGGAATTTGGGTTCCCGATTGGATTTGTTGGAGGAAATTCAGAAAGCATCACTGAAAAACCACGGAATCATGGTGGTGCTCGAGAATTTCCAGCACATATTATCTCTTACTTAGAAAAAGAACTTTCATATAAAAGTATTATTGGACCATTTAAATCAAATCCATTCAGGTCCATTAAGTTGAGTATTTCCCCACTCAACACAGTACCAAAAGGTTTAGAAGGGGAAAGAAGGATTATTTTAGATTTAAGTTTTCCTCCAAATAATGGTGTGAACGAAGGTATTTCAAAGAATGAATATTTGGGTGTAGATATTCAATTGAAACTACCTTCAATTGATGATTTAGTAGCATTAATCAAACAGAAATGCCCAGGGAAGATATATTTGTATAAGAAAGATCTTAGGCGTTGTTACAGACAGATATTTATTGACCCTGGTGATGCACATTTGGTTGCCTTCCATTGGAAGGGACATATTTACTTAGAAAAAGTTCTAAGTATGGGCTCAAGATCATCATTCCATATTTGTCAAAGAGTAATGTCAGCTCTCAAATTTATGATGAATAAGCAGGGGTTTCTTATTCTGAATTACTTGGATGACCTGGCAGGGGTAGAGGTCGAATCACGTGCAATTGAAGCATATTCTGCATTATCCAAATTGCTTGCAAGTTGTGGTTTGGAGGAGGCATCAGAGAAGGCACGTCCGCCGTGTCAGGTTATGACATTCTTAGGTATAGAGGTTGATACTGTAAATTTTTGTTTACGCATCACAGAGGATCGCATCGCAGAAAATTTTATCACTTGTTTCAGAGTGGTTAAAGAAATCTGAAGCTTCACTTAAGGAACTTCAGTCATTACTTGGGAAACTTCATTTCATTTCTTCATGTGTTAGGCCCGGACGTCTTTTCGTTTCGAGATTACTAAGATGGTTAAAGACATTCGAGTCATCTGAGATTAAGCAGATCCCATCATTCATGAAGTTGGATTTGTATTGGTGGAGCAAATTTTTAGAGCAATTCAATGGGGTGTCGATAATGAGTTTTGAAGAATGGTCGAGTCCGGATTAGTTTGTAGAGTCAGATTCTTGTCTGACAGGTGGTGGTGGCTGGTGTCCATTATCAGGAGAGTATATGTCACTCAAATTTCCTTCAGTAATTTGCGATCAGAATCTGCATATCAATGCCCTGGAATATTGATGATCATGATATGCATGAAATCTTGGTGTAAAGCTTTTACAGGTAAGAAGATTCTATTCAGGTGTGATAACCAGGCCTCGGTGGCCGTGCTTAAATCTGGTGCCTCTAGTGACAGCATAATGCAGAGTTATTTGAGAGAAATTTGTTTTTATGCAGCCTTGTTTGAGTTTGAAGTTAAAGCCGTGCATATTACAGGTGTGGATAATAGGAGGGCCGATTTGTTGTCGAGAGCGCATTTAAATTCATAATTATTGAGTAAATTCAAAGATATGACACCGGGATGTGCGCAAGTAATTGTTGGAAAAACAGCCTTTGAACTTTCTCATAACTGGTAACATGACCATACATTTGTTTTCACAGAGGCGCAGTTGCAATGTTTAGCACACGAACAGTGGAAGTCAATATCTTCTGCATATGCCACAAGTACTGCTAGGAATCTACTGTCACAATGGCGCAGCTTTGTTGCCTTTTGTTTATATTTTGATCTCGAACCTCTGCCAGCATCCTCAGATACAATATGCCTATATGCACAATATTTAAGTCGTTCATTATCATTAACAGATTCCATTCGGAATTACATCAATGGGGTAAGAGTGTTCCACCTATTTCATGAGATGCCATTTGAACACAATTCATCCTTCAAGTTAAAATTGACCCTAAAAGGTATAGCAAGGAATTCGCATCATTGTGTTTTAAAGGCAATGCCTATCACACCAGAAATCCTCATACAGATGTTTCCTCATTTTGAGTTAACCGACCCAGTCGATGCCACATTTTGGTGCTTGTTTCTGTTTGCCTTTTTTCTGATGGCCCGCAAATCAAATTTAGTACCAGACACAGCGAAATATAACTCAACAAAGATACTGATGAGGGACGACGTTTTTAGTGATGGTGACATCATTTTGGTCCGGATCAAATGGTCAAAGACCATACAGTTTGGTGAGCAAATCCTAAAAATTCCATTGGTTACGATTCCAGGATCGATATTATGCCCGATCATAGCGTATAAAAATGTGATCATTTTAGTACCGTCAGATGTTAACGGCCCTCTCTTTGGAAAAAATAAAAAGTCCAAACTTCTCCCGATTACATATAGAAATTTCCAGAGTAAGATTAAAAGCACCATTTCGAGGATCAATCGTAATCCCGCTAGATACTCAACTCATAGTTTTAGGAGGGGCGGTGCTACTTTTGCTTTTCAAAGTAAAGCTCCATCTGAGTTAATACAGTTGCACGGGGATTGGAATATTTAACGTTCGGTACTGAAGATAAAATGTGGGTCGCTATGCAGATGAAAAAGGAATTTTGAAGAAAGGATGTTAATTCTGTGTGTGTTCATTTTCAGGAACTGATCATGCACAACATACTGGTAGAACGACCATTATTATTTCAGACTCAATTGCCAAGTATGTATCCATTCCTCATACTCACATCTTAGCATTTAAAGGTTCCTCATTGGGCTTTTTGGGCTTCTAAATCAGGTCGCAAAAAGAATTTATTGGTTCGTTTGATGATATTGTCATTCACGGAGGTACGAACGATATATATAAGTTGGACAGAATTCTCATAAAAGCAGCCTTTTATGATATAATATCGTTCGCCAAAAGACAGTTTCATAATAGCAATATTTGCCTTTCAGCTATAATTCCACGCCCAGTGGATCATTCAACGTCTAATAAAACCATTGTAGAGATAAATTCAGATCTTAAGCTCGCATGTCAAGAATTTCAGACCATTTATTTTCCTTCATATAAGTATTTAGTGAAGGGCGGCAAACCAAGAAGGCAGCTATATGCTAGACAAGACCAGGGTTTGCACTTAAACGATGCCGGAACTACTCTGTTTGGTTCATACATTAAAAGGAGATTAGTGCATTTGAAATAAATGGAGGAATGACTTTTCCATAGAGTCCTTCTGTAGCCCTTGATGCCACCTTTCAGCGTCTATTATTGCCGTTGTAGGGGGTGTGTCTTTTCCTTAGGATGATATCGCTTCTTCCTTGGTAAGGCGGCCACTGTTGTAGAGTGTTATTATTACATTCTACCAGTCGCTTGTCTGCTTTCGGGGGTGATTGAAGGACACTCATGGAAAAAATATTCATCCTATTGTTTGTATTGCCAGAAATCTCCGTTTTTGAATCTATTTATCTTTTTGGTGGCCTTTGGCTTGGCGTTTCCAGTGACTTTCGTCACTAGATTTAGTATCTTTCATTTCGTGATGGTTGTGGCATTGTTTGGTTATACCCTGGTATGAGTGGATGGTTTAATAGTAGAAAAATTATGGAGTATGAGTGGATGGTTTAATAGTATGAATATAAAGTACAATTGACTAAGTGTAATGTGAATTTTCTTACTGCATGATGTTGTGTGTTGTCTAGTTCTCAACTTATCATTTATGTTTTCCTGTCTGCATGATTATATATGTTACCAGTTGCATGTAATTTATGTTTCGTTGTATGAATGTGTTTGTTATGATACCGGTACGAGTATGTTTGCCCGAATAAATTATGCAATAATCAAATATTGTTACTCGTTAACAGTTGAGAATGTACACTTGTGGGTGTAGGTGCGTGGGACATGTCGTCACGTAAGTTTGCCTACACAGAGTTTGGATAGGTTGATTCTAAGTTTGAATCAATAATTGAATTTGGCCTTCTCTGTGTAGGGGGTGCTTGCGTGACTGTTGTGTTGCCCGCATATATATTCTTATGGTGTACTCTTTTGACTAATGCATTATGTGCAGAAGAATATACACATACCGGGTTATGTGAGCACCTATAAGACTTTTATAGTCCTGCCATATAGAAAATAAAGGAAGCGGGATAGGGGTGTAATTCTCAGTTAATAATTATTCCAGTCCAGGTTTTTCATCAGTTACAAAAGAAATCAGAATTAATTTTTCTCCCTTTATCCCAGATGCATGCTGGATGTGAAAGACCGATCCTACCTGTTATTGCAGGTGTAAAACTAAAAGTTGCGGACACACCCTTATATATAAACCTTCTACTGTCCTACAACAGATTGAAAACAACTGAAGTATATCTAAATTAAAAAATCTCTTATGGTCAGTTTTGGTACACTTTATCAGTCCTTCGAATTTGGAAAATGTAGGTGCGCGATATATCGCTCGGAGCTTTTGGAATTTGCGCGCGCCTTTTTTTGCGGGAGCACAATTCAAATTAACATGGATGAAATGATTACTGAATAAAGACAAACACAATTATAATGATACACACGTGTAATTCCAAGTGTGCCTTTGGCAACTTAAAGTGAAAACAGAAATAAAAACATATGTTTATATTGTAGTACAATATCTAGTCCACAATAATCCGATTATCTGGCAATCCAGGTGAATCTAATCACGGTAATGAGTCCACTTCCGCGTCTGAGAGCGCATGCTCACCAGACTCGCAGTCGCTTAAAACTTCAAACTCGGAAGTGGAATCGTTACCGCAATCAGATTCACCGGAATCCGACGAATCAACCGGGGCTCTCTTTCGTTTTGATATAGTCGGTATTTGAGGAGGCTCCAATGTCCATTTTTCTCCGAGTCGAGAGATACTGGCTTCGAAGTATAGTTAAACTTAAAACCTAATCTATGCCAATAATATTCAAATGAATCGGCGAATCCCGCATGCCGAAACATCAAACGAGGCTGCCAAAGAATTGACACTGTTTTTTGCGGGAACTCGCATGTGCAGCAGTTGTGACTAGTGATGAGCCGATAATCGGGAACGACAATCGGAATCGGCCGATTGGGGCCCATCGGATGACAATCGGTACTCGGGTTTGAACATCGGGATTTCCGATTGTCTAAATAATAAATGAGTGCTTGTTTTTCTTTAATAAACTGTTTTAAATATGACGATGTTTTGTTGAATAAATGACCAGTAAATATGGGGAAAGTGATACCAAACACAAACTTGATATACATACATGCCCTCTGCAATACCCCGGCCGTACCTGGGTCCATGTGTGAACAATATATTAGTGGGGGTCGCCGGGAAGCACGTGACACTTTGAGTTAGAGTGAGGCAGCGAGCATGACGCCGTGATTGCGCATAATAATTCGATTGATTTCTTTAGCATTGTGATATACACAACGTACATGTCATGTAACTTTATTGTTCGTCAACATGTAGACATTTTGATTTATGTATGTCAAACTATCAAAAATCAAAATGTATCTATATAGTACATACAGCATAACAGGTATAAACACTACTATAGAAACCGAAAGTGCATGTCACGTGACTTTAAATAGTTGAAGACAACACCTAATCATGGATAGCAGCTATCCTCTACCCATCCAGTCAGCCTCGTGTGACGTCACGTATATGTCACCACAAATGATTATAATGTCTGTGAAATTGACATGAACATGGTGTAACTTGCAACTAGTTCAGTCGGCTCATTTCCTTTGACGTGATGTCTTTGAATTGGGATCAAAGAAAAATGCCGTTTGATGAATTGTTATCAAAAACGGACCATGGACATGTCGTCATGCACGTGGCTACATCAAACTTTCAAAAAATTTGTTGTGGAATAGCCTAGAATACATGGGTATGTTGCCTGTATTCGATCACTAGTCTGCCCATACCCACCTATCTACTTACCCAAACATATACTTATGTATACAGTGTACTGGCATATTACTACGTTTGTTGATAGCTTCTAATTCTAAGTATTATATAACACATATAACATATTCTGCTATACATTATTGAAATAATCGGAATCGGCACCTGAATCGGCCGATTCGCCCGATTGTGATCTCAAATAATCGGCAATCGGCGCACGGCTCTATTTGACAATCGGCTCATCACTAGTTGTGACGAGGTGTACCCCAATCATTGAGTGAGAAAGACGCCGGCGGCCGCTTTGATCTTTGTTATTATGTTCGTAATCAACGTCTCGCTACTGAGAAAGATACACGGTGAATAGTCTTGTCGGCGTTTAACCATTGATGTGCTGTTTGTTAAAATCTCGTTCACTGGGTGCAAATTCCGACGCGCGCATTTAAATTTTTCGCCGTGCGCATTTAATAACTCGCTGGTTTTTAGATCCGCGTGCGCCAAGGCGCGCAATTGCGCAACTCAAAATCGAAGGACTGCTTTATTGTAAGCCAATATTGGCAATAAATTGAAGCGGCAGTGTATGAACTATGAATATGATCCGCTGGTCAACTTTCTGTTTACATCGAAAAAAGGCAACATTGAAGATTGAGTTCAGATGTTCACCTCTTGTGGTGGAATCCATGGTGGAGGATATTCATAAGGTGGAACCTGGTATTGCTGTTCGTCGACTGGTGGGCCATTCATCGTGATAAATACAACGATTTCCTTGAAAAAGTAGAAAATGAGCGGAGCTTCCGTGTCAAGATTTGTTTAAGAAAAGTCCACTTTCCGGTAATTTTGAATCTTTTCCGGTTGCCGGATTCGCAAGGTGAGAAAATTAGAATGATCTCCCTTGTATAGCATTTCGTTTGGACAGGTTTGGATTCATTTTTTTTTTTTAGCTCGGAACAACTGGGAACACTTGATTATTTTAAGAATGTTTTGCTACACGTACGACAATACAAAATAACCTCGAATTAATAGTCCGATGAAACCGTTTCATTCTGAAATATGTCATTCTGATGGCATCCAATATGGCGAACAAGATCTGTTTCATGGTTTGGTTTCACTTTATTAATTGGAGTGTATCATCGCTAGACCATATATATATATCACGAAGTTGTCAGTGTTGTGGGTGGAGGAAATACCGCGCAGTTGGTTAATCACCCCACTGCACGTAAAATCACATACCCCCGACCGGAGAGCAACTGAAATACTTGCTCAGATGTACGAATCACATAATATTACTCTCCATTTGGGTAGAAATAATATCCGCAGCAATCGTGTAAAGAACAAACTTCACTAGAGCTTATATCGGGACAATGTACTATGCATGTTACCGATTGAGCCACCGAGGAGGGGCTTCGCATATCTATGTCTCAAGGCGAAACTAGTTTGTTGTTATTCTGTCGAAAATCGACATGATAATATGATGAGACCCTTCTTGTAATATAATAAAATTTGGATAATTACCCCCCCCCCCCCACCACCCAGACCCCTGTGATTTCTATACCTCTGGTAGATGACAGACTGATGGATGGCCATAGCGCCACCCGAATGTCTACGCATGCTTGTATGTGAGCCCCCCACTCGGAAACTATCCATATAAAACACAAGCAATCGCGCTGTATCAACGCGTGATACCGCGATCACGAGACGGGTGTGCGGCTGATAGGGACCCTGGCTTATACGCGGATCCCGGTTATATAAACCTTATAGCTATGGAAATCCGGATGGGCGACTTGCAGTCCTTCTACCAGAGGTGCATGCAAATGAACATTAAGTTAAGTTAAGGCTATACGATACCCTAATACCGTTCTGTCCATACAACTCTTACGGGAGCGGTCCGGGTAGGTCGGTTCATTTCCCTCTTTGGTTGGACTTCGATTTGTAATTAGTTCGTGTTCTCATGTGAAATTATTCAGTATAGGGGGTTCCCATTCGTGCGTAGAAATCCAGGCAGTATATGAGGGCCATGAGAGGTCCAGAGGTAAACAATTATCATGCATGTATTCTGGGAAGTTAAGGTATAAATGTCGGTGCTTCTGGGCGGCCGTAACATGTGTCCTAGAACTCTTGAGTGGGTTTTCAGGGACGGATGTGCAGTTTTGTCCACTAAACTCACTAATATAAGCCTACATATAATTAAGGAATGATCCGGGTGGCTTCGGGCGGTTCCGGTGGCTTCAGGCTGTTCCGGTGGGTTATATATAGCGATGGATGCACACGGTTACATGTCGTGTATAATAATGAGAATTTTATATGGCGCTTAAACAAGTACTCGAAAGACGTTTTAAATATTACACTATTCATCATCAAATTTGGGGACTAAGTCACCATGACTTACCCCTATTATTCCAGTAGTTTGTATAAACCAACCAATAAACATTATTCGAGATTTGAACCGCATACGAAACAACAGACAGACGTCGCTTAATTCGACCATGCCACTGTTGCGGACATACTCAATAGCCCCCATGTCGCCCTGTTGACAGTGATACAAGTCGAACATTCTAGGCACTTGACTAGTGAGCCCCTTTATATATAGCAGTGGTGCATGTGGGGGAAGGGCCGTGCATGCAATGGAACGAGGTACATGTATACTAGCCCTAGATGTACCACACATTGAACAATCTTATTGATATCTGAAATATTAGGTGCCTACTCACCATATCATGGCTCTAGAAAGTATAGGCATTTAGTGATCTAATTCGAATGAGCTTCAAATATTCAAATCGGGTGTGCTGTTTCAATTTTAATGATATTCGACACCGAGGCCAACAAATACCTAATTTGTTTGATACAACCTGTCGACCATAAATGGTTTTTCGAATAGTCAACGAATGAAGCTATTTGATATCATAATGATCAGGTTTTATTGTTCGGAATAATCCGGGGCAGAGGTGAAAGATAGGGAATTGTCAAGGGCGTTAACTCGGGTATCATATGAATATCACTAACAAAAGGGACACAGGAAGCAAATTGCTACTGTAACAAATAATCTGCGCGAGATATTTGTTCAGCAATGCTGTGATTTTGTCGTCTGCGCCGGGTAACAGCTTGGTTGCCATTGTTGAGGGCCCAGGAACACATGTCTGCGATTGTGAGGAGGATTTGTTGCTTTATATGAGTATGGTATCATCGGTCGAGTTAAGAATATTCGAGGGATTTGTTGACTAGGGTCGTGTATAATTAAACCAGGTGGTGACTTTTATGAGATTAATGAACTGAATGCACTCCATAATTTCTTGCTAATAACCGTATTCAGGACCCAAAAGTCACTGTAGTCGGATACTCTGACATGCAGGTGCATCAAACGAGGATTCCCATGGCAAGTAGCAACAGTTGTTCAGGATGTTACTATATGTTGCCGACTTCCAAGTTAAAATATATGATGGAAGATTAGAATTGACTGCATGGGTGATGGAAATCGAAAATATATCTGTCAATTATGCTTTACCGTAATGATTATAAGTGTCAAACATTTCATCTAACGGTGTGTGCATACTGAATTGATTCAGTACCTCTAATGCATATTTTTAGTCTAATAATAGGATGGACTCCAGGTCAGCCAGTGTTCCAATGAATCTAATACCACCAAAATGAACAATCGGTTTATCGATGTATTTCTTGGTATTTCCACGGTGGCGAGGTTGGCAAAATGCATGTTTGCATGCATACCTATTTTGGTTGCACTATTATCGCATGTTTAATTAACCATTATAGTCGAATCCAATTATATACCAGGGGAAAATGGGACACTTTATAAATCAGATACTATATAATCGCAGCGAATATGCGGAACATTGTGAGAAAGTTCAGCTCATTTAATGTCTATATAACTAGATGATAGACTTCATTTAACTTATTTTCAAAACTCCAGTGTTAATGATGGACATCATATATAGTTCAACCGAAGACAAACAATTAAGTTACATTCACATGGATATCCGAAGAATTATTACTGAAAACATATTATCTCATGGTCTGGATGTCATTTATCCCAAAAATTACACTGTCTTAAAACAATAATATAGCTATACTACATGTGCTAGTAAAATTATTTGACAATCCAAAGTTCTCGCGAGTCCATGGCACCAGCATAAGAGAGTCAATGGCTCAGGATCCATAGGACTATACAAGGTTTGACATTCTATATATTAACCTATACTTCTTTCTGTTAGATACCTCTTCGATGCTATTTATACTGCATTAAGCTGGCTATCAGACGTACAGCTAGAAGAAATCGAACTTTTATAGAAAGGAATGTTTGATCGTATTGGACCAACATTGGTATCGGCTCAGGGGCTAATTCCGGTTTAATTTGACTGATAGGTCCATAGTGAAAAATCAATCTATCAATACGACGCCACACAACTAGGTTATTGTCCCAAGAAAGCCATCTGGCCGCACTAATCACCTAATTCTCTCGAATGACCTAACTTAAGAGGCCTATTGTTTATTGAGACAACACGACGATCTCACGAAACTGATTGCCTTCTAAGTCCTTCGATTCATGGATACAATATAGAACAAATCTGATCGATGGGTGGTCATATGTGGCATATAGTGTCTAAACGCCAAATTACACGACGTGCGAAGCGCATAACTATAGAACCAAATTCGCAGCCTTCAGCTTTCGGGAACGACGAGTGCATGGCTAAAACGCCCGAGCCATAGGCGATCGATGTTAGCGCCGGTTCGAACCCCGACATAGCCGAAAATCGGGACCGATTTCCAAGCCGGATGAGACACTTCTCGATGTCCATTCCGATCGTTACATGGCCATTTCCAAAAGAAATGAGAAATCGTTCGCTCACATATATGACGCAAATTCAAGCAATGAACACATCATATATACTGAGCCAGTACCTCAGCCATGGCCCAAAAATTAGAACACGGAATGAGAGCAGAACCACGAAGACTGAAGGTCATGCATGGGTTCAAATTCTCACGAACTCAAAAGTGGGAGTGAAAATATTGACTCGCTATGGACGTGGTGTTTCCATGCAGTGTGTTTTCCGCTTTCGCGAGAACCATTAGCTCGTTTGTGGTCCGATTCGTATGGCATTATAAAGTCCAACATGTGCATCAACGAAATGGCGCCGAATGGTTCCAAATAAAACATCGTTGCCATATCTGAATTCAAATTCGGCATGCGTTGCGACTCTATACTGCCAATAATACAATTTGTAAGCGAACATGTTCCCTAGAATGTCTAGAGCAGGATAAATCCGCAAATGAACAAAGTATATGTTTTCTCTCGTATTTTGACCCCAGGATAAGGTTACAGTGAAGTAACTATTTCCCATAGGCCTCAATGTTAACATATAATGGCCTGCAGCCCTGACTATCCAAGAATTGTGATAAATGAGTACATGGTCACCGGAATTGGCATCTGCGCAAAGTTTCTGCATGAAAAAAATCATATCGTCGAGCATGGAATGTACCATTAAATTTGGGATTTATAATCGAGAGTCAGAATTGCATGAAACAAATATTGACATTTTTTACCTCACACCAAAAAAATTAAATCTAGGAACCACGTGCTTTACAATGTGCCAATGTTTTGTTTGGAGTCTGAAATTTCAAGAGGAGTGATTGCATGTATTTTATATGTTTAAATATCGAAACTACTATTATCCAACCAGAGCCCAGAATTGTTTTAATTCTCTCCTGCATCTTGGTCCAAAATCCGTTGGAGGGCGCTACCAATCGAATTACTTCACTGTAACCATATACATCAAATCATAAAACTTTTGATTTGAATTCACCAAGGGACTGCATGCGACGAGTTTTACATGTGAATTCACCAAGGGACTGCATGCAACGAGTTTTACATGTGAATTCACCAAGGGACTGCATGCGACGAGTTTTACATGTCTCGAAAACATTCTCGCACGCTTGTCAGGACTCAGAACGAGTGCCCATTTAACGATTGCATGCTATGGCCCCGGACCTCGACCAACTCCCATCGCTTATTGGTCAGACTGTGTCAGCATTTAAGTGAACAAGTGACATGGGATCGAACCCCGCACCAGATTAATTACATTCTGTCCAGGCATGAAATGTCCGGTCACGTTGATCCCGGGACAAAATGAACAGCGAAGGGAGAACAACTGACGGCTAATTTACCGTTATCCATACACTTCCTGACAGTGCATTGACGGGGCTGCTGGTTCCAATTCATTAGGAACTATAATCAGATTGGATCCGAGATGGGAAAAGAGGCATATTGCGGTGGGCGCCATTGTTAATGTCCATAACCGCCGCACGAACATCTTGGCGGCACGCGACGTCTCTCGAGAGGTTTCCGGTCATCTGAATTATGCTCTATGTAAATAGTTCCGTGTCCGGTAACAAAAGTGGGCAATGTGGCAATTCCAGAATATTTCATGGACGAAATCACAGCTGGGTACACAATGGACACGCGGTGGGATTAATCTAAGAAATTAAAAATTGCTTCATGTGACAAATGGAACAATCCTGGACAAACTGTTCAACAATTTGAAATCTCACACCTTAAACAACATGTTTGAAATATAGGTTGAGATTGAATTATTCAACAGATATTTTTAAAGATGGTCTATATATATTATCTCTTCCCAGCAAGTTTTATATCGTTATATATATCAAGGGTATACAATAATACAGAATAGAATAGAATAGAATATAATAATATAATAATACATGTAACATCTGGCCGGAAAAGCTTCTATCAATTAATATCAGTTTTACTTAGTATTTCTTGACATTCATGGGACAAATCTAGGAGCTATATTTTAGAAAAGAAACAAAAACGTTCGGAGCGCACCAAGAAGGAGAACACTATTTTGTTAAAAGCTGCAATCGCGGAAAATTGCAGATCAGCTAATAGATTTACCGCGAATTACAATCCAAATAAACCAGTTTATTATGCCTTTATAGACAAATAATATACCAGATCTTCCGATGTCTCTGTGTTCATCATAAAATACACAACATTATTTGTGTCCTTGAAATCGCGGGCTTTATAACAATTATGTTGTTGGTAATTGTGGCACAGAAGAGATAACCATCTTTAACCGTTATTTTGTCCATGATTCAAGATTCAACAATGTCTATTCAATTGGAATATAAATAAACTATGTCGAATCTTAACTCTTAGATCCCAAATAGACCATTATATTCAAAAGCAACAACTTCCACATCTTTTATAAGCAGAACAGTTCTGGAACTATCAAATAATAAAATGTTTTAGGTCGGAATATTGGATGCTGGAATGCATGAAGCAAGTTGTCGAAGTAGTTATACATTCATTTGGGTGTTTGACCCGACGGTTAGGGAGAAATGTTTTCTTTTGAAGCCAATTATAACAAACGTTCGACATCATTATATGCATTTGTTCAGGTGTACCTGTAAGGTGGATGCCGGACACGGGAACATTATTTCCCAGCACGCGGTATAATGAGTTAGCTCCCTTCATTACCGTGTTTTCTTTACCTCCGCTATAGCTTGTTTAGCCTTCAATTCATCAACGTTCTATTATTTTCTGTCATGTTCTTAGTTCTCTCTCACTTTGAAATATCATCCAATTTCGATAAATTCCCTCTGTCGGCTTAAGTCCATGTTTTCTTAACCGATAACTACAAAACCAAGTGATTTGTTCCGTTGTCCTGTAACATCGTGCCTTAATAATGGGCCATGGTTGATAAGTCCCATGTAAGTGTCAATGGTTTGTTTACTAAGAATACAGCATTTGTTTATTCTGTCAAATTTATTTTCCAAATTGTGACTATACAGCCGTTCGGGAGGTCGATATTCCACAACACAACTACCGAATATTGGTCAATTGTATGCATGCAATATCAAGCTTCAATTGATTAAAGGTACTCAACCCGATCAAACTCCTCTCAATTACGATTTCAATGGCTTCGGGGGTCAAAAATATTTGATTCGAGTCGAGGAAGTCACCCATCAAAGCTCAGATTTGTTAGATATCGATTTTAGAAATCTATTATTTTTCATTATCGGGAATACTATCTGGCCCAGAACTCAGTAAAAATTGCGTTAAAATTACCACTTGATTTTAGAGTTATCCATCCTTGTCTGTTTGAATAGATTTGGAGAACACATCCAGAGCAGATTACGGCAGTTAGTAGTACTGATCTCGAGTTTATAACAAATTTCAAAAATCAATATCTAATAACTCTGAGCTTTGTTTGATGGGTTCCTCGACTCGAATCAAATATTTTTTACCCCCAAAGCCAAAGAAATAGTAATATAGGACCCTCCGATCGGATTGTTGTTGTTGGAATCTGTTGAGATGGGGACCCTCTTTACGGGTTGAGTACCTTTAAACTAGACATTAGCTGAAATAATTATGGAAGTTGCATGTCATAATTATTGTCTTCATGGTCGGAATCACAGAGCGAAGGGCAGCATTGTGCGCAGAAAGTCCCCATATAGTATGTTTGGACATCCCGCCTGAGGTCAAATTGAGAAATACACATTGTTGTCGCCCCGAAAACAGTCGCGTTTTGTCTCCCCGAAAACAATCAGCGGGATAGCTCTTTCGAGCCCATTTTCGCCTTGGGTCGCTGAATCCGATCGTCGGAAATCAACATGTCGAAGAGTTTTCTTTTAAAGCTGACTAATCTTGTGGGTTTTTTTTCCAAATAGAAATCGAACAAAAAACTGTTTTTGAGATGTCGTTAAATTTTGGTACACATACTACATGAAATTTCACTACATCATGGCAATGCAATGTCCACCTATTTACATGAAAACCCATCGCGTTCTCGACGACCAACACGTATAATACTATAGGAATCAGGGAGCTAAATGTGTCCCAGAGTCGGGGAGCGAGTACACCGTGGAATTGCTAAAGGTGAAGGTAACTGAAGAATGACCTTCACCTGATACATGCGACACGTTATTAAAGGATGACATCGCGTTTATTTGATTCGTACATAATATCTGAATAACTTAAACTGGCGAATGAATGGGGGAATGGATATTTGTGAGCGGGAAATTTATTTAACTAGCTGCTGTAGTTCTGGGTTTTTCCTGATCAAATTTGGCTGTGGGATAGCCCTGTCGTACACTTGAGGATTTATTTTAAAAAGTAAACACATGACCTATGATTTTTCTTGCATTTTCGTGATCAACTGGTGTCAATCTAGCTGGGTATACATCACTGGTATATGGCCTGCAGCAGGCTTCAATTCAGTGAATTTGACTGAAACGTTAACACTGTCGCCTATGGGAAACCATTTAGTTCCGTGATTCCTATAGGCTAAAAGATGGGACTGTCCCAGTGGGACATAGGATACCCCCGCAGAGAAATTGGACTATAATGTATATATATAGCCACATTAGCATATTTGTTTTTTCTAAAGAACAAAACACAACGAATACAAGCGCGGACAAAATTATGCATGTTCACGATCATGGACAAACATTGATGAGCAATGACGATTCGGTTAGATAAACAGGAATCACAAGTGATTAGCAATGAATACTCGGTTAGAAGGAATAGGGCCAACAGTGATGAGCAATGACTATTCGGTTAGAAGGAATAGGGTCAACAGTGATAAGCAATGAATACTCGGTTAGAAGGAAAATGGGTCAGCAGTGATGAGCAATGAATACTCGGTTAGAAGGAAAATGGGTCAGCAGTGATGAGCAATGAATATTCGGTTAGAAGGAACAGGGGTCATCAGTGATGAGCAATGAAGATTCGACAAGACAATAGTACACTGACGAGCAATAACTGTTCGGCGAAATCAATTTAGATCAATAATGATTAGCAAGAAGAAATAAGCAAGAATAAAAAAGTTATAAAAAATGATACCCACGTCGACGGACAATCTAGATTCAGCAAAAAGGAACAATTAATAAATGGAGACCAACACCAACGATCGATGGCTCAGGATCGACAACAATAAATGATTTCTAGAAATTATTTTTTATATTAAGAAAATATTAGAAAATGACATTCTAGGATTTAAGAAACTATTTCTTATATTAAGAAAATATGAGAAAATTAATTAATCCGTTCTTAGAAAACATTAAGAAAAATATTCTCATAATCAGAATTTAAATTTCTATTAGAAATTAATTTCTAAATATAAGAAAATTTTATGTAAGTACATTTTCTAGGTATAATATTTCTTGTTTTAAGTTTTTTGTTCTCAAAATAAGAAAATCCTTTTTGGCAGTGCAACCAAAATGTTGCCATACTTTATATACATGTAAAGCCATTCTCTCTACCAGAATCAGTTCTCGGCGCGATAGAGAGAGAGAGAGAGAGAGAGAGAGAGAGAGAGAGAGAGAGAGAAAGAGAGAGAGAGAGAGAGAGGAGAGAGAGAGAGAGAGAGGAGAGAGAGAGAGAGAGCTTGCCACAGAGGTCGGTAATGATGAGCAATCACAATTGAGCATCGAAGATGAAACACAAATGAAGCATGTTTGTCATATGTCATCATGGTCATTGGTAGTTTGGCAGACGATTAGATTAAAGTAGATTCGATCAATTTGATTAATGCTGACCAGCGCATTTTAGAGATTGGCTTCACTCAGACCATTAATGGAGCATGCTGCATGGACACTTATGGTGATTGGCCTAATGTAATGTAATGTGTAAACTAGAAATACAAATTGTTTCGCTTGGTTCTTAAAACATATTTATTTAACAAACGAATATGCATTGGAATACGGTATGCCATCGGTAAAGGATCGGAGACAGTGCTGACCACTTAGTTAATATCCTCTCCGAATACGTCAACTTTTTTTTGGGACCCATATATATATGAATTTTAGTTTTGTTGCGGCTTCTTGGTGTACACAATCATATGCATTACATGGTGTACTGAGCTGAAAGATCACAATGTCTCTCTTGCAAAAGCCAAATATTACTTTAGTGTGGAATGCAAACACGAACAAATTGCTCTACTGTCTCAACATACAATTTTCCACAACATATATATATATATCTATACCTGTCGTCATGCGAGTATGTGTTGGAACTTAGTATAATATACCAGATCCATTTCGGTAACAACGTTTGCCTGTGTGTCGATGTGATGTTTAATTGTCATCCAACAGATCATTTTCAAGAAATGTATAGAGGCTTACACTTTCAGACCACGTGCACTTGGCTCACAAAGGCTACCGACATCTCAATTATACAAACATAGGTATGATATCTTTAATTAGTACTCGTTATGTGAATGGTGAATGAAAAGGTCAGAATGATTTTTGCAAATATTTGACCGAACACGCACACTCTAAAGATTCGACCACAATACACAAGTCTATCACACACAAATTCAACACCTCATTAGCCTAATATTAATAGCAGTTACACACACTCTTCGTTTTTTAAATTCGAGGTTCAGCTTATTCTCAAAGATTGTATCTCACCCAGCTGGTTGGTTCGCCAAAGTATAAAACCAACGACGATGATGATGATAACAATGGTGCATGGGTGGTGATGGTGGTGAATATGGTGCTGATGAATGTGGAGATGGTGGTTGGTACAACAATGCACTGGTGACATATTTCGAGTAACTATATGTAATTATTATTTACGAGAAAATAATGAGCCACAACATACATCCGCTACAGTATACTTCATTTTATGCGTGACAAATTGTGACAAGGAACATCAGATATGAGTGACACATGGCGGAAACAGTCGTTTTGGTCGTAAAACACTGGACTGGGTCTATTGTTGGTCGGATTCTGGTTTTACGGCTTCACGCATGGTGGAGTTGAGGGTAGAGAGGCCTTTATATGACATGATATATCGTCGATTGACTAAATTTCACTCCAAAGATGTTTCTTGTGTAAGAAGGGATGGCCGATATAGGGATTTTTTTTTCTTCAAAGTTTGCCCCCCCTCGTTGGTTGAAACAACTGTGAATCCCCCTGGTTGGTTAAAACAACTGTGGCACAAATATGTATTTGATGCAACAAGATGGCGATCACAACGCGTATATGTACATGCATTGAAATGGGTAACACTTTGCAGTATGTTCAGTTGATTTTAAACAAAGTTCACTGGCGCACCAATAACTATATTACAGCTTAGATATAGCACACACAATAACTATATATTACAGCTTAGCTAGCACACACAATAACTATAATACAGCACACACAATAACTATATATTATAGCTTAGCTAGCACACACAATAACTATAATACAGCACACACAATAACTATATTACAGCTTAGCTAGCACACACAATAACTATAATACAGCACACACAGTAACTATATTACAGCTTAGCTAGCACACACAATAACTATCATACAGTACATACACATTAACTATATATTACAGCTTAGCTAGCACACACAATAACTATAATACAGCACACACAATAACTATATTACAGCACACACAATAACTATATTAAAGAACATGATCGTGACCTATATGCTAGATGATCCCCTGGGCATGTGTACGTGACAATGCCGTTATATTCGCCCTGAAGTCCGGTGGGGACATGCTTATTACAACATTTAACACGTGACACAACAAGCACGTGGCCGACTGGTTGGTGACAACAAGTTACATCTACACCAAAAGCTCCACACCATGCAGCGTCGCTAACTTCTCTCGCGTTGTTACGCCACCTGTGGTGTATCTAGCTGCTGAGATTTTGATATTGCGTGGTGGACAGGGCGAATGCATTGTGGGGCTTTTATTTATTTATAGAGTTGGAAATTCCGTTTATTTAAAAGTCGGAACTACGCGACCAGTAGGCCAAGTCCAGTAAAACGGTTCGTTATAGGTGCTGGTTGTTATTGTTATTTTAACGGAATTCTGAGTTGGTCATTCGCGAAACCAATATATTTTATATTCTATAATTAAAACCGTGGGTATATAATATATGATCCTCTTTATGGATATTGTAGGAAGGTAAATTTAGCTAAAGCGGTGGGACATCTTGCAAGACAACACATTTCGGTTTGCGCTATAACCGCTCAATGTTTTAAGGTGTTACACAACGTCTGATAAAAAGAGTTCTATCTGGAATATTCACACAATTTTTTCAGAGAACATGCATAGAGTAAACATAGTCCTATCGGACTATCGTAAAGTAGTTCCGTTTAATTCGGGATTAATTAACCCTCAGACTGCCGAAACTGCCGACAATAAATTCGCTTGTTTGTGTCCCCCGAAAATAAAACTTGCCTGTTTAGAGGTCCCATTTTCGTGGCTAATGGTGATAGAATCACAATTTTTCAGTCAAGTTCATGGATAAATTACATTACACTTAATCGGCTTATGTCCGCGGCCATAAACCTGCGTTTTGATAACAATTTATTTGAGACAAACTGTTGCGCGGGTATCAGTCGGCGCTTATCGGTTGAAGTTATTATGATCGTGCAGCCTGCACGTGCAACAAGTGTTCAAATACAACAGAAAAAAAAATACTATGTCAAATAAATAACGTGATCAATGGACAGACACGTTTCATTTCCGTGGGACACGAAAAAGCGAATTTAATGTCGTCAGTTTCGGCAGTCTGAGGGTTTTAATTAATCTCCTTTACGATATCCCGATAGGACTATGTTTACTCTATGTTCTCTGAAAAAAAAATGGTGTGAATATTCCCGATAGAACTATTTTTATCAGACGTTTTGTAACACATTAAAACATTGAGCAGTTAGCGCAATTTTCTGAAATTTCGGACTATTTCGTCTATAAAAATACGATGAGCAACTGAAAATGTTTTTCAACATTCTGGAAGGGGTATATGTCCATGGTATATATGTTTAAAATTTCACGCATAAACTATGACAGATAACAAAGTTATAATTAGTTTTATAGGCCCACCATAAATCCCCTATAATAAACGCATGCCTCCGTAAGCACATGGCTTTGCTGTGGATACTTTCGTTCCCAGCATGCATCATTCTCGCTATCTGTAAAATGTCTATGAACAATGGCTGCATGTGCCATGCACTCTTAGCTTTGATCCGCATTTAGAAGCATTCTGGTGTGGCGAATGAGAAACCTGCAGTAATTTATAACCCGTAGTTCATTGTAATAATTTGAAGAATTACTTGTCTTAACGGAATTCTGAGGCGGTCCATTCATGTAACCAATATATTTTATATTATGATTTATATTTATGACTAATAATACGATCTTGGTGGCGTTACCATTTCTGACTATGGTTTTCTTGTCTGGTTATGGCGAGCCGAGAACTAATTCTGGTGAAGATTGATACCCGAGGCTCACGCTTGGCGTTATATTTTATGGGTTCTATCTAGGTATAAATTAGATATGGCCTTCCGGGCATTTCGTTGATACACTATTTCCGCCCGTAAGTCCCGATTCCCCGACAGATATATTCGTTATCAGGCCGTATAAATCCGGTCGAATTGGATTAATTATTCCTGCTAGAAGTATAAATTTACTCAGAAAGGGAATTTAAATAAGTATATCGACAAAATGTGATCGAGTTCAGGCGACTTTTTCAGCATTTGATCGGGTCATCTGGCTATCAGATGATGTACCATTCCGGCGTCTCGTCATCTGTCGCTATTGTAAGAAGCGGTTGATCGGGTCATCTCGCCATCAGATGGTGTACCATTCCGGCGTCTCGTTCATTAGCTCTATTTATATTCTGATGAATTAATTTTGAATTAATGTGTATATATATGCATTCACTCCGCGGAACTTGAATGAACTTTATTTTCTGAAGTAACGCCATGAATTTCACGACTGCACAAAGTTACAGCCATGCAAAATTATCTTTGTTGCATTATCCAACTTGGAATTACCAAATGCATCCTTTGAGAACCAAAAAAAACAACCCAACTATGCATTGGAAAACAGATTTGCTAATAGCTACCTGGGCTGATTGAATGGCAGACGATGTTGATTCTCCTATTTTTCCTGCTGTAGTTTTTCAAAGGGGCATTATCACAATGAAATTCATGCAGTGCTGTCGATGAGTTCACTTTACATATTCGACAAACGTCACGGTAAAATAAATCTTAGAACTCTGTCATTGGAATTATAATATGCATGCAAGTTCTGGTGAGGGCTGTTGCTCGTAATTCCTATATCCAGTTGTTTCCTCCATTGGTCATATTTTAGCTAAATTTCCCGGTGATTCGTTGTGATTGGTCGTGTCCAAAGCCTGAAATTTTGTTCATTATTTATCATCGAGTAACGTTCACAGAGATGAAGATAACACAATGGATTGAGATTTATTGCATTCGAGTCGCACCAACTAATGCATTTTATTGTCGGAATCAATTGATAAGGCGGGTCATTATAACATTGGATAATTAGAGGGATACCAGTGTGAAATTACGAGTCGCATAGATCATACGCACTCTCGTAGATTAATCCTCAGATGATCGAGGGGGGGGGGGGGTGTAAACAGCAGACAATTCTGATTCATTTTCTCTCCTTTACCTTTGGTTATGGGGGGGTGAGACAATTCTGATTCATTTGCTCTCTTTTACCTTTGGTTATTGGGGGGTCAGCCAATTGTGAATATTTTTCTCCTTTAATACCTTTGGAAAATATGGGGGGGGGGGAGACAATTATGAATTATTTTCTATATTTTACCTTTGGTTATATGGGGGAGGGGGTTAGACAATTGTGAATCGTTTTCTCGTTTACCTTTGGTTATTTGTGATGAGGGGGTCAGACAGATCTGATTCATTTTCTCTCTTTTACCTTTGGTAAAAAAAATTGGCGACAACAGCCTACTCCCTAGCTTGATATTATTATGTTCATTAAGGGGCATCGTAAACATTATTTCGAGAAACACGCGTCTGGTGGGTGCGTGAGCATTGTCCATAGATTGGTAAACATTTTTCCTAACATCATCTTAATTCTCCCCAAAAAACTATTTTAGGCACTTATATACTATGATTCCAAACCAGCTGTTTGCCGAAACGTGTTCATCTCACGTCACAGTGAACTTTCAATACCACCCAATATGTAAAAACAAAATCAGAACTATAGCGTCTGATGCCTAAATGAAACAGACGTAAAATCCTAAATTGACGCTTTCACGCGACGAGCGTTGCGTTCGAGAGACGTCAGGTAAATACAGAGCGCCGTGTTATAATTAGGCG
Source organism: Siphonodentalium dalli (assembly GCA_032622095.1). Classification (NCBI taxonomy): domain Eukaryota; kingdom Metazoa; phylum Mollusca; class Scaphopoda; order Gadilida; family Siphonodentaliidae; genus Siphonodentalium; species Siphonodentalium dalli. Next base: position 247,714,934 of record CP136065.1, read on the forward strand.
TCGCATGTCGTGCGAAACAGACTACCGAAGATAATGAACCGACCCTGCCATGGCCATTTGAGTAAACAATGTGGATCATCACCATCATCATCATCAGCGATCACCATCATCATCATAATCACCACCACCATCATAATCATCATCATGATCAACGTCAACAACCGACCTCATTATCACCACTATCATCATCGGATCATCCTTATCACTACCACCACTTATCATCACCATTTCATCATCATCATCATCATTATCACTACTACCACCACCACCACAATCATAATCACCATTTCATCGACATCATTATCACTACCACCACCATAATCATCCTTATCATTACCACAACCATCATCACCATCATTATAACTACCACCACCACCACCACCACCACCACCACCACCATCACCATTTAATCATAATCATGATCATTATCACTACCGCCACCACCATCATCATAATAATCATTCTTATCACCACCACCACCATCGTCATCACCATTTCATCACTAACCTTTTTACTACCACCACGGCCATTATCACTATTTCATCACCATCAGCATCGTTATCACTACCACAACTACCATCATCACCATTTCATCATAATAACCATCATCACTATCACTACCATCATCACCATTTCATCATAATAACAATAATCATTATCACTACCACAACTACCACCATCACCAACCTTATAACTACCACCAGCACCACCACCATCGTTATCACAATTTCATCATAATAATCATCATCATCATCATTATCACCACCACCACCATTTCATCATAATCATCCTTATCAATGCCACCACCATCATCATTATTAACATCATCATCACTGCCACCTTCATCATCACCATTTCATCATCCTTATCACTACCACAACCGCCAGCATCACCACTTCATCGTCATCATCATTACCATTATCATAATAATCATCACTATATATACCAACACCATCATCATTGCATAACCATCCTTATCACTACCACCACAACCACCACAACCACCACCACCACCACCATCATCCTCCTTATATATCACTACCAAAACCGCCATCATCACCATTTCATCGTCATCATCATCATTACCATTATCATCATCACTATATATACCAACACCATCATCATCACCATAATCATCCTTGTCGTCATCGTCCATTTCATCATCATAATCATCGCCATCGTCATCATCGCTGTCGTCATCACCACCATCGTCGTCAACATCGTCATCATCATATAGAATCATCGTCATCATCATGGACCGTCAGTCCATGAATATCCAACATATCATTATTTTAGTTTCGAACAGGACCGGTTGAATTAATGTATATCGAGAACCTTGACAGCCACGTTTGTTTCATGATTATTATGCATACATCTGGTCCTACAACATACACATACTTCAACTTCTGTTTACAAACATAACAGTTCTCCTCGTGTGTGAACCTGACTCGCCTAAACATAAATGGACGCTTTACAAGGGAGGGGTGGATTTTCATCTATGATGTATATTGATTCCGAGTTCCTATTAGTTCACGTCTGTCGTAAAATATCAGTTCCCTAATTGTGTTAAACAAAGCAAAGTGCCATAAAAGTCCTCAAATTGGATCCTTGGTATTTATGAGCACCGTATTACATCGTTTATGGGGAAACTGAAGCCATTGGATCGAGGCGCAAATTGAAATCCGCGGATCAGTCATTTCCAAGACGATGCAATTAGTATAACGTCACCAATAAAAACGAGAATGGCTTCCTTGTTCCACAGCCAGTGTCTCGTGCACTGTATCCAGTCAGATACAAACTTGGTTTCGAGTTGATGAGTATCACGCATTAAAAATGGCCGAGGCGATCTAAAATGCGGTCAGAAGCGAGGAAAAAGGGTAATAAACTAAGATATGACATATTACATAGTATTTTGACGGCTACACGAGCAGATGCTATACTATTTTTCAAACAAGCTGATACCTCATTTATGTCCAAATTCACATTTGTTTGCTCTAACATTCTGACCAAAGTTGCCAGTCGAAGGATTTTACAAGATGTATGGACTGGTGTATTCCACGCACCTCCGACTTGCAAATTTTGTCAGAATGTTATATAGAAAACCACTAAGTATTTCCGAACAAATAAGGTATCAACTTGTTTAAAAAAATAAACCAGCATATGCTCGTAACAGTCAAACTGCTATGTTTTGTGTCAGTTCCTCGTATATTATGATTTTGTGCGTTTGCACATTTTGAATGCGTGGTACTCACCAACCTCGAAACCACGTGATTCCCAACCGTGTATATGTGCGAGTCGAAAGTTTGGAGTTTGAAAGGGCTGTCATCCCTCTCCTACAACCCACTTTTGGATGCTGTAATTCCGCCGAAGAGCGTTTGTAGGGTTGTGAGTTTGTAAGTAGATTACTATCTGCCCGTGCACAGTAGGTGTTTGCCTACTGTACATGTGGTGGATGCCAGTGGCATCATGCCACCGAAGCAGGAAGCAAAGCCCCCCACCCCCCATTCCGAACCTGGACCGGCGACGAAGACTTATTGTTTTCTTTTATGAGTTTTGCGTGTTGGTATATATATTATTTTGAGTTATGAATGGTTGCATGTAATTTAGTGTCCTATTTTGTGCTTGCATGGACTCCAGTTGCATTATTCTGTTGTATTCCGGGCTTGTACTATACGGGCTCAACGCTAGGAAGAGGGTGCAGTGCCAGTCGGTTGACTTAAGGTCGGTCGGGGCTCATCAACTCTTGATGGTGAAATGCCCGCCTTTCAATTGTGCGAGTCTATATATCAAGCTTATAATATAATTAAGAATCTTGACACAAACAAATCAAAAATACGGAGGAACGAACTGAACAACCAATCGTTGATTATGACTATGATCAACTCGACGTTTCATTGGTTGACGGTACAAATTCGCGACGCCGATTGCTTTATATAGGGGCATTTGCGGATAGACTGTCTCTACATATATATGGTTGATTCTATCATTTTGTGGATGAGTAGCTAGTGGCACATACATTGCCATGCAACATAAATTTCTCCATATGCATGACGTGTATATGTGACCCGCCATATCAAATCTAGTCGGAAGTCGGGATTTGTTTACCCTGTGCCAATGCATTCTCTTATATGTGCGAGTCGACCATAGGTCGCCTCGCATATATAAGAGAATGCATTGGCCTAACAATTTTTTCTTGTATTCTTTAACAATTTTATAATTTCACACATAGAGAGCCCCAGGCAAACATGAGCAGACGACACTCTTCTATATGCTTCTATATATGTGTGGGGCTCCCTGCAGGGTAATGGATGTTTTTTATTTTAACAGACATGACAATTGGAACTTATTCCCTATTCCTTATTCCTTATTTTCAAAAATGTCCTTTTCGACCGATTTGACGGCATGGTTGGGTGGCCCGCCCCAAATACCGCATAGAAACACCCCTACCCCCCACCCATCACCCCCGGGGGGTGCCACCCCGAGGGGGTGAAAATGGGGTATGGACCATTTTCGAGAACGGTAAGGATTTCGACCGATTTGACGGCATGGGTGGGTGGCCCGCCCCAAATACCACCTAGAAACACCCCCACCCCCACCCCCCACCCATCACCCCCGGAGGGTGCCACCCCGAGGGGGTGAAAATGGGGTATGGACCATTTTCGAGCACGGTAAGGATTTCGACCGATTTGACGGCATGGGTGGGTGGCCCGCCCCAAATAACACCTAGAAACACCCCCACCCCCCCACCCATCACCCCCGGAGGGTGCCACCCCGAGGGGGTGAAAATGGGGTATGGACCATTTTCGAGAACGGTAAGGATTTCGACCGATTTGACGGCATGGGTGGGTGGCCCGCCCCAAATACTACCTAGAAACACCCCCACCCCCCACCCATCACCCCCGGAGGGTGCCACCCCGAGGGGGTGAAAATGGGGTATGGACCATTTTCGAGAACGGTAAGGATTTCGACCGATTTGACGGCATGGGTGGGTGGCCCGCCCCAAATACCACCTAGAAACACCCCCACCCCCACCCATCACCCCCGGAGGGTGCCACCCCGAGGGGGTGAAAATGGGGTATGGACCATTTTCGAGAACGGTAAGGATTTCGACCGATTTGACGGCATGGGTGTGTGGCCCGCCCCAAATACCACCTAGAAACACCCCCACCCCCCACCCATCACCCCCGGAGGGTGCCACCCCGAGGGGGTGAAAATGGGGTATGGACCATTTTCGAGAACGGTAAGGATTTCGACCGATTTGACGGCATGGGTGGGTGGCCCGCCCCAAATACCACATAGAAACACCCCCACCCCCACCCATCACCCCCGGAGGGTGCCACCCCGAGGGGGTGAAAATGGGGTATGGACCATTTTCGAGAACGGTAAGGATTTCGACCGATTTGACGGCATAGGTGGGTGGCCCGCCCCAAATACCACCTAGAAACACCCACAACCCCCACCCACCACCCCCGGACGGTGCCACCCCGAGGGGGTGAAAATGGGGTATGGACCATTTTCGAGAACGGTAAGGATTTCGACCGATTTGACGGCATGGGTGGGTGGCCCGCCCCAAATACCACCTAGAAACACCCCCACCCCCACCCATCACCCCCGGAGGGTGCCACCCCGAGGGGGTGAAAATGGGGTATGGACCATTTTCGAGAACGGTAAGGATTTCGACCGATTTGACGGCATGGGTGGGTGGCCCGCCCCAAATACCACCTAGAAACACCTCCACCCCCCACCCATCACCCCCGGAGGGTGCCACCCCGAGGGGGTGAAAATGGGGTATGGACCATTTTCGAGAACGGTAGGGATTTCGACCGATTTGACGGCATGGGTGGGTGGCCCGCCCAAAATACCACCTAGAAACACCCCCACCCTCCACCCATCACCCCCGGAGGGTGCCACCCCGAGGGGGTGAAAATGAGGTATGGACCATTTTCGAGAACGGTAAGGATTTCGACCGATTTGACGGCATGGGTGGGTGGCCCGCCCCAAATAACACCTAGAAACACCCCCACCCCCCACCCATCACCCCCGGAGGGTGCCACCCGAGGGGGTGAAAATGGGGTATGGACCATTTTCGAGAACGGTAAGGATTTCGACCGATTTGACGGCATGGGTGGGTGGCCCGCCCCAAATAACACCTAGAAACACCCCCACCCCCCACCCATCACCCCCGGAGGGTGCCACCCCGAGGGGGTGAAAATGGGGTATGGACCATTTTCGAGAACGGTAAGGATTTCGACCGATTTGACGGCATGGGTGGGTGGCCCGCCCCAAATACTACCTAGAAACACCCCCACCCCCCACCCATCACCCCCGGAGGGTGCCACCCCGAGGGGGTGAAAATGGGGTATGGACCATTTTCGAGAACGGTAAGGATTTCGACCGATTTGACGGCATGGGTGGGTGGCCCGCCCCAAATACCACCTAGAAACACCCCCACCCCCACCCATCACCCCCGGAGGGTGCCACCCCGAGGGGGTGAAAATGGGGTATGGACCATTTTCGAGAACGGTAAGGATTTCGACCGATTTGACGGCATGGGTGGGTGGCCCGCCCCAAATACCACCTAGAAACACCCCCACCCCCCACCCATCACCCCCGGAGGGTGCCACCCCGACGGGGTGAAAATGGGGTATGGACCATTTTCGAGAACGGTAAGGATTTCGACCGATTTGACGGCATGGGTGGGTGGCCCGCCCCAAATACCACCTAGAAACACCCCCACCCCCCACCCATCACCCCCGGAGGGTGCCACCCCGAGGGGGTGAAAATGGGGTATGGACCATTTTCGAGAACGGTAAGGATTTCGACCGATTTGACGGCATGGGTGGGTGGCCCGCCCCAAATACCACCTAGAAACACCCCACCCATCACCCCCGGAGGGTGCCACCCCGAGGGGGTGAAAATGGGGTATGGACCATTTTCGAGAACGGTAAGGATTTCGACCGATTTGACGGCATGGGTGGGTGGCCCGCCCCAAATACCACCTAGAAACACCCCCACCCCCCACCCATCACCCCCGGAGGGTGCCACCCCGAGGGGGTGAAAATGGGGTATGGACCATTTTCGAGAACGGTAAGGATTTCGACCGATTTGACGGCATGGGTGGGTGGGCCGCCCCAAATACCACATAGAAACACCCCCACCCCCCACCCATCACCCCCGGAGGGTGCCACCCCGAGGGGGTGAAAATGGGGTATGGACCATTTTCGAGAACGGTAAGGATTTCGACCGATTTGACGGCATAGGTGGGTGGCCCGCCCCAAATACCACCTAGAAACACCCACAACCCCCACCCATCACCCCCGGACGGTGCCACCCCGAGGGGGTGAAAATGGGGTATGGACCATTTTCGAGAACGGTAAGGATTTCGACCGATTTGACGGCATGGGTGGGTGGCCCGCCCCAAATACCACCTAGAAACACCCCCACCCCCCACCCATCACCCCCGGAGGGTGCCACCCCGAGGGGGTGAAAATGGGGTATGGACCATTTTCGAGAACGGTAAGGATTTCGACCGATTTGACGGCATGGGTGGGTGGCCCGCCCCAAATACCACCTAGAGACACCCCCACCCCCCACCCATCACACCCGGAGGGTGCCACCCCGAGGGGGTGAAAATGGGGTATGGACCATTTTCGAGAACGGTAGGGATTTCGACCGATTTGACGGCATGGGTGGGTGGCCCGCCCAAAATACCACCTAGAAACACCCCCACCCTCCACCCATCACCCCCGGAGGGTGCCACCCCGAGGGGGTGAAAATGAGGTATGGACCATTTTCGAGAACGGTAAGGATTTCGACCGATTTGACGGCAAGGGTGGGTGGCCCGCCCCAAATACTACCTAGAAACACCCCACCCATCACCCCCGGGTGGTGCCACCCCGGATGGTGGCACCCTCCGGGGGTGATGGGTGGGGGGTGTGGGTGTTTCTAGGTGGTATTTGGGGCGGGCCACCCACCCATGCCGTCAAATCGGTCGAAATCCTTACCGTTCTCGAAAATGGTCCATACCCCATTTTCACCCCCTCGGGGTGGCACCCTCCGGGGGTGATGGTGGGGGTGGGGGTGTTTCTAGGTGGTATTTGGGGCGGGCCACCCACCCATGCCGTCAAATCGGTCGAAATCCTTACCGTTCTCGAAAATGGTCCATACCCCATTTTCACCCCCTCGGGGTGGCACCCTCCGGGGGTGATGGGTGGGAGGTGGGGGTGTTTCTAGGGGGTATTTGGGGCGGGCCACCCACCCATGCCGTCAAATCGGTCGAAATCCTTACCGTTCTCGAAAATGGTCCATACCCTATTTTCACCCCCTCGGGGTGGCACCCTCCGGGGGTGATGGGTGGGGGTTGTGGGTGTTTCTAGGTGGTATTTGGGGCGGGCCACCCACCTATGCCGTCAAATCGGTCGAAATCCTTACCGTTCTCGAAAATGGTCCATACCCCATTTTCACCCCCTCGGGGTGGCACCCTCCGGTGGTGATGGGTGGGGGGTGGGGGTGTTTCTAGGTGGTATTTGGGGCGGGCCACCCACCCATGCCGTCAAATCGGTCGAAATCCTTACCGTTCTCGAAAATGGTCCATACCCCATTTTCACCCCCTCGGGGTGGCACCCTCCGGGGGTGATGGGTGGAGGGTGGGGGTGGGGGTGTTTCTAGTTGGTATTTGGGGCGGGCCACCCACCCATGCCGTCAAATCGATCGAAATCCCTACCGTTCTCGAAAATGGTCCATACCCCATTTTCACCCCCTCGGGGTGGCACCCTCCGGGGGTGATGGTGGGGGGTGGGGGTGTTTCTAGGTGGTATGTGGGGCGGGCCACCCACCCATGCCGTCAAATCGGTCGAAATCCTTACCGTTCTCGAAAATGGTCCATACCCCATTTTCACCCCCTCGGGGTGGCACCCTCCGGGGGTGATGGGTGGGGGGTGGGTGTTTCTAGGTGGTATTTGGGGCGGGCCACCCACCCATGCCGTCAAATCTGTCGAAATCCTTACCGTTCTCGAAAATGGTCCATACCCCATTTTCACCCCCTCGGGGTGGCACCCTCCGGGGGTGATGGGTGGGGGTGGGGGTGTTTCTAGGTGGTATTTGGGGCGGGCCACCCACCCATGCCGTCAAATCGGTCGAAATCCTTACCGTTCTCGAAAATGGTCCATACCCCATTTTCACCCCCTCGGGGTGGCACCCTCCGGGGGTGATGGTGGGGGTGGGGGTGTTTCTAGGTGGTATTTGGGGCGGGCCACCCACCCATGCCGTCAAATCGGTCGAAATCCTTACCGTGCTCGAAAATGGTCCATACCCCATTTTCACCCCCTCGGGGTGGCACCCTCCGGGGGTAATGGGTGAGGGGTGGGGGGTGTTTCTAGGTGGTATTTGGGGCGGGCCACCCACCCATGCCGTCAAATCGGTCGAAATCCTTACCGTTCTCGAAAATGGTCCATACCCCATTTTCACCCCCTCGGGGTGGCACCCTCCGGGGGTGATGGGTGGGGGTGGGGTGTTTCTAGGTGGTATTTGGGGCGGGCCACCCACCCATGCCGTCAAATCGGTCGAAATCCTTACCGTTCTCGAAAATGGTCCATACCCCATTTTCACCCCCTCGGGGTGGCACCCTCCGGGGGTGATGGGTGGGGGGTGGGGTGTTTCTAGGTGGTATTTGGGGCGGGCCACCCACCCATGCCGTCAAATCGGTCGAAATCCTTACCGTTCTCGAAAATGGTCCATACCCCATTTTCACCCCCTCGGGGTGGCACCCTCCGGGGGTGATGGGTGGGGGGGGGTGGGGGTGTTTCTAGGTGGTATTTGGGGCGGGCCACCCACCCATGCCGTCAAATCGGTCGAAATCCTTACCGTTCTCGAAAATGGTCCATACCCCATTTTCACCCCCTCGGGGTGGCACCCTCCGGGGGTGATGGGTGGAGGGTGGGGTGGGGGTGTTTCTAGGTGGTATTTGGGGCGGGCCACCCACCCATGCCGTCAAATCGGTCGAAATCCCTACCGTTCTCGAAAATGGTCCATACCCCATTTTCACCCCCTCGGGGTGGCACCCTCCGGGGGTGATGGTGGGGGTGGGGGTGTTTCTAGGTGGTATGTGGGGCGGGCCACCCACCCATGCCGTCAAATCGGTCGAAATCCTTACCGTTCTCGAAAATGGTCCATACCCCATTTTCACCCCCTCGGGGTGGCACCCTCCGGGGGTGATGGGTGGGGGGTGGGGTGTTTCTAGGTGGTATTTGGGGCGGGCCACCCACCCATGCCGTCAAATCGGTCGAAATCCTTACCGTTCTCGAAAATGGTCCATACCCCATTTTCACCCCCTCGGGGTGGCACCCTCCGGGGGTGATGGGTGGGGGGTGGGGGTGTTTCTAGGTGGTATTTGGGGCGGGCCACCCACCCATGCCGTCAAATCGGTCGAAATCCTTACCGTTCTCGAAAATGGTCCATACCCCATTTTCACCCCCTCGGGGTGGCACCCTCCGGGGGTGATGGGTGGGGGTGGGGGTGTTTCTAGGTGGTATTTGGGGCGGGCCACCCACCCATGCCGTCAAATCGGTCGAAATCCTTACCGTTCTCGAAAATGGTCCATACCCCATTTTCACCCCCTCGGGGTGGCACCCTCCGGGGGTAATGGGTGAGGGGTGGGGGTGTTTCTAGGTGGTATTTGGGGCGGGCCACCCACCCATGCCGTCAAATCGGTCGAAATCCTTACCGTTCTCGAAAATGGTCCATACCCCATTTTCACCCCCTCGGGGTGGCACCCTCCGGGGGTGATGGGTGGGGGTGGGGTGTTTCTAGGTGGTATTTGGGGCGGGCCACCCACCCATGCCGTCAAATCGGTCGAAATCCTTACCGTTCTCGAAAATGGTCCATACCCCATTTTCACCCCCTCGGGGTGGCACCCTCCGGGGGTGATGGGTGGGGGGTGGGGTGTTTCTAGGTGGTATTTGGGGCGGGCCACCCACCCATGCCGTCAAATCGGTCGAAATCCTTACCGTTCTCGAAAATGGTCCATACCCCATTTTCACCCCCTCGGGGTGGCACCCTCCGGGGGTAATGGTGGGGTGGGGGTGTTTCTAGGTGGTATTTGGGGCGGGCCACCCACCCATGCCGTCAAATCGGTCGAAATCCTTACCGTTCTCGAAAATGGTCCATACCCCATTTTCACCCCCTCGGGGTGGCACCCTCCGGGGGTGATGGGTGGGGGGTGGGGGTGTTTCTAGGTGGTATTTGGGCGGGCCACCCACCCATGCCGTCAAATCGGTCGAAATCCTTACCGTTCTCGAAAATGGTCCATACCCCATTTTCACCCCCTCGGGGTGGCACCCTCCGGGGGTGATGGGTGGGGGGTGGGGGTGTTTCTAGGTGGTATTTGGGGCGGGCCACCCACCCATGCCGTCAAATTGGTCGAAATCCTTACCGTTCTCGAAAATGGTCCATACCCCATTTTCACCCCCTCGGGGTGGCACCCTCCAGGGGTGGGGGTGGGGGTGTTTCTAGGTAGTATTTGGGGCGGGCCACCCACCCATGCCGTCAAATCGGTCGAAATCCTTACCGTTCTCGAAAATGGTTCATACCCCATTTTCACCCCCTCGGGGTGGCACCCTCCGGGGGTGATGGGTGGGGGGTGGGGTGTTTCTAGGTGTTATTTGGGGCGGGCCACCCACCCATGCCGTCAAATCGGTCGAAATCCTTACCGTTCTCGAAAATGGTCCATACCCCATTTTCACCCCCTCGGGGTGGCACCCTCCGGGGGTGATGGGTGGGGGTGGGGGTGGGGGTGTTTCTAGGTGGTATTTGGGGCGGGCCACCCACCCATGCCGTCAAATCGGTCGAAATCCCTACCGTTCTCGAAAATGGTCCATACCCCATTTTCACCCCCTCGGGGTGGCACCCTTCGGGGGTGATGGGTGGGGGGTGGGGGTGTTTCTAGGTGGTATTTGGGGCGGGCCACCCACCCATGCCGTCAAATCGGTCGAAATCCTTACCGTTCTCGAAAATGGTCCATACCCCATTTTCACCCCCTCGGGGTGGCACCCTCCGGGGGTGATGTGTTGGGGGTGGGGGTGTTTCTAGGTGGTATTTGGGGCGGGCCACCCACCCATGCCGTCAAATCGGTCGAAATCCTTACCGTTCTCGAAAATGGTCCATACCCCATTTTCACCCCCTCGGGGTGGCACCCCCCGGGGGTGATGGGTGGGGGGTCGGGGTGTTTCTAGGCGGTATTTGGGGCGGGCCACCCAACCATGCCGTCAAATCGGTCGAAAAGGACATTTTTGAAAATAAGGAATAAGGAATAGGGAATAAGTTCCAATTGTCATGTCTGTTTATTATATGTCCTATATAAGAGAATGCATTGGCTTAACAATTTTTTATCATGTTTTTTAAATAAATGTTTCTTACAATTTTTGGGACATAAAATAAAAAACATCCATTACCCTGCAGGGAGCCCCACACATATATAGAAGCATATAGAAGAGTGTCGTCTGCTCATGTTTGTTTGGGACTCTGTATGGGTGAAATTATAAAATTGTTAAAGAATACAAGAACAAATTATTAAAATTGTAAAAAAAATTAGGCCAATGCATTCTCTTATATATGCGAGGCGACCTATGGTCGACTCGCATATATAAGAGAAAGCATTGACACAGGGTAAAAAAAATCCCGACTTCCGACTGGATTTGATATGGCGGGTCACATATACCGCTTTAAGAAACTCGACAAATAAAGGAACAAACTTCACAGCACGCATTGTTTAAGACTTGAAACTTTAATTGTTTCAAAACACCTTCCCATAAATATATTGGGACAATAATTGTTTTGTCTAACCGACTCGAGACTGAATTGTTATCCAGGAAAACAAAACCCATGCATGCTCACATGTACACAATCTGATTCGATGGTCCTCATATCATCAGATTCCAACAACAGCATTTCTTGAAACGGTTATCAGAATCAATTTGTTGCCAACAATTATACTAACCACTGTCAACTATATATATAGTATAAAATTGTCCAAAAAGTTTTTTTCTATCAACATTTTGTTCAACGCAATTTGGTATCGAGAGTATGTCGGTCGGCATTCGTCGAATATTTGCCAGGCCACCGAATATTCCAGGTGCTGTGAAAAATAATAGATTTTAAAAATCGATATCTGATAACTCTGACCTTTGGTGGGTGGGTTCCTCGAATCGAATATTTACCCCCCCCCCCCCCAGCCAAAGAAATAGTAATTTAGGTGCGTTCATTCGGATTGTGCATCTTTAAATTCATCCATGATCTTTCTAACTATAATGTGTGATTGGAATGAGAGATCCGGATCCCTGCCTAAACGACCCCGATTCAAATAGTATTTACAGACAACTGTTTCGGTGCACACATGTTCAGATATAATCTCGTCAAATGTATCCTAACAATTCAGCAAACATTTGGTTTGTTCGAGAGACTTGTGAAATTTTAGCACCTATTCTGGAAGGAAACAGTATTTTTATGAAGTCAGGTGGTATGTGGACATTAATTAGGTTTGAGTAAACACAGTAGCCTCACGGCACCACCTGCCTAACTGCTCCGGTTCACTTAGAGTTTGATATCCAAAGTACGCGCTTTATAGTCAACATTAAAAAAACGGCGGAGCAAGAATGGCTCGTGTCGGGTGAATTCGTTTGTTTTAGTGTCAACCAGTCAAATATTTGCTTACAAACCTGCACCAATTGAAACCAGAAGTATGCTTTATGGAACGATTTTGAAAGACAAACGTTGAGATGGATATGTTAAATAGATCGAACAATCACCATGACGGTCTCCTTAATTGACTATATTGGTTTCTATTGTACGGAGTAACTCCTTTTGTGGAAAAATTGTTTATTTTCCAATTAGAATCGCACGCGACCTTCGTTTCGTAAATATAATGCCAAGTCACTATAGCCCAGTCGCTCAATGAAATTTCCTGAGCACAATTCTTATAGAAAATCATTCCAATTTCGGCTTCAAAGCATGCACATCGATCAGACTGATGATGGTATCAGCTAAACCAGAATGGTGGGTTGATTGGTCGCTGCAATCCCGTTCTCTTTATTGTAGTGCCATAGTGCATATTACCATATCGGGGAGGGGGTAGCATAGTACAAACCTTAGCCTGTGACATATAGAGGCAATTAATATTTTAATCTTTCAGGACAGGAGCTTCCGTTCCTGCATACTATATATATCTAAGAACGCGCGTTCTTAGCCATGCATATATAGTCTGTATATATTTCTATATTATATTTGATCGTATTATTTTATCACCAGAACCCGACAAAAGCCAGAAATTGTGAAAATTAATTTGAGGCATTTTCTTACATATATATATGCGAGTCTCCCACGCGAGGGATCCGCGAATATAAGAGAATGCACTGGCTTACAATGTCATGTATAAATATCATATTTCAGGAAGCTCAAGTCGTGGAAGTGTTAAAGACGCCAGTAACGGATTGATTATATTATCATGCATGCAATGAATCCCTTTTTGGTCGAACAAGCCGACTTTTAGCAGCCAAGCAACAAAGAATCCATTGAATTAGTTAAAGTAAGAATGTAAGAAGCTCATTAATATCCGGGTCCCAAAATCATTCAATGACTGTATAATTATATGGGCGGCCCACAGGCCAGTTTGAAAAGCAATATGTATGAAGATTATTTTGAAAGGAAAACAAACTTTTTAAGTGGAAATAACCTGTATTTAAGACTGTCATAATTAAGCAGGTTGGTATCAGAGACCTCCCAGTAGCTATAAGTTGTCTCAAAAGGGACTCGACTGACACTTTGAGTACATGGTACATGTATACTATATCTATTCATGTATACTATATCTATTCATGGGTATTGTCACTATTGTGTAGACGATGTAATTAATGATTTCGATGGATAATTATTCTTCAAAATCACTTACGATGCTGAGAATGAGCGAGTAGCTTCGTTGCTTTGAAAAGCAAGACAATTAGCCAAAGTCGAGTACAAATTACCAAATTAGCCGCTTTCTTGTAATGATAAGCGACAAAGTTGTATAAGATATGGGCGTATAGCTAGGGGGTCTCCGCGTTTGGGAGTGGGGGGGGGGGGTGTCAGGTATAAACCATGAAATTTCCAACTCCACTGCCTTGTATATCAGATTTCCAGAAATTTTCTTTTAAACTCCCACCCCTTTGCTTTAATTTTCTAACGTTCTCAAACTTTCCAACATATATATAAAACACCCCCTATATGGTTGGAAATTTCCAACTGATTACTATTAGTCGGATTCCTTATGTCGAAAAAAATGGTCGCGCGTTTTCGGAATGTTAAAAGCGATATGAGAACAGTTTCTATACCACCAATGTGTCTATTTTCAGAATCTACCTGTTTCCAGCTTGATATTTTAGTGGAAACAGGTTTGTGTGAGGCTTTTGTTTGTGTACCCCTCTATTTTTTCCCCATCCACCTGGTAATACAAACATGCTATTACACATAGCAAGTTCGGTAAGTGGCTTTCTTTCTTCTTGGAAATCGAAAAACATGGAGAGATCTTGCCACAAATTACTTAATTACATATCTTAATGTGGAATTGTATCATAAAATCATCAGATGAATTGTATTTATGACTGCATTTTCAATTTTCTTTCCCAAATATTAAGGTATTGTATATTCTTAAAATCAGCTACATCACATATGGACGAACATGAACAATCTACAAGGATATCTTGATCATATGCCATAAACAAAACTTCGATACTTCGAATTTTCGTAAAGATATCGCAGAAAAGCTAACCCTACCCCCACCCTCGCTGATTTCACAAGTCAGATTCCTTTGGTCGAAAACAACGGTCGCGCAATTTAGGATTGTCAAAGACGACATGCAAACGGTTTATTTATCAATAGCGTGTCTACTTTCAGAGTTTACCTGTGTCCAGTTAAAATTTTATTGGAAAAAAATTGTTTTTGGACTGTTTTAAGAATTTAAAGAGCGTTTGATTATTATGCAAAATATTAATCCTCATAACTAACCTTCTGGTGGACTGTGCAAGTTGAAATTAACAAAGTATCAAATATGGTGGTCTACTTCTTTCAGAGTCTACTTGTTTCCAGTCTGACATGTTAGTGGAAACAAATTGTGTGGACGGTTAAAAAAATATAAAGAGCGTTCCTGATTATACAGATATTAACTAACACGATTAGCCCTTTTCATGAATTGTACGAGTTGAAATTATGCACATATGTCAAGTATGACTAGAAATGTATTTTTGAGAATGATGTCGTCAGATAAGTCTCCGAATGTACAGTACTACAGTTGCGAACAAAACGAACGTTGAACCCTATAGAGAGTTTGACAATTTACTCAAATGTTCACAGTGGTGCATATATGCATGGCTCTTACATGTAACCTATGGTAACTACATGTGATTTTACAAAATTAACTTGCAATATAATCAGGCCACCAGTAGTTGATAAAAGTGTGGTTCACATCAATCATATACATCACAATCACGTGCTTCAGTGATAATGTCCACTATTCTACAAATGTAATGTTTATCAAGACTAAAGTTTCAGGATGTCGTTGTAAAATTGATTGATTGTGTTTTTTATCAATTGACAAAATTAATGTTTATTGCCAAGACGAAGTACCCCATAATACGGAGTTGTGTGCTAACAAATATGCGAGTCATATTTATGTAAGTTTCAGTCACTGCTTGTTAAAATTGTTCGGTCATGCTGGGTCATGTATTATTTTTTATATTTTCATGCCAAGCTATGGTGCTTATTGCGGTGGCTGGTTTAGGATATGGGAATATTTTTTTTTATTTCGTGGCCACGAAATACTAATTCGTAGCCACGAAATAACTAATTCGTGGCCACGAAATAACTAATTCGTGGCCACGAAATAACTAATTGTGATATACGATCGTCAGTCCCATTGTTGTAATGGAAGCGGATAGAAATGATCTGGTTGTAGTTGTCCACCAGCTAGGCATGATCCACGGCGATTTGAGATAAAGGGTGTTGTATGGTGGCCCGTAAAACAAATTAAGTAATCACCCCTTTCACCAACTTCGATCCAAAGTTGCCGCCGTCCTGGGGGTGGGTCACATATGCATAGGGCACCACGACATTCAGTATATCTTGGGGCCACCCCTACAACACCAATTATACCACATCAAACGGTTAAGGGGCCGAAAATTGTATATAGGTGCCATATTTGAACCCATCTGGGTGGCCATTTTGGATCGGGAATGGTGATAGCGGGTGAATATTTAGTTTGTCTCAGGTGTCACCCCTACAAAACACTGTATTCGACCTAAAATGGGGGGGGGGATTGCTTGGTACCATATACGGATCCCTCTGATCAGTTATCATTTTCGCTCGAGTGGGCTGAATGTGTGAAATTAGCTTGCTTTGCGAGCCACCGTACAACACCCTTTATTTGATCTATATTGGTCAAGTGGCCGAGAAATAATGTGTACCATATTTGACCCCTTCTGAGCGGCGACATTTGGAACGGGTATGGTTGACAGGGGTGAATATTTATAAGTTTGTGTTGGGCCCACCCTACAAAACACCTTATTTGACTTAAATCGGCCATTATGCCGAGAGAACTGTCATTCCCATTCGATCCCTTGTGGTAAAAACTAATGAATATTCAGTTTGTCTTGGAGCCACCTGACCCGTGTTTTCCCGTTCTCTCTGGGCTATAGTTTATATCGGACGTTCATATCACCATGGAGCCCGGGTCCCACGCCATAAGGGGTTTATAGTAGCTTCTCTGCGATCGTACGCATTGTTTCTAAAACATCATCCAGTGTAACCAGTCGCCGTAAAGGTATCTGGATATATGCAAAGGCCAAACCAGTTATTTCTTGGCCACGAATTAGTATTTCGTGGCCACCAAATTAGTTATTTCTTGGCCCACGAATTAGTATTTAGTATTTCGTGGCCACGAAATAAAAAAAAAATCCCATGTCCTAAACCAGCCACCGTAGCTTATGGATCATTCTGTTTTAGTATTAAATTTTGGAGAAACCCGACCAGCATCAATGTAACAACTACAACTCATCTATGCCAATGATATGTTTAGCCATACATGTGGATAGGGTGGTATTGTCTAAATATTGCTGGGCATATACAGATGGTTGTTCTATAATTCCTGGTCGGGTTTAAATTGGGAATTTAAATTATGTTCATCTGATGATAAAGAGAACACTTTCTCCGTCCACTCAATACATCCCCCGGTATACATGTACCACATACTAAATTAACATCTTAGTCAACATAACAAATCACTCCCTCAAATCCTTTGCCACAAGAATAAAAATAAATTGTCAGTATAAATAGGCAAGACATCTCTGGACACGTTCTAACAGATCATTTATTTATAAGAAGATATATGTGCATTATGTGCTTGGCCTTATGGAACAGTGCGGGGACAATAATGTGTCGAATAACATAGTTGAGGGGACCCTTCCATCATTCTTCATAATGTATCATGACTCCATCTGTTGTGAACAAACCATCGACTTGGGCTTAATGGATCGTTCTCCCCCCCAATAATATACTTGGCTTTGAACCGATCAACCGATCAACACTCTGGGCCATGGTATTTTCCCGTAAATTAGATAGTGTCTATATAGTCGGATGGTATTGGTTATGTTCAATTGGTGTTAGTGGACAACAAGACAGACAAGTATAAAATAAAACAATAATATAATATGTAATCACATCGTGAACAGTCTTGTTGTGAATATTTTCGTTTGATTCAACAGGCTGCATATTATCGAAATTACAAAACCATTCGACACTTACTTTTGCCAATTGCTGTATCTTGAGGCATAACTATATCATATATTGCATCTATTAAATCATGGATAGTTACAGTGGGTCAAACACGAGTGTTATTCTACATATATAGTTGCGCACGATTGCCAATAAGTGATATTACAATCAACGTTTGAGCATAACACGAAATTCTCCATAGGGTTAAGTGTTAAATTTTGATCGCAACTGTAGCCAGCAAGAATCATCTGATCACATCCGTTCTTTTTAAAACTACGTCTGTGTTTCATCGTTAGTATTTTTTAGGAATAACAGTACGCGCATATCATCATACGCAAAATGGCGCCATTTATCCAAAGTAATAGAATCTCCATAGGGCTCAGTGTTAAATTTTGATCACAACTGTAGCCATCAAGAAAGAAGCGATCACATCAAAATTTTCAAAAATACATTTAACCGTCATATCTAGTAATTTGGAGAAGTTTCAAATCGCACAGATCACCATACGCCAGATGGCACCATCTATCGTTTTCTGTAAATGCGAAACGCTCTCTAAATTATGTTGACCCCGATTTAGGCCGACCCGCCAAAATTCAAGAATGGAAACAAGTCAATCCTGAAAATAGAGGTGCTCCTGTCGCATGCTCGTATACAGGTCGTTCTCATGAAATAGATCACGAACCTGACATGATTTGTTCTTCATGATGTGGAGACGGGTGGAGACACTATGCATGGATACAATTCGAGTCATTTAAAAAGTCTCGCGACTTTTCAACTATTGTTGTTCGTTTTCTCAAACACCAGGCTAATCAATGTGGGCGTGTATATATAGTTCCTCGAGAGAGATTATTACTTCATTTTGAGAAAAATAGAAACAAGAATGCATGGAGATATGGAACTTTATTGCAATCATTCCTGTCCTGCAGTATACATGTATCTACATATACCTATTATACCACTACAATCTTGTGGAATACACTCTAAGAATTAGGGGTTCTTCGAGGTTCTTTGAATAACTCAAGTGTTCTCTGTAAGAACTCAAAGGTTCCTCGGTGTCAGAAAAGGTTCGCTGTAATCGATAGGGTTCGTCGGTGTGTAACTATAGGGTTCTCTTGGGTGCTGAAGGGTTCTTCGTGACCAAACAATAATGCAGTTGATACATGTGCCATGGAGCCGATTTGAGTGATTAACATGAATAAAACATCAACTAGAGAGAAAGGAGTACGTGTTTGTTCGTAGTTGGGGAATGGTAATGTATAATAGTAATGCATTGCAATGCATTACATTTTCTCAAGTAATGCCAAGTAATGTGTACTGCACACTTTTCGGCATTATATAATGCACTCTTTTATGTGTAGCCTAAATCAAATAATGTAGGCCTACTACTAACCAAAATGGTGAGTAATTCAATTACAATTTGAATTACATGTGTGATGTTTGCCTCTTCAAATGAGGACTGCTTTCTTTAATTCTTACCAAATAAACCTTGAAATAAAAGTGTTTTCTTTACGACTGTTGGTGTTGGTCATCTTTTATAAATATTGCTGCACCTGTTGTTTTTTTCTCCATATGTATAAGACACTGACTCAGAGGCATGTAGCCTATAAATATGCCATATCAAGGGATTTATTGCTGCATTGTTTGTTACTTTGTGCGACGATGATTTGTTGTTTTATTTTGCGTTCTTCAATGCATCATATATTTTCCTATTTGCTGAAAATATTGATAATGGTAATTGTGATGCACTTCGTGTAATGGTAATGCATTGCTTTATATCTTGATTGTAATGTTAGTGGTAATTTTAATTAATGCACAAATTGGAGATTAATGGTAATGTATTACATTCCAAAGTGTATATTGGAACCATCCCTGGTTTGCTGCAATTAAGACAGATCGAATCAAGAAGTTACTCCGCCTACATCATACAGAAACATGTGATGGCAGAATTCGCGTTTCTGATGAAAAGGTTACCAAGTTTTCTCCACTCGATTCTCTTAAAAGGCACCCTAATCGGTCAAATTCTTTCGATAATTCTATCTAAATACATCTTAGCTATTATTCGGATCAGCTCTCCCCGTCGAAAAAGTGTTAGTTGGACCAAAACGAACTCTTGAGAAAAGCTTGTTTACAACAACGTCATTACACGTTCGTCGTATATTCGTAAAATATACATAAATATGTGTTAAAGTGCAGACTAATTCACCACCTTCGTGTAATCAAGAATATGAATCACACCAAAATTAAGCGAATTGTATACGGAATGTGCAGATATAAGCTGACATGTACATATCATTCCCCAAATGCTTCAATATCATGACAAAATATTAGTTATTATAACAAAACCCCAAAGTGTTCACAACGCCGCGATATAGGCAACGTGGCCAACATCCTATCTCTGAAGAACCATGTTGGGGTAGATTATGGTTCCGTTAAGAACCCTGTTCTGATATATTCGTTAAATATACATAAATATGTCTTAAAGTGCAGACTAATTCACCACCTTCGTGTAATCAAGAATATGAATCACACCAAAATTAAGCGAATTGTATACGGAATGTGCAGATATAAGCTGACATGTACATATCATTCCCAAAATGCTTCAATATCATGACAATCTATTAGTTATTATAACAAAACCCCAAAGAACCATGTTGGGGTAGATTATGGTTCCCTTAAGAACCCTGTTCTGATATATGAAAGGTTCTCTGAAGAACCCTTGCGTGACCCTTATGGTGGGGTCCTCCGAAGTACCATATGGGGTTCTTATAAAGGTTCCCTGAAGAACCATGTTGGGATATATTATGGTTCCCTTAAGAACCCTGTTCTGTTATGAACAGGGTCCTCTGAAGAACCCTCTTGGGGTTCTTCTGTGGAACCTTATGATATGGTTCTTCAGTAGAACCATATGATGGGGTCCTTTGAAGCACCAAATAAGGTGGTCCTATTGTGACAAGGTGAAGAACCTTTTTGGGTTCTCTGAAGGACTTCTGGTTATAAGAGTGTAGTTTAAGGGATAAACCAGATCATGCCAAGATCTCTACTATGGTTCACAAGTCCCCAGAACAAAAGTTGAACCCAGCAATACTTAATCCTATAATATTCTAAATTACTGGGGTGGGGTAAATTTTTTGGGGACCTGTGCTCTGACCTACGCCCGTAGAGATCGTGCACCAATTCAAAACCTGGGAACTATTTGAAGTTCTGACCTGCATGTTGAAACTGGGGACTTTATAACGTTGAGCAACAACGTATATAGGGAAGTTTTTTTCATTGTTCCTTAATCATCTATTTCACAGTAGGCCCGTGAGTAGGGGGAGTCCAAGTCTGCTCGTACTAAAACCATGCAGCTAACATATTGGGATAGCGAGATGCCAGTTAACTAAACACCTCGCTATCCCAATATATGTGTTGGTTTTAGTACGAGCAGACTTGGACTAAGTAGGGGGTGGTCCCAGCTCGAGATTGCATGATCTCTACGGACGTAAGCCAGAGTAGAGATTCGTGACATGGTCTATAAGGATAAACGACAGCATGTCATACCAACATTACCCTATAACACCAGACTGCATGGTAACCTGTGAGAAAAGATGCGGAGTCGATATATGCCATAAAATAGCTCACCCATAGGTAAGCGATATGATGCTGTTAACACGATAACATGCAATAAATTCAGGACAGCTTCGATGCGAGTGTCAGAGCGGAGGTCCATAAAATCTGGGGACAATTGGGGAGGTAATCGAGAGCAGCGCCCGCACGCCATGCGACACAAATTACGGCAATAAAACGGACAATGCTGTATAGGAACGATATGCCAGAATATACCGCATAATTAACACACGTATACATACACAAACAAAATGACCCTCATTCAGGTAACGTCATGTGTGGGAGGGAGAAAGAGAGGCGATGAAGGAGACAAGGAGACATGAAGAAATAGAGTGAAAGAGAAGCAGGAATGATAAGAGTGAGCAAGCAAGAGAAAGGACGTGTACAGGGAAAGATGAAAGAAAGAGAGTGGGGAGAGGGAGCAGGGAAAGGTAGAGAGAGGAGAGAGCAGTGGGGAACGAGAGGGAGAGGGAGTAGGAAAAGAGAGGGGTCGAGTGGAAAGACCGAGGGAGTGGGGAAAGAGATGAGTAGAGAGAGAGAGAGAGAGAGAGAGAGAGAGAGAGAGAGAATCAGATGGGAACGAGTAAGGAGAGAGATTGGTGGGGAAAGATATATTTTGGGAGTATGGAACGAGAGATTGGGTGTGGAAAGAGAAAGCTAATGGGGAAAAGAGATACGAGGAAGAGATGCATGGAGTATGGAAATAGAGAGAGGTAGTGGGGAATGAGAGGTGGAGTCGGGAACTAGAGATGGAGTGGGAAAGAGAACGGGGTGTGAAGAGAGAGAGAGAGAGAGAGAGAGAGAGAGAGGGAGAGAGAGATAGAGAGAGTGGAGTATAGAAATAGAGAGATGGAGATAGGGTAAGAGAGAGGGAGCGGTGAAAGAGAGAGGGGTGGAGTGGGGAAAGAGAGAGGGGTAGTAGAGAAAAGAGGGGGAATTGAGAACGAGAGAGGGAATAGGGAACGAGAGGGAATGGGAAAGAGAAAGGGGAGAGAGGGGAGTGGGGAAAGCGAGAGGGAGTAGAGAAAGAGAGCGGGAGTGGGGAAATATAGAGGGGTAGATAAAGAGAGGAGAAAGCGAGAGAGAGAGAGAGAGTGGGGAAAGAGATAGAGTTGGAAAGAGAGAGGGTGTAGAGAAAGAGAGGAGAAAGAACGAGGGAGTGTGTGTGTGTGTGAAAAGAGAGGCCGAGTATAGAGAAAGAGAGGAGAAAGATAGAGTGGGAAAAGAGAGGGAGTGGAGAAAGAGAGAGAGAGGGGGTGGGAAAAAAAATAGGGAGTTGGGGAAAGAGAGAGAGAGAGAGAGAGGGGAGAGATCGAGAGGGAGTGGGGAAAGGGAGAGATAGAGGGGGAATAGAGAGGGTGTGGGGAAAGAGAGAGGGGATGGGGAACGAGAAGCAGGAATGGTAAGAGGGACCAAGAAAAAGAGAGGGGTGTACACAGGGGAAGATGAGTGTGCGAGTACGAAAAGAGAGGGATCGACTACCGAGTGGGGAAATAGAAGAGTAGAGCACGAGATAGCGATAGAGAGAGCGAGTCAGAGGGAAACGAGAGATGTGGTATGGAGAGAGAGAAAGAGATGGTATATGGGGAAAGAGAGATATAGGGAGTAGGGAACGAGAGATGGAATGTGGAAAGAGAAAGGGAGAGGGAAGAGAGAGAGAGAGGTGAAGAGAGGGAGTATGGAAATAGAGATGGAGTGGGAAGAGAGAGAGAGAGAGAGAGGGGGGGGGGAGTATGGAAATGGAGATAGGGAGTAGGGACAACGAGAGAGGGAGAGGGGAAAGTTGGAGGGATATTAGGGAAAAAGAGAGGAAATATGAAACGAGAGAGGGAGTGGGGAAAGAGAGAGAGAGAGAAAGATAGGGAGCTGGGAAAGAGAGGGGAAGAGGGAGTTGAAAAAGAGAGGGAGTGTGAAAAGAGATATGAGGGAGGGTATGGAATGGGAGAGAGAGGGGGATTGTGGAAAGAGAGAGGGACTAGGGAAAGATAGGGAATGGGGAATGAGAGAGGGAGTAGGGAAAGAGATAATGGGGAACGACAGAGAGGGGGAGTGGGACAGAGGGAGAGAGAATGCGAAAGAGATAGGGGGAATAGTGAGGGAGTGTGGAACGAGGGAGGGAGTAGAGAGAGAGGGAGGGAGAGAGAGAGAGAGCGGGAATAGTGAGGGAGTGTGGAACGAGAGAGGGAGTATGGAAAGTGAGGAGTAGGGAAAGAGAGAGAGAGAGAGGTGGGACAGAGGGAGGGGAGAGGGAGCGAGAATGCGAAAGAGAGAGGGGGGATAGTGAGGGAGTGTGGAACGAGAGAGTGAATAGGTAAATAGAGGAGTGGGGAAAGAGAGAGGGAATGGGGAAAGAGAGGGAGTAGGGGACGAGAGGGAGTAGGGAAAGAGAGAGAGGGGGACAGAAGGCGAAAGAGAGAGAGGAGGAATAGTGAGGGAGTGTGGAACGGGAGAGGGGTGGGGAAAGAGAGAGGGAATGGGAAAGAGAGGGAGTAGGGAACGAGAGATGGAGTAGGGAAAGATAGAGAGAGGGGGGCAGAGAGAGAAGGCGAAAGAGAGAGGGGAATAGTGAGGTATTGTGGAACGGGAGAGGGAGTGGGGAAAGAGAGAGGGAATGGGGAAAGAGAGGAGTAGGGAACGAGGGAGGTGGGAAAGAGAGATATATAGAGGGGAAAGAGAGCGGAGAAAGAGAGAGAGAGAGGGGAAAGAGAGAGAGAGAGAGGATGGGGAAAGAGAGAGGGGAGAGCGAGGGAGTGTGAAGAGAGAGGGGTAGGGAACGAGAGAGAGAGAGAGAGGGTGAGTGTGGAAAGAGAGAGGGGGTAGGGAAAGAGAGAGGGGGAGTGGGAAAAGAAAGAGGGAGTGGGAAAAGAGATAGGAGAGAGAGAGGGGGTAGGGAACGAGAGAGATAGAGAGAGAGAGGGAGTGTGGAAAGAGAGAGGTGGAAGAGAGAGGGAGTGGGGAAAGGGGGAGAGGGAAAGAAAGAGGGAGAGGGAAAAGAGCGAGAGTGTGAACAGAGATAGGGGTATGGAACGAGAGGGAGTATGGAAAGAGAGAGGGAGTAGGGAACGAGAGTGGTGAGGAAAGATGGAGTGAGGGGAAAGAGCGAGGGAGTGGAACTGGATATTGAATGGGGGAGAGGCGGAGGGGAAAGAGAGAGGGTGGGGATATATGGAGTTGGAAAGAGAGGGCGAGTGGAAAGAGAGGGATGGGAGAGATCGAGAGTGAGTGGGGAAAGAGAGGAAGGTGGAATAGAGAGGGAGTGGGAGAGATGGGATAGGAGAAGAGAAAGGGATGAGATGGAGAGAGCGAGAGAGAGAGAGGGGTGAGAGAGGGAGTGGGGAGATACGTGCACCGTGTTTTACACCCCAAACCCCACCGATGCAGCGAGTATATAACGGCGAATATTTGACCTGGATCGAAAGGTAAAAGGTAGATTTTCCTCAATTAGAATTCTTTTGATCGTCGTAAAAGGTGATATATTGTTTTCATTGTTGGGGGAGCTGGTGAAACATTTAAGAGTTTTAGATTACGCAGCCTAACAATACGACGAGATGACTCGGTAAACACGTGGTAAATGATGTCAGATTAAACATGAGATATAGCGATAATTTGTTACTCGCTACCACTATATATCCTCGGGCGGTTTACATACCACATCGTCAGCTACCGTTTGAAAATATAAGAAAATACCATTTCATTACACAGTATATATTTAGTGCCATGGTTCTTGTAGTTTGGAATAAATTTCTAAGAATGTCTATTTAGACCAGTTGTTGCATGAAGTTGAAAATTCAAAATTTGATTTTCTATATATATATCCTGACATGTAATGAAAGTGTCAATGACACTGTAGCTCAACTTAGGTAGGGGAATAATTTAATGGTTGACAGTAAATGGAGGAATAGGAAAGGTGCAAATGAAATGTCTAACCTGCGCGAAAGGATTTAGTCATGCAAAGAGTAAAATACAAGATGGCTGCTGGCGGCCATGTTTTTTGGCCAATTGACCCCAAAATGACTCGTTCCCATCTACGTGTCATTGTTAACATCCATGACAAATTTTATGAAGATCTGACCAAAGCTACGACCTACAAACTTCATGATCATCAGACGAACAGTATACGACCTGCAGACCGCGCCAATGGATTGAATTTTGAAATCCAAAATGGCCCGCGCGAAAGGATTTAGTCATGCAAAGAGTAAAATCCAAGACGGCTGCTGGCGGCCATGTTTTTGGACAGAATGACTCGTTTCCATCTACATGTCATTGTTATCATCCATGACAAATTTCATGACCATCTGACCAAAGCTACGACCTGTAGCCCGCACCAAAGGATATAGTCATGCAAAGAGTAAAATCCAAGATAGCTGCTGGCGGCCATGTTTCTTGGCCGAACGACCCCAAAATCACTCGTTCCCATCTACATGTCATTATTAACATCCTTGACAAATTTCATGATGATCAGACGAACAGTACGACCTGTAGCCCGCGCCAATGGATTGAATCTTGAAATCCAAGATGGCTGCCAGCGGCCATGTTTTTTGGCCGAATGACCCCAAAATGACTCATTAGTCCAGTGCATTTATGAGAAAAAAATGCCACACCCGGAACTAATTGCAACAGAATTTTTTTTTGCTGGAATACGTACATAAACCCTCCATAAACAACATACTAAAAATCGGAAAAAGGGAAATTGGTGAAATAAATTTGGGGAAATTTGTTCAAATCATCAATTTATGGATTTTCATGGATGCATATAAGAACAATCAAATTCACAAATCCTACAAATGGTATGTGTATTGTGTCGACCTCAATTTCTTGAACCCAGTACTGAAAACCAGTCCCAGATTCATTACGTATTTTTCGAGTTGTGTGCCTTCAAAAACGCGAGTTTACCTGATTTCGGCCCATTTTCGGGGCCTCAATTTCGAAGAATGAGCCAAAATGCCTTATTTGTGATTAATTATTAAAAAACTAGAGCAAACTGAAGGGATTTTTCAGTGTTATAGTAATGCTTAATACATTATCGGACGTTGATTTAGAATTTTATGGTTATGTTGTATAAAACAATCTCAAAATAGCCAATTTGACATTTCAGGAAATATGAAATTATGTATGAAAGAACAATGTAAGCAGAAACTGTTAATATAAAGTTTTCTGCTTCAAGATGCATAATTTTGAAGATTTTGTTGATATGCTTTCACCTACCCCATTTTTCTGCCGTTCAAATTTGGAGTATGTTTCCACAATGATGAGTGAAATCCAGTGAAATTCATTGGTATAGCCATTGAAATGCTATTTTCTCAACAAAAAAATGATTTAAGAGGACAGATCACATAATTTTACACAATAAACTTTCGTAATTTTTTCTGAATATGCCTAAAATCCTTTTAAAATTGACAAAAACGTCCCACAATTGCATTTTCGGAAAAGAGGCTAGACTAAGAGTTCATAGGACCATAATTTTATTTTCTTCACCAATGTATTTGGAAATACCTTTACATTTTGTTCAATCTAGTATTCTCAAAAGGTTATAAGAAAAGCATGGCATATGGATATTAATTTATTGAGTTACATGACCTCAAATATGGCATTTCATCACACGAGTTCTGTGTCAAGGCAAATTTGGCTAAGTCCATACAATGGAACACACATTTTGTTTGAGAATATTATTATTCTCCTTATTCATAGATGCACATATTAATCATATTTTGTGTTTTATCTAGTGAGGAAATTACTAAAACAGTGTAAAAGTAATTCATTTTGCTCTAATTTTTTAAATAATTAACCATATAATACGGCATTTGGCTCATTCTGCGAAATTAAGGCTCCGAAATCAGGTAAACTCGCTTTTTTGAAGGCACACAACTCGAAAAATACTTTGTAGGACTTGTAAATTTGAATTTTTTATATACATTCATGAAAACTCATAAATTGATGATTTTACCAAATTTTCTCAAATATTTTTCACGAAATTCACTAATTTCCCTTTTTCCGATTGTTAGTATGTTGTTTATGGAGGGTATATGTACCAATTCCAGCAAAAAAAAATTCTGTTGCAATTAGTTCTGGGTAAAACCATAAATGCACTGGACTACATTCCCATCTACATGTCAATGTCAACATTCATGACAAATTTCATAAAGATTAGACCAAGGTACAACCTGTAGCCCGCGCAAAAGGATTTAGTCATGCAAAGAGTAAATTCCAAGATGGCTGCTGGCGGCCATGTTTTTTGGCCGAACGACTCCAACAAAAAATTTCATGATGATCAGACGAACAGTACGGCCTGTAGCCCGCGCCAATGGATTGAATTTTGAAATCTAAGATGGCCGCCAGCAGCCATGTTTTTGGCCGAATGACCGCAAAATGACTCGTTCCCATCTACATGTCAATATTAATATCCATGACAAATTGTATGATGATCAGACTAAAGGTACGACCTGTAGCCCGTGCTAAAGGATTTAGTCATACAAAGAGTAAAATCCAAGGTGGCTGCTGGCGGCATTGTTTTTTGGCTGAATGACCCCAAAATGACTCGTTCCCATCTACATGTCATTGTTAACATCCATGACAAATTTTATGATGATCAGACTAAAGGTACGACCTGTAGCCCGTGCTAAAGGATTTAGTCATACAAAGAGTAAAATTCAAGATGGCTGCTGGCGGTCATATTTTTGGGCCGAATGACCACAAAATGACTCTTTTCCCATCTACATGTCAATATTAACATCCATGACAAATTTCATGATGATCAGATAAACAGATAAACTGTGGCCAGTGCTAATGGATTGAATTTTGAAATCAAAGATGGCCACTGGCGGCCATGTTTTTTGCCCGAATGACCCCAAAATGACTCGTTCCCATCTACATTTCAATTTCAACAGCCATGACAAATTTCATGATGATCAGACTAAAGGTACGACCTGTAGCCCATGCTAAAGGATTTAGTCATACAAAGAGTAAAATCCAAGATGGCTGCTGGCGGCCATGTTTTTTGCCCGAATGACCCAAAAATGAGTCGTTCCCATCTACATGTGATCATTAACATCCATGATAAATTTTATGACGATCAGAATAAAGGTACGACCTGTAGCCCGTGCTAAAGGATTTAGTCATACAAAGAGTAAAATCAAAGATGGCTGCTGGCGGCCATGTTTTTGGGCCGAATGACCCCAAAATGACTCGTTCCCATCTACATGTCAATATTAACACCCACGACAAATTTCATGATGATCAGACGAACAGTGCGACCTGTGGCCCGTGCTAATGGATTGAATTTTGAAAACAAAGATGGCCACTGGCGGCCATGTTTTTTGTCTGAATGACCCCAAAATGACTCGTTCCTATTTACATTCCAATTTCAACAGCCATGAAAACTTTTATGATGATCAGACTAAAGGTACGACCTGTAGCCCGTGCTAAAGGATTTAGTCATACAAAGAGTAAAATCCAAGATGGCTGCCATGTTTTTTGGCCGAATGACCCCCAAAATGACTCGTTCCCATCTACATTCCAATTTCAACAGCCATGACAAATTTCATGATTATCAGACTAAAGGTACGACCTGTAGCCCGTGCTAAAGGATTTAGTCATACAAAGAGTAAAATCCAAGATGGCTGCTGGCGGCCATGTTTTTTGCCCGAATAACCCAAAAATGACTCGTTCCCATCTACATGTCATTGTTAACATCCATGACAAATTTTATGATGGTCTGACTAAAGGTACGACCTGTAGCCCGTGCTAAAGGATTTAGTCATGCAAAGAGTAAAATCGAAGATGGCTGCTGTCGGCCATGTTTTTGGCCGAATGACCCCAAAATTACTCGTTCCCATCTACATGTCAATATTAACATCCATGACAAATTTCATGACGATCAGACGAACAGTACGGCATGTAGCCCGTGCTAATGGATTGAATTTTGAAATCTAAGATGGCCGCCATGTTTTTTTTCCGTATGACCCCAAAATGAATCATTCCGGTACAAATGTTGATGTCAACAGCTATGACAAATTTCATAATGATCCGATCAAAGGTACCACCTGTAGCCTCTATTGTTGACGCCTTACGCACACACGGACGACAAAGCCATGGCAATGGCTCAAACTTTACAAAGTAAAGTTGAGCTAAAAAGACATCAGAAGTCGGGATATGAAGTAAACTTTTTGGGGTTTTTGATTTTGTGATTGGTCCAACAATTGTTTATACAATATCATGCGAGTGTGATCAGGGACGTTAATTCGGGAGGGGTCAAACACATCACACACGTTTGTATGACATTGTATGGGGGGGGGGTCCCTTCTGAACCCCTGTATGGTGCATAGATTCGTCTGGTTAATAACGACGAGATGACTCGATAACCACGTGGTTACAAATGTTAGATTACATGTAGACATGATATAAAAACGTTATTTTAACAGCTACTACTTCCCCGGGCGCTATATATTATACTAGCAGATTAGCCCGCCACTGGCGGGATTGGTCCCATGCCATGGCTTTGGTCGATCCATTAATTTTTGTTTTTCAAGGTAACCCCGTACAGGCACGCCGACAGCGTGCTATCATTGCGGGTACCCGTTTCAAGGTCATGTTGGGTGGACAAAATAACCCGACAAAAATATTCCCCGTCCTGAGTTGACCATACATAACAAATTTCACGTCGATGTCACCGCTGACGACCGAGATATCGCCCAAGGTCATTTGTGGGTACCCGTTTCAAGGTGAAGGTCACCTCAGGCGGACAAACTGATCCGACGAAAATCTCCCCCGCCCCTTGGAAGCCCTAAGTACGAATTTCGTCTCGATATCCCCAGTTTCCGAGACGGTCGATTGAGCCGTATTTATACTCGTGTATATAATCGCTCTTTAACAACGACACCGCAGATACGAACGCTCCTTAATCATTAACCCATCAATTCCAACGACGGTGGCAGGGCGAAGGGTGAAGGAGTGCTCGGACGTTCTCAGAAGCGGTGCGATGGCACTTCTCGTGGCTTTTTACCTTATATATAGATAGCAAGTTTGGGCTCAATCGGTCGAGCCGTTTTCGAGTCTATAACGGATATACACATATACGGAAGTCTCAACATATATGGTAGACTACACGGAGTTCGTGAGCTACCGTTTGAAAATAAACTTAGACAAGATTATTTGACTGCATATATAGTAGTAGTACTGCATGAGTTTAAGACCGACGCTATTGGAGTTTATATCATGGCACTTCAATTCTTAAATTATGATAAGTTGGGATGAGGTAAACGTTCTTATCATTGTCACATATTGTGTCCAACAACTTTAAAAGACCACTTCGTAGTCCGAGATTTTCAGGTGCATATAGGGCGGGGGATATCAAAACAGATCATAACTTGTTAGGTATTTTGGATTTGCATATATGGGATGGATAATTGGTTATATAGAATTATGTCGGACTGAGAGTTATCGAGATTTTTTATTGGTTTAACAAAACCACTCCACTGCTCGACGAGTTCCATTTATCGATGACTGCATGGAAACCTGCAGATTGTGGTTCCAGATTAACTAATTAGTAAGTTTACAGTCCGACATGTGGGACTGATGCATTACCGGGTACCATTTATATTAGTACCCGCATAGCAACTATCTGGGATCAGAGCAATTACACCCATAAACCTACCCGGAATAAAACATTTGTCAAACGACGCTTAATGAATTAAAGTCATACCCGCGACATTAAACAGAGAATATTATTTTCTTGATTTGTTTTATCGTCTGCTTATGTGTTTTGTAATCTTTTGTCGTCTGCTTATCGCCAATCTGACTGTATAATCTCCCTTGTTTGCAGAACGTGACCGTATTGGATGATGGTTATTGATGGAGCTGCAACCTTCAATTAAAAAGTTACGTGCTTATTACGTGCGGCTCGAGGTGATCCGTTTTAATTCTGACAGTTCATATTTGCGCGGGAAAATGAGTGCCTGGCATTATGTACACATTATTCCACGCCCATCGGTCGACTTCGCTGGCGGACGACAAGTGCGCGTGACAGAACAACGGAATATATATCGAGATGACTTCGTACTGCAAACAATCCCTTGGTCGTTTGCAAGCGCATGAAATGAATAATCGCGATACAAACCGAAAGAGCATGCACTCCATTTCGTGGGCCGCCGCCCCTTTTTCAGATGCCAAAGTCCGAGAGTCAGAGTACAGACATGGTAATACACAGTAAAGGCCGATTCCCGATCGGGCCACAGAGTACCGTATACCGGTATTTCGAAGCCAACCCCCCCCCCCCGATCGTGCCATGCAATGATGCTGGACAGTTATAACAGCTTAAATGAAATTGCCAAAATTATATTGAGCATTTTGGCCAAAGGGTGATTTGAGTCTCACAACCATGCATCTTTGGTTAAAATGTTCCATAGTTGGAAATTTCATGGCGGACACAACAGGAGTTGGACATTTCAGACGACCATACATTAAAGGTACTCAACCCGATAAAACTCCTCTCAATTACTATTTCAATAGCTTCGGGGGTCAAAAATATTTGATTCGAGTCGAGGAAGTCACCCATCAAAGCTCAGATTTGTTAGATATCGATTTTAGAAATCTATTATTTTTCATTATCGGGAATTCTTTCTGGCCCAGAAGATAGTAAAAAATTCGTTATTATTACCCACTTGATTATAGAGTTATCCATCCTTGTCTGTTTGAATAGAATTTTGGCGTAAAATCTCGAGCATGTTACCAAATTGACGGCAGTTATAAGTACTCATCTCGAGAACATAAGAATTTTCAAAAATCAATATCTAATGACTCTGAGCTTTGTTTGATGGGTTCCTCGACTCGAATCAAATATTTTTTACCCCCAAAGCCAAAGAAATAGTAATATAGGACCCTCTGATCGGATTGTTGTTGTTGGAATCTGTTGAGATGGGGACCCTCTTTACGGGTTGAGTACCTTTAACTGTTTTATTTAGTATGTAATTTTATTCCAACATGATAATAGCGAGTTTGCGATACCCGTCGGACGGGTACGGGTACCGGTAGATCCAGGTAGATCGGTGAAAATCGTCACGGTCATTTGCGTACTTTGAATGAAGCACATAAAGCGATAGGGATTTGGAACGGGTAGATGTATCCCGTTGACTGGTAGTCTTTCACTAAAGTTTTCTCACTCAAAAGTACATTAGTTCTACGAAATAACAGTCAGCTATGCATTAATCTATTTATTGCACGATTTCATTGCCAAATCTCATTGATACATTTGTCATTTAAGCCATGTTTTATGTTCAAAGTATCGAGGCGGCTTCTAACACTAAGATAACTATGGAACGCCGATTTGTTTACTGACAACTGTCTTCACTCAAGTAATGACATGTTATGATTAAGAGAGTGAGTTGACGGTGCTATACGCAGTCTCGACACAGGGACGTAATTATAGGGGGTCTCCGCGTTGAGAAGGTGTGTCCATCTTCAAATTCCCAACTATATACACCCCCTTAAACCACACCAAACAGAGGTTTGTGCGTAATTCAAATTGTGCACCCCGTTGGGCTCTGATCCCCCCCCCCAACTGATCCTTCACTGTCCTGAATATTATTGTGGACTGTTCTAAATGGATCAGTAGTCTTGTTGCAGAAGTCCTGTGATGGGGGGGGGGGGGGGGTCCACATTACCGACCATGCAGTACGAGAACAGTTTTGTATATATGAACCTGGAAATTGCAAAATCATAACATCTAGTGGTCTAACACCAGGCAAATTCACGCCCTGGTTTGTTTTTCACCAATT
This sequence comes from Siphonodentalium dalli, assembly GCA_032622095.1. Classification (NCBI taxonomy): domain Eukaryota; kingdom Metazoa; phylum Mollusca; class Scaphopoda; order Gadilida; family Siphonodentaliidae; genus Siphonodentalium; species Siphonodentalium dalli. Next base: position 247,748,098 of record CP136065.1, read on the forward strand.
AATTATCAGTATTGACGAGCCACTGAATTTGGTTAGACCAGGGCATACGGGTCGACCATGGTTCGGTCTGGTGTGAGAACGTTTTGAAATCTGAACATGAAAATTGATAAATTATAGACTTTCCTCAAGCTTTACATTTGTTGGATATTTCCAACCTACTGTTGGCCATATAGCCCGAATGTTTTTCAACCAAAAGTAGGAATATTTGCAAATGTTGGTCTAAAACTATAAACAAACAATCCCCACTAATACATTTTTGGAAAATCAAACTGAATGACAGAATAATTTCAACGTATGTTTTGGTGTGTTAGGTATATGCAATATCCAACTGTTGACAAAAGTTGGGGTGAAACACCCCAATCCTCTCGCCACGTCCCCTATCGACCCTTTCTGCATGGGCATTAGTACACCGTGAATGTGTTACACGATTGAATACAACCGTTCAGTTATTGTACCTTATGTGGTGGTGACTGATTTCTCATTTTAATATAGATATTTGACTTTTGAACGGACATGGCGCATTTGAACCCCAAGACTGTTGTATATTGTAGTGGCCAATAGTGACACCAAATACTGATATACACACACCTCATACTCGGTACAATCTTACCGTTGTCAGAGCGACTTTTAGCTGTTTTCTTTGTTTCGCATAGAAGTGAAGCAAACGCACTTTATTCGAACCATATAATGAATAGTGTACCATTAAACACCCTTTATATTTAACAAGTTTAATTTTTCTACCTACATATATACATACGGGTTTAGACCCCCCAGACAAATATCCAAGTTCTTGGGATAAATATTCCCTGCCCGACCCTTCGAAAGATTCCAACCCATTACCAGTTATATGACTAAATATTCCCCAACTAATATAAGGGGCAATTTCGGTCTTATATCTGACTAAAAGTGCATGCATGTAGGACATTCTTGGACCCTGGGTCTAAACCAACACATTTTACACCGAATAATGGCTGGATTATTAAATTAGCGTAATTGTATATTTGTGCTATCATAACATATTTTCTCAGTCAGAAAATTCCATCTGTTCTAGACGACACTCGAACGGTCTGGGAAATTACTTATGAAAGCCAAATATTGAAAATGTTACCAAAATGAGTCAAAGAAAGACGCCAACCCCTTCCACTTTCGCCTCGTCCCTGGTTAATGCAATCCATTATCCACGCAGATGTCCATCATATAAACCATAGTTACGCAAGTATAACGTCGGCCATGAAAGCGAATGCGGATAACAATTTCTCTATATCATATCTATTGTGCTGCAATTGGCCCTCCATACACTACCCGTCGATATGCTTAATTCTACCCGTAAAACAGTTTGCGATTTCAAAACGTGTACCGGTACGGGTAGCTACCAGTACCCGTACCGGTACCCGTACCCGTTTGAAATCGCAAACTCGCTATTGATCCTCATCTGGTCAAATGTGAATCACACACCAAATATCAAGAGATTCTTTTGAAGATGGCTCAAGTTATCATTTAGACAACATGCAAATTATGTTTAACAAAGGGGCATAACTCTATCATAAATCATACGACCATGACAAAATTTGAACTTGACCTGTGTTTTCTGATTTGTAAAACCATTTAACAAATATCAAGAAATTCTGTTAAACATTGTTGAAGTTATCATCCGGACAACCAAAAATTAATTATTTCTGAGTAAAAAAGGACATAACTCTGTCAAAAGTTTTGAAATTGACCTGCGTTTACGAAAATGAGAACCAGATACAAAATATTAAGAAATTAATTTGAATGTTGCTCAAATTATCATCCAGTCAAAACAAGACACAGTGATTTCTAAGTCAAATAAGTTGAAAAGTGGCATCAGAAATGGTTGAACCGGACCCAAGTTTAAACTTGGCCGATCCTTTCTCATATGAAGGCCACATACCAAATTTCATAACATTCTGTCAAATATTTTTCAGGTTATTATCCAGACAACAAATGTTTCGGACGGATGGATAAATGGTCACACGAATACACGAACAGACGGACATTACTCATTTCTATAGTCCCCTGAAATTTGTTTTGGGGACACCAAATGGTTTCAAGACCAATCCTATCAACTAACTGAACATTTCCCAGAGTGCATTATAATGACTAAGTGCTGAGAGACTTTTAGAAGCAATAGGTATCAGCAATAAACCAGGGCTCAATGATATTTATCAGAGGTTTTACCAACCATTGACTCAACTGACCATTTACCTTGCAATGCAATGCATCAGACCACAATGAATGACCACAGCTCATGGTGATTTGTTTCCATAAATGCCACATTTTGTTTATTCCCCCAATACATCCTCCCCAGATATAATCTCATAAATCCTTCCCCCAGACATCCCTCTCTGAGGATCTAAGCCCCCTCTTGTTATTAATGTCCTCCCTGGTTAATTAGAGTGATTCCAGGGGGAATAACTTAACCATTAATAAGAATGAGTTGTTTATTCTTCATGGAGAAACATCCATAACTGACCAACAACAACAAACAATACCCTCATAAACTCACACAAACTGTAATATATTATAAGCATTATATTTACATCTGTAGCATGGAATGGTCAAACTAACACTGGTCAAGAACCAGCCTGGAGGGAGACATCTTCTCCCTAAAATATACCACTTCTCCCTATTTTTTGTCCTAGGGACAAGTGACTTCTCTCTCAGTTAAACTAGACAAATTACGTGTGTTGAATCATGTAACATAACTCACTCTACAGATAAGAATATACGCAATTAATGAATATATATATATATATATTATGATATTATCACTATTATTCAATGTATGTAATGTCAATATATTGTATGATGTCACATGATACACTGTTAATATTATTATACATGGCAACCTGTCCCTATAATGGGGCGTCTTTTGCTGAATAAATCTATCTATCTATCTATCTATCTATCTATACCAGTTTGAATATTTCAAAACAGCATATTTGAAGTGGATGACTATTATGATATACAGTAATGCTCTAAATAATCGACTCCTTAAACACAGCAGAATTATGGGTAACTTTTCAGGATTTAGTCGGAAATATGGCTTTTTGCCATTCATCGGAAAGCTCTCGGCACCCACAATTCTGCTGTGGTTAAGAGGTCGATTAATTAGAGCATTACTGTATTTCTCCCTAATAATATAATAGGGAGAAGTGACTTCTCCACCATTTGCATTCTCTGGGCTGGTCCCCGCTCACACTAACAGTCAAAGCCCGAATATATATTCATTGACAAATTGATACCGGAGTCACCTGACTTCACATTTTCTGTTTTTCTGACATAAGTTCAAATAAGCAAGTTAAGCAACCTCATCAAATTCTATTATAAGCATTATATTTACATCACATTGGTAGCATGCGATGGTAAGACTCATGCTAACAGTCACAGCCTGAATATATAGAGGGTGCCAGACCCCCCTCCCCATAAGACTCGCGCTAACAGTCACAGCCTGAATATGTAGAATGTGTCACGCACCCACCCCCCCCCCCATTTCTGGTCCGTGGGATTTGGGTGACATGCATAATTCATACCCCTGTGTTAACTGGAACTCGGGATTCATATGCCCATTTTAACCGGCATTCAGAATTCAAGAACAAGGTCGGTACACAGCTTCTATAGCACAAAATTGTTCAAATTTTTATAATTTCTTAGCCAAAATGACATATCACAGGGGTACTTTTATACAGATATGAAATTTATCAGCTCTTTACCCTTTCATAACAGGAGCTGCGTTGGTGCTACATTAAAGATCATGTGCCAGTGCATTCTCTTATATATGTGACTCTCTCTTAGGAATTAAGCCTCACATATATAAGAGAATGCACTGGCTTACAATTCAAGGTAAATATTGTTAGGTCAATGTATTCACTTATATATGTGAGGCTCCCTATGGGAGACTTGCATATATAAGAGAATGCATTGGCACAGGGTTTACACAAAATTTCAGGAAGCTCCAGTCATGGACAAGCCTTGAAATAGTGTGCCTGTCATTTGCAGAATGAGGTCCCCAGAGGGTGAATTTAGTGATGCTAGCCCACTATGCAGGGTAGCATCACTAAATTCACCCTCTGGGAACCTCATTCTGCAAATGACAGACACACTATTTCAAGGCTTGGTCATGGAAGGGTTAATACTTGGATACTTGCTGAGTGCTATGTATGTACTTGATCCCCATCCATATATAGGGATGATCATTGATAAAGTTCAACAAACAGGCTGTTTTCTGGTCTTATTACATGAGTTTTTAACTGATATTTTGGCATAGTTTGGCATATCCACTAAGAGAATGAAATCCCTAAAAGGATTTTCAAGAGTGGAACAAAAACAATCATAGGATCTCTTGATAACTTCCAATCAGAATTAAAATTAACACACTTTTTAAAACAGTGTGCCACATTGTCAAATTAATATTTCAAATTGTCACCGACTCGGGAATTGCAATGATCTTTTTAAGGCTTTGTAAATTGGAGAAATATTAGCCTGATTCCTGCTGATTCCATGGAATATTTCCTTATTCAATCCCTGGTATGCTTATTAGCTGAACATCCCAGCTGAACATAAAACAAAATAAAGAACTGAATAAATATTAAATAAGAAAATAGACACTATAGAATTGTGCAACATTTGGCTACATTCCACTACAAAAAAGTAAAACCCTAAAAGGATTTTTAAGAGTATAAAAAATTCATAGGATCTCTGGATAATTTCCAATTAGAATTAAAAATTAACAAACTTTTTTAAACAGGTGCCACATTGTCAAATTAATATGTCAATCAATGGCAGAAATGCTCATAACTGAATAAAAATATCAAGTGGCCACATTTAAAGTCAATAAAAATTAATTTAACTTCATATTTTATGAGTCGTGTATCACAGCCGAACACTTTACTTTTGGCAGTTATGACGTTCATTAAATTAGCAGGCCTGAGGTATGAAATTGTTTCCGTGTCCGATTTAATTTAGGAGCAATTAGCAAAATGTAGTTATTATACCTCTCAGCATGAACATTTAATGTCCGGATCCTCATCTCTATTCATGCACACCTGCCAACATTACTTATTTTTGGCAAAGTGACCTTAATTTCACTTTTTATTGTAGAGGGGCAATGTCACACACTCATGCTATTTAAGAATGATATTTATAAGGCTTTCTAAAATCTGAAGTTATTCCAGAGAATTTGGCTCTTGTTTCTTGTTCGATCCCTATTTGAAGTTCAGTGCATGGTCCTGTAGCTAAGAGTGCTCAGCAGGACCAGCCTGGAGGTATCAAATTGGGAGAAGTCACTTCTTCCTCTTCGGTTATTAGGGAGAAGTGGACTGTTATCACGGAGAAGTAGTAATGGCTGAAGTTCAATTTACACCCCAAAATCACCCTTCTATGATTCAATAAGTATTATGCAACACAAGATTCCATTTATAAAATCATTAAAGTAAGTAAGAACAGCATTATAATCATATGCTTTAAATATGCTGTTGGGACATAAGCATACTGATATATGAGAGAGAAATCACTTCTCCCTGGGACAAAAATAGGGAGAAGTGGCACATTTTAGGGAGAAAATGTCTCCCAATTCACCCTCTAGGCTGGTCCCCAAGTGCTTGATTAGTCAATGGATATATGGCCCTGAGTTCTGCCTAGTCCTCGATCTTCCTCTTCAGAGAATCATAATTATCTCCAGAAAACAGTTTGACCGTGAATATAGAATGGGTTTCATCAGTCCGGGAGTCAGTCTGAGCTCTGCATCTCATTCACACTGGTAACAGATATTGTCCATTCATTATTTTCCGATGTTATGGTCTTTCGAGTCCTTATGGGGGAGGGGGATAATCTGCTGTACACTTGTTTGTTAGCAATATATCACTGGTTATTGCCAAAATGTTTTTTGTACATGGGGAGGGGGGCAGAAAGCATGTACTCATTGATATTTTGAGACATTAATTTAAAATGTCTTACTTCTCGTATTCAAGAATATTTAGAAATTTTAAATTTCTATCAGTGGACATCTGTGTTCATCAATATATCCAACTGGACACCAGAGATGATCAATACAGATCAACACTGGCTAGAATTCTGAAGCCAATAATCACTTACGGACATCAATAGCTGATATACATCTAAAGACAGGGATGGGCAGCCGAGATCAATGCGGACTGATTGGGGGTAATGGAATGTCTGGGATGATAATTACATACAGGTAGCAATTTCTTCCCTAGTTATACTAAAAGAGACCAATTTCTCCCCAAGTCATACTAGGCGAGAGTAATTCTTCCCAGAGTCAGACCAGTAATATGTAATTTCTTTGCCAAGCTAGAATGGTGGTGATGTCCTGTAATGGTTTGTAAGTGGTGCTGGTCAGTTCGAACACTGATTAGTGGTCATTCAAAATTTGCCTGATTTCAACATAAAACAAGAGCAATGCATTAGATTGAGGAATTATGGTAAACACTTGTAACATATAACTGGGCTGATGGGAATGTCTGAATAGGTTTGTGAGTGGTAGCTAAATGGACGTAGATAATTATCCGGAGCTTGAGTACTCTTTGCCTTGGGCATCGTGATGGAAATGTCCGTGGACAGCTAGTTAAATGGATGGCACAAAAACAGCCAATTTCAGGATAGCTTCCAATGGTGGTTAGGAGTCCATCGAGAGTTCGTCAAACACATACTAAACAATCACTCGGTGCCGGACTATACCGCAGGGTATGAACAAGACAAACAGTATGATCAGAGATATGTCCTGGTCATGACAGACTGATGGAGTGGACAATACAGTACACTATGTCTTCTCAAAAAGATCTCAAAAGCATTAAGTTGCTTCATTATTTCTGCTACAACTACTACTCATTTGATATTATTGATCACCAACAGTCATACTAAATTACTATGTGCTATTAAGGCAGTAAGCTTTTAACATTTTCAGAGTTACAGCGCTCAATATTATGGGCTTTAGGATAAACAATTGTTGTTGATTTTGTTATATTAAAGGTACTCAATCCGATCAGACGCTCCTATATTTCTTTGGCTTCGGGGGTTAAAAAATATTTGATTTGAGTCGAGGAACCCAGATCAGGGTGATCAGATATCAATTTGTGAAGTTTGTTATTTCTCGAGATGTGTAATACTATGTGGCCCAGAAACACGTGGTCAAACGGGGAAGATCTCGGACAAAATTGCGGATGAAGATGGATAACTCTAAAATCAAGTGGTAATACGGTCAAGTTTCATGATACTTTAGTGATAATACGGCCATATTTTGTTGAACAAAATATTGATAAATAACAAGTTTTGGGAAATTTGATACCATATCTGACAGTGGTTAGCATTATTTTGTTGCAATAAATCGATTCTGATAACTAAAGTGTATTTTGAAGAAATGATGTTGATGTTGTATCTTGATGGTATGGGGACCGTCTGATCAGATTGAGTACCTTTAAAAGTTTATTGCCTTGTAGAGATTAAGTTTAACAGTTGCTCTCGACTAATATGTGCCAACATTTTAGCACCTAAAATTGGTTATCTGAAAATATTTTTTTAAATCTGAAAGTCAAATTTATAACTTAGCGAATTGTTCTTTGGAGAAGGCTGAGATCTTTTGATCAACATATGTGGCCATACTAATGGTAAAAATCTGGTTATGTGTGCTTTATTGTAGAAAATAACTAAATTTATTATTAAAATATATTGACATAATCTAAAATATTTTGTCATAAAACTAATCACTCACTGACCAGGCAACTATGGTCATATATTTTGAATAAGATTTCCATTTCATTTCTGAAAAAGTAACACTAGCTTTGACCACCGGAGTCATTCAAACCACGCCTTCCCTTATGGGGAAAAGCTTGACTTTCCATCAAAGCTTGCAGAATGATTAAAAATGGCATCAACATATAATCGTGGAATGGTTGCTTCAGGTTATTCTTGTGTTTGTCCAGTAGATACTGTACAACTACTGACCATCGGATACCAATCCCGAGGTATGTAGAAGACAGATAGGATAATCGTGTAAGTGCTGCTATGTGGCCGGCACCAGGCATACTGATGGAATAGGTGTCAGATGGGCTTATTAGTGGAAATCTCAGATTCATTAGATTCATCCATCATATTGTTCAGACCATTTAGTATCCTGGTGCTTAAAGTGAGACAATCTATCCATAAAGTCTGAACCACTCCGTGTCCAAGAGTACTCATGGGTGTTAGGTTATCAATGAAGGGATCACAAGGGGAGACAATCCATCTATACGGTCCAGACCATTCAGTGTCCTAAATCTCATGGGTTTCAGCTTATAATCAAAGAGATCATTGGGGAGACAACCTATCCATAAGGTCTGGACCACTCTGTGTCCCAGTACTCATGTGTGTTAGCAAGGGGAGACAACCTATCCATTTCATCCAGACCACTCTGTGTTCCAGTACTCATGAGTATTAACTAATCTTTGAAGGGATCGTAAGGGGAGATAATCTAGCCATAATATCCAGACATGTGTCCGGTACATTTAGTATATGGGTATTTTTTCAGGATTTAGTCGGAAATATGGCTTGTTGTCATTTATCGGAAAGCTCGGTGTCAAAGGGATCAAAAGAGAGACAACCTATCCATAAAGGTCCAGACAGGACCTGCTGTCTGGTACAGTTAGTTTACACATTTCTGTTCCAGTCGAACTGAATTGTTTGGGTTATTGTGGAATGTTGTCATTTCAGCTGCAAAGCCATACACAAAGTTGTTAGTTTTATTAGTTCAGGAAAGGCGGTGCAGAGGGTTAACCCTTTGATAATGGGAGCTGAGCTGGTGCAGCATTAAAGATCCTGCGCCAGTGCATTCTCTTAAGAAATGGGTGTTGATTTGCTTGAATTCCATAGAGTATGGATGCAAGTTGGTCTGACATTTTGTGTGGACGCAAAAGCATTCCACACATAAAAATGTCAGACCAATTTGCATCCATACTCTATGGAACTCAACGAAATCAACATCCATTACTTATATTTACACTCAACCAAGTCAACTGGCAGATTAGAAGAGCATTAACCCTTTACCCAACAGAAGGGCCCTGTGCCAATGCATTCTCTTATATATGAGAGTCGACCATAGGTCGCCTCGCATATATAAGAGAATGCATTGGCTTAACACATTAAAAATTATAAAATTGTTAAAGAATGTAAGAAAAAATGGTAAAAAGTGTTAAAAACAGATTTTTGTTATGCCAATGCATTCTCTTATATATGCGAGGCGACCTATGGTCGACTCGCATATATAAGAGAATGCATTGGCACAGGGCATAACTGTAACTATCACAATGTGGTCAAGGAGCCGGTTCCAATGATATCCATATTTGTATGGTTCTATTGAGACAGACCGAAGATATTTTAGGCTGTTGAAGCTTTATTTGGCCGGTTTTGGCCAGTTTTGGCCGGTTTGTTGGGTAAAGGGTTAAGCGCCCATTTCTAACATTATTCTCATGACTTGATGAAAGTTGTGTCTACACACAAATGGATGCAAGTTGGAGGAACACACATAATATTCCCCAACAAAATAGATAATTTTAGGATAGGTCTATGTTTCTAAGCACCTAACTTTATAGTAGCTCAACATGGGAATTAACACTCTCTTTACTAGGTGCTGTGGTATTATGTTGATCTACATAAATGCTACACTGCATACTGCAAATAATATTTTGATCAACGGCATTCTTAGGAGTGTATAGCATAAAACTTCTCACATCGGTGACAGTCATACAAGGTATCACAAGGTAACACAGCATGTGTAAAGTCCTACAGTAGTCTTCACAATTGACAAACAAAATTGTGGAAATTTTATATTTGACCGAATAGTTTTTTATTAATTTGGTGAAAAGTTTTGGCAACTTGGTGCCAACTTAGTTGTATGTTCATAGGGGAGGGGGTGCTACCCTACAGTAGTCTTAACCTGATCTGAATTAACACGACAACGAATTTAACATTTTAAAAAACCATAGTCAAAATACCAGGGGTTGTATATATTAACACTTCTTACAACAGTGGCAGTCACCCAAAGGGAACTCGGCATGTGTAATCATATCTGTGCACATTTTAACCGCATGAAAATACACACAATATTACACAAAATGCATTAAGTGTGCACCCAGGATGACAATAATTAATTAATCTAAATATCAAATGATGTAAAACCACCAAACCGAGTCTCAAAAAACCCAAAAGGAATTAAAATAGTTGATTCGTCTAACCACTAGAACTCCCATTTCAATTTGTAAGCAATTATTCATAGTGACAGCTATTTGCACAATTAATATTGGCTTTCTGAAGGTGTATGATAAACTCTAATATATAAAGGTAATCATGGGATAATCTGTTCTGCATCACCTCAGATTTCCAGATGCTTTTAGCAGAGAAATAACTTATGGATTCCCATTCAATCATTTTAGTGGATGTCGAGATAATAAGTTCAACATTCAGCACCAAAGTTTCTTTCTTGAACTTATTAGCTGGATGTTCCTAGAAATGAATGAATGGGAATAAAGTAACCACCCAACAGCGAGTATCCAATTATCAAAAGGCCACACTGCATGCTGTCAAAATTAATCTTTTAATCAACATAATGCCTGGGAGTGTATATCATAAAACTTCTCACATAGGTGACAGTCATACAAGGTGACACAGCATGTGTAATGATATCTATGCACACCCTCACCACATGAAAATAGACACAATATTACACAAAATGCATTAAGTGTGCGCCCAGGATCGCAATAATTATACTAAATATCAACTGATGTAAAACCGCTGAACCGAGCCTGTAAAAAACCTAATGCAATTTGGTTGTATTCATCTAACCACTAGAAACTCCCATTTCAATTTGTAGGCTATTATTTGTCATGACAGCTACGAGCACCATTACTGGCTTTCTGGCTGTGTATGATATCTTTAATTCCAAAGAAAGTGAAAGCCCATTTAAATTTCTATTCAAAAATGAACAAATTATGACAATTATTGAATTTTTACAGTTTCTATTGAGCGTGAATATTGGTTTCACGTTATTGAATCACGTCGATGAATGGCCAGACACTTTAAGTGTTCTAAGTTATTAGAGGTAAAGTATCGATGGCAAAGAAATCCGTAATTACATCACATTCAGAAAGACGCTTCATCAGAGCCGTATTGTGATACGAGATCTTGAGTGCTGGTCCAATCGACTGGTCCGAGTGAATAGCTTATATAGTTCCACCACTTGTACCACGTCGGTAACATGGTACTTGTTCCATAGAGCTGTTCCAGGGCCGAGATTTCTCAATCGGCAATTCTTGTTAATTCTGTAAAGGAACATGTACGCAGGAAATTGACATTTTAACAAGCTAGCACATTTTATCAGTCAGTAAAATGAAAGCTCAGCAGACAAACTGCACCCTAAATGAATACGCGTCACAAACGCAATGCTCAGAGGTTAGATTAAAGGTCTATGCAGTGACATTGCAGTCCTTCCCAGGAGATGGGAGCGATTTCTCTCGCAATTTTCAATTCACGGGTGCTAAAATTTGCACTCGTCCCTCTTCTCAAAATACTTATGGAGACTGTAATTGTTGGTACAATAGTGAACTATTTTAAGGTTTATTGACATCTCAGTTCAATTATGGCACATTAAAGTGTAACTGGACATAGGTCTATTCCACAAAGACATTTTGTTTGAGAAAAAAAAACAACATACGATAATAGTATGGGCGCAATATTACACACATCAAATGAATTACGGGAGGAAATAAATGCTCTCGCTGTATTTTCCTCATGGGAAGGACTGCCTATGGTAGTTTTTTTTCATTTTCAGTTGTTTTTTCTTGAATGCTCATTTATTAGCAATATATCTATGGTACAAGTTCGAATGGAAATATTCCACATATATTTTTATATCCATCTTTCTAAATTACAAATATTATAATTTGGTGATTTAAAATAAGCCTTTAAGATTTTAATTATGGCATCCTGACCTTCCTCATTCCATGCTTCGATTTGTTTTAATTTTGGTACACCTTCTTCGGGCATGCAAAAACAACAGAGAGGAACATAGGAGCCCATTTTTTTCTCTAATGAGGTAATTTCCATTTCTTCAGCAAAACCAGAGATATTAGACTGAATAAATATCTCTGGTAACTTGGTAAGACTTTCAAAAACATACAAGTCAACAGTATTTCACATATCTACAGACCAGTTTTGATCCCAGGAGCTGTGGCAGGAATGTGACAAAATCGAGAATAACTAGATGTTTTTTTAGGCTACAAACCTCTATGGGTCTTTAACCCTTTCTATAATAAATACTCATTGATGAGTAGTTCCTTTAGGAAATGTTCAGATAATAAATTAAACAAACGACCATACTTATTATCTAAACATTTCCATCTGATAAATAGGATTCCTTCTGTGCTTGTATTATCTGTTGTCAGCTTATTTTTACTAAACATTCCTAGATGAAATAATAGACTCTTCCAATGTATAGTCTTATAACTGAGTACGGAGAATCCATTTAGTATAGAGAGGGTTAAAGTGATGAATGGGGGTGATTGAATGGGAATAGAGAATACAGTCATCATGTATTTTTAAATCCAAATTGGTAGCAATCGAGTTCATTCTCATATATTAATAAATGTCTCCCGAATAAGGTGGCTATATTTGATTGGTGGCTTTTTTAGAAATAACAAATTTGAGTCTGGGAACAACAATTGAATCAAACTTTGCTTCCAACTGCATATGTTAACTATTTCTGAATCATGAAATGACTGGGCCCAGATTCTCAAAAGGGGCCATAACTGCGGTAAATATAGGTGGACAGAACCCAAATTTGAACTTGACCTGTATTTTCATATGAGTAATCCATATACCAAATTTGAAACAATCAGATAACTAAAACTAAAGTTATCACCCGGATGCCAAAATAATCGGCAAATTCTTAATTTGACAAGGACAATAACTCTGGTAAAAAATGGCAGACTGAACCCAAATTCGAAGTTGACTTTTATTTTCATGTATGTAAACACATACAATTACATGTTTGAGAAATTGTCAGAATGATTTCAATTCAGCATTGAAATTGAACCCCACATCTTGTTTATTTACGCTAAAATTGTCCCGATCAACCCTTCCATGACAGGAGCTTCCTGAAATTTGTGAAAACCCTGTTCCAATGCATTCTCTTATATATGCGAATGTGATGGCCAGTGTGATTGTAATATTGATTATTAGTTGAATGCTACAATCTTTCCGTGGTACCTGGATACTCATTTATCAGCTTGATTCTTAAGAAATGACTTGAAGATCGATTGTGGATTTTGACCGGTAGAGTAATTGAACAAAGTGTGTGTATCCCGTCACACAAACTCACTCTGCCGATCAAAACCAATGACCCCAATTGATCTTCAAGTCATTCCTTATAATCATATTATACCAGTACATTTTAATAGATCATTAATAACATGAACAACTTTTTAAAACTACCAAAACAATTGTAAGTAACATATTGTTCAAATTCCAAAACAATCTCCCAAAAGGGCATGCATATGATTGGCTTGAAGTGACGTAGGTGATTCATCAGTTTTTATGAAGTGGAGGCTGCAGTTATTGGTTGATGAACCTCGGAAATGTTTGTGTAAACTGAATGGCGATTTGTACTGATCTTTACGGGCGCTAATTGTGTGAATGTAGAGGGTGTGTGATTATACTGAAATATATATATCTTTAGCTATCAGTGTTCAAAATATTATGTACAAAGAGTTCCAACATGGTGGGAAATACCCTGCCCTTGCTGATTTCAGCAAGTATCATCTGAATATTGCAATATTCAACATTTTATATCAAATTCTATTGTGATTAAATTTCATTTTTGAGTACACTAAAATTTTAGCTGTCATAAAGTGTCAAGATGACATATAGAACTCAGCTTACCATGTGATTTCTTGTCCAATTGATTTCTCCTTACTTAGGTCTTGTGTAGCTCTGTGTACCAGTTGTGTTATTGCTTCCAGTACTTGGTGCATTTGGGCCTCAGACACAACTTCTTAATCAGCGTTCTATATTCACTTTCTTTGTTAATCTATAATGGAGATTGTTAGCAGGAAGTTGACATTTTAGAAACCTTAGGTGACACTCCACAGATTCTAAAGGAATGGCTGCAGGAATAAGGGGGGGGGGGCATCAATTCATTGAACAATAACTCAAATGTGAACTCACAAGACATACATATTTTTTCCCGAACATAGACTCCTATGTTGTCTGTTTTAAAAACTTGTTTTCATGCAGATGACAAATTTTAGGTGCTAAAAAGTCATGCCGGTGTCTGGAGCCACTGTTTCGCAGAAATTGCTACTACTTGACACTGGTGGGGTCAAGGTCACACGAAACAATATTTTACAAAACTCAAAGACATCCTCTAAAAATCCACAAATTCATAACTAACCTTCTCCCAATAAACAGTATGCCACACCATGGTGTCAGAAAACACTGGTACTCTATTCTAAGAAATTTACCCCTACTGATCATTAAAAACTGTGAAGTGTCACCTTAGCGCAATGGAAGGTAAGAAATCAAGGGGAAATTAAAAGCTCAGTGAACAGAAGCAGGCATCTAAAGTCAAGTGAGGTAGCCCAGAGAGTCTGGATTTGAAGCAGAAGGAGGGGTGACCAACTTCAGCTAATTTCATGTCACATATCTTCAGTGAATCCAAAATTGGCAAACATTATTCTTTTCATTTAAAAAGGCATAAACTTTACATTAAATATTGGTTCAATATCAAAGATCAATCTCAATCTATTCTTATACCTGAAATTTAGGAGATAAACGTACTCTGATGGGTTGGGTATTTGGGGATTCGAGCATGAATACAGTTTGTGATGCTGGTAGTTTATGAACGAGCTGAGCTGGCTTGCAGGCGAGTTTACAAACTGTTTTCATGCTCAAATCAAAGAATATCCAATGGAACCTGATGGAACCTGATGGAACAAGGTAAATTTATCTCCAATGTAATTCAATCCACCAAACAAATTGAAAGAAATTGCACTAAATGCGCTTTTTATTGGTATTACATGCCTTGAAATGAGATATCCTTGATCGGTGATCAAATCTGGGTACTTTTAAATGGGTTTTCTCAGAACTGCGCCGTAACAACTTCCTGTCAAAGGTACAGTAATGTCCTAATTATTTGACTTCTTAACCACAGCAGAATTATGGGTAACTTTTCAGGATTCCATATTTCCGACTAAATCCTGAAAAGTTACCCATAATTCTGCTGTGGTTAAGGAGTCGATTACTTAAGAGCATTACTGTATAGTAAACATATGTGAGCAGTTGACTCGATTACTCAACTCCTGGCTGCATGGTGACATTTCACACTCATTGTCATGATGCGGTGCTCCATTAAAAATGTTTTAACTGATCATCGGTCGATGCTGGTGAATCGAAAACTAAAGTTAGCAACTATCGATCAATCAGAATGCATGTTTCAGACACAAATATTCAACTTGAATTACAATTCCAATGATGCTGTTGTAGTGGGTGAAATTACCAAATGTCAGCATCAATTGTTTGTTGGATTCTATGGTATTTAGTTTGTTATATTTATTTATTTATTCAAATGGTGAAGAGATTTATCTCAGATAGGGGAACAAGGCATGATTTTAAGAGTGGTATCAAGGGTGTAGGTTTGGCCATTTGGGGGGGGGGGTGACCTTGTTAGTTTTGGACATGCCCAGTCTCAGACCACTGCATGAGAGTTTGGAGATATTGATCCTACATGTTGCGTGACTACTGAGATTTCATTGATTGAATGTCACTAATGGAGCCTTGGTTGGACATCCTAATTAGAGGGTCAATGCAGGGATGAATGGCAGATTATAGGGGAGATAACCATCTACATGGGGACATATCACCCAAACACATGCCAAACCATATGCACCAATGTACTCCAAGGTCGTCATACAGAGATAAAATAACTTAACCTCCAGTGTTTTAGATTGTTTAGTACATAATATGAATTAAATAGAAGCATAATAAAATATCCTATGATAGAGACAAAGAGATTCTACCAAGGATACTTCTTGATATACCCTCACTCAATTTAATAGTGGGCACAGGTCAAATTCCTAAAATAATGGTTGCAATATCTGTGTGGATGGACAGAAAATAAGTGTTTAGATAAAATAAGCAAATCAATAACTAGATAACATGAAATAACATTGTCATTGGATGCTCTATTAAGAGCATGGCAAACATATATAGTATGGGAGGCCAAATTCACATTTATTAGGGAATTACACTTAAGCGTAAATGTATTACGCTTATTTTGAAAGTGTAATTTGCTCAAATATGCATAAGCGTTATTCATTTTCGCTTAACCGTAATTCATTTACTCTTAGGCATAATTCTGTAATAAATGTGAATTTGGCCTCACATACTATATCAAATTTCATTGACACCAATTGACCCGTGAGTATGATATATGCCCAGATAGACAGATGGACTGATAGACAAGACAATGTCAATTCTCTATAAAAATATTATATTTGGAATAACTGGCTCAATGTTAACACCGATTTAGAGGCCACCACCTCAATTCTCCACTGCCAGACATTTAGGCTGACCGAGTATTCCAAACACTGGGACCCCAGAGTTGTTTTGTTTGCCAAAAAGACTCATATACCAGCCTCATATACCAGCCTCAAATACCAGATGTCAAACATGTCCAACCATAAAAACTTACGGATATCGCTATTATTCCAAATACTATGGTCATATTTGTGGTGGGTACCTGACTTCATGCCAGAGAGGATGCAAGCCTCCTTTCTACCAAGAGATCAACTCTGACCATCGGGGGCGACTATGCTGGGGAGGGGTCAATATTTGTAACGGTTTTGGACATACAAACTGGGGCATATATTTTAAGACACTGTATATGGTATGTTATCTTCCCATAAGTCCATTTTTTCTCACCATGTTATTTTTTATGAGTCCAATTAAATTGTGGTTGTTTGCGGACATCTGAAATTCATCGACAGTTAATTTTTGTAGCACCTCGTTATTATCTCCCCTGAATCAAATCAACCGAGCTACTAACAATTTATCAACAATACAAATTAAACTGTCGATAAACATGCATCGTCGGTCAAAGGGACCCGCAGCCTGGACGATGCTTACCCACAATTCATTTGTGTGATCATTTAACTGAATCACTGCAGTGGTCATTGTTACCTGGACAATCACATACTGTGGACATGTCGTTAACCAATCAGATAAGATCTGGACATCCCAGGTATTGTGTGGCGATTGTCGTCTGCTCTCAGTCCAGTCCGGCAGTTAATATGCATCCAGGTAGAAGGCTATAATTTTGTAATTCTGTAAATTAGCACCTGATCTATGAAAGGTGACCAATTATTCATTAACAGATTTCATGTTATAAAATCAGAGATGAATGATGTTCATTGTTCTCATGGAGACCGCAGTGGGAATCGATGAAATAAAGTGTTTGAAATACAATGTAGGCAGATCAGTTGTCAAATACCTGCTTCTGATAGACAATCATAGCATTTAAAATGCCACACTATAGTCACTATGATCAGCACTCAGGTGAAATGTTAAATACCATGCTATCCTGAATGAGCACTGAGGTAAAATGTTAAGTAATTATCTCAACAGGTGAACATTTTATTCCTGGGGGAGGGATCAACAGAACCCCTCTCTCTTGGATCCAAACCAAATTCACAGGGAAACTTGAATTATATCTCCCTCTCTTTCTAACTCCTTGATTTATATATTTTTTTGTTATAAACTCCAAGTTATCACTTCTAAAGTTTGTAGCAAATTTTCAAATTAGCACCTTGTGCATCTAAAATTTCATAAAATAAATGAAAATGCTTGTTTGTAAGACAAATAAAAACAACATACTTACAATAAGCATTGATTGGATATTTCTAATTTTGAACAATCTCAGCCAGTTTTGCATTGTTGTTACTGTTGAAAATGCATGTAGGCGAGGGGTGGGGGCAATTGCCTGCACTTTGTCAGTACATGACTGCATGGTTGAGACCAAATGCAGGATAACATTACATAACAAAAAGTATTGCATTTCTCATATAAAAATTAAGATTATAAATGACAGGGAGGCCTATACGGGGAGACATAGGGGCTTAATGGGAAATAAACGTGGTGATACGCAGCCATGTGCATAACATCATCAAGGTTATAATCTCTATTCATTTAAAGTGGTATAAATCAAGCAGCTGGGCAGTTAACATAATGAAATATGCAGCATGAAAAATGTCGAGGGTCCCTCTCACTATATGATGTACAGTAATGCCCTAAATAATCGACTCCTTAACCACAGCAGAATTATGGGTAATTTTTCAGGATTTAGTGAGAGCTTTCCGATGAATGGCGCCAAGCCATATTTCCGACTAAATCATGAAAAATTACCCATAATTCTGCTGTGGTTAAGGAGTTGATTATTTAGGGCATTACTGTACAAGTACAAATGTATTTCTAATAAACTTGGTGGCAATTTAAAAAAAAATCAGCACCTTGGGAATCTAAAAATTTCATAAAATATTTAAATGAAAATGTTCCAACTTGTTAAAAAGAATAAAAAAAAACCTATTCAGAATCAATATTGGAAGGAGAAATAGAACAATCTTCATCAATATTGTTTTTTGCAACTGTGTGTGTGTTAGGTGAGGGGAGGGAAGGGGTGAGAGAGAGTGCAAGCATTCTATCAGTACATGACTGCATGGTTGAGACCAAATGCAGGATAGAATTACATAACAAAATCTCATGCATTTATCAAATAAAAGGTAAGATCATAAATGACAGGGAGCCCTATACGGGCGCGAGACATCGAGGCCTACTGGGAAATATAAGTGCTAATACGCGGCCATGTGCATAACATCGTCAGGGTTATAATCTCTATTCATTTAAATCGGAATAAGTCAAGCTGCTCCTGGGTGAAAATAATGCAATATGCCGTAAGAGAAATAATGAGGGTCCCTCTCACTATACGATGTACATGTATTGCTCATAAACTTTGTGGCAATAAAAAAAAAATTCAAACAGCACCTTATGAATCAAAATATTTCATCAAATAATTAAATGAAAATGTTCCAACTTGTTAAAAAGAATAAAAAAAAAACCTATTCAGAATCAATATTGGAAGGAGAAATAGAACAAATCTTAGTCAATATTGTCTAACTCTGTGTGTGTTAGTAGAGGGGAGTTGAGGTGAGGGGAGGGGAGGGAGAGAGAGAGAGGGAGAGAGAGAGGGGGAGAGAGAGAGAGAGAGAGAGCACTCTATCAGTCCACCACTGTATAGTTCAGTCCATATGCAGGATAAAATTACATAACAAAAACTGCATTTATCAAATAAAAAGTAAGATGAGAATTGACAGGGAGCCCTATACGGGCGCGAGACATCGAGGCCTACTGGGAAATATAAGTGCTAATACGCAGCCATGTGCATAACATCGTCAGGGTTATAATCTCTATTCATTTAAAGTGGTATAACTCAAGCTGCTCCTCGGTGAAAATAATGCAATATGCCGCAAGAGAAATAATGAGGGTCCCTCTCACTATACGATGTACATGTATTGCTCATAAACTTTGTGGCAATTAAAAAATAATTCAAACAGCACCTTATGAATCAAAATATTTCATCAAATAATTAAATGAAAATGTTCCAACTTGTTAAAAAGAATAAAAAAAAAACTATTCAGAATCAATATTGGAAGGAGAAATAGAACAAATCTTAGTCAATATTGTCTAACTCTGTGTGTGTTAGGTAAGGGGGTGTGAGGTGAGGGGAGGGGATGGGAGGGGAGAGAGGGAGAGAGAGAGAGAGAGAGAGAGATAGCACTCTATCAGTCCACCACTGTATAGTTCAGTCCATATGCAGGATAAAATTACATAACAAAAACTGCATTTATCAAATAAAAAGTAAGATCAGAAATGACAGGGAGCCCTATACGGGCGCGAGACATCGAGGCCTACTGGGAAATATAAGTGCTAATACGCAGCCATGTGCATAACAT
This sequence comes from Siphonodentalium dalli, assembly GCA_032622095.1. Taxonomy (NCBI): domain Eukaryota; kingdom Metazoa; phylum Mollusca; class Scaphopoda; order Gadilida; family Siphonodentaliidae; genus Siphonodentalium; species Siphonodentalium dalli. Next base: position 247,768,164 of record CP136065.1, read on the forward strand.
CGTCAGGGTTATAATCTCTATTCATTTAAAGTGGTATAACTCAAGCTGCTCCTCGGTGAAAATAATGCAATATGCCGCAAGAGAAATAATGAGGGTCCCTCTCACTATACGATGTACATGTATTGCTCATAAACTTTGTGGCAATTAAAAAAATAATCAAACAGCACCTTATGAATCAAAATATTTCATCAAATAATTAAATGAAAATGTTCCAACTTGTTAAAAAGAATAAAAAAAACCTATTCAGAATCAATATTGGAAGGAGAAATAGAACAAATCTTAGTCAATATTGTCTAACTCTGTGTGTGTTAGGAGAGGGGAGGTGAGGTGAGGGGAGGGGAGAGAGGGAGAGAGAGAGAGCACTCTATCAGTCCACCACTGTATAGTTCAGTCCATATGCAGGATAAAATTACATAACAAAAACTGCATTTATCAAATAAAAAGTAAGATCAGAAATGACAGGGAGCCCTATACGGGCGCGAGACATCGAGGCCTACTGGGAAATATAAGTGCTAATACGCAGCCATGTGCATAACATCGTCAGGGTTATAATCTCTATTCATTTAAATCGGAATAACTCACGCTGCTCCTGGGTGAAAATAATGAAATATGCGGCGAGAAAAATGACGGTCCCTCTCACTATACGATGTACATGTATTGCTCATAAACTTTGTGGCAATTAAAAAAAAAATTCAAACAGCACCTTATGAATCAAAATATTTCATCAAATAATTAAATGAAAATGTTCCAACTTGTTAAAAAGAATAAAAAAAAACCTATTCAGAATCAATATTGGAAGGAGAAATAGAACAAATCTTAGTCAATATTGTCTAACTCTGTGTGTGTTAGTAGAGGGGAGGTGAGGTGAGGGGAGGGGAGGGAGAGAGAGAGAGAGCGAGCACTCTATCAGTCCACCACTGTATAGTTCAGTCCATATGCAGGATAAAATTACATAACAAAAACTGCATTTATCAAATAAAAAGTAAGATCAGAATGACAGGGAGCCCTATACGGGCGCGAGACATCGAAGCCTACTGGGAAATATAAGTGCTAATACGCAGCCATGTGCATAACATCGTCAGGGTTATAATCTCTATTCATTTAAATCGGTATAACTCAAGCTGCTCCTCGGTGAAAATAATGAAATATGCCGCGAGAAAAATGACGAGGGTCTCTCACTATACGATGTACATGATAAAACGAGGGTACATCTCACTATACGATGTACATGTATTGCTCATAAACTTTGTGGTAATTAAAAACAAAATTCAAACAGCACCTTGTGAATCAAAAAATTTCATCAAATAATTAAATGAAAACGTTCAACTTGTTAAAAAGAATAAAAAAAAACCAATTCAGAATCAATATTGGAAGGAGAAATAGAACAAATCTTAGTCAATATTGTCTAACTCTGTGTGTGTTAGTAGAGGGGAGGTGAGGTGAGGGGAGGGGAGAGAGGGAGAGAGAGATAGCACTCTATCAGTACATCACTGTATAGTTCAGTCCATATGCAGGATAAAATTACATAACAAAAACTGCATTTATCAAATAAAAAGTAAGATCAGAAATGACAGGGAGCCCTATACGGGCGCGAGACATCGAGGCCTACTGGGAAATATAAGTGCTAATACGCAGCCATGTGCATAACATCGTCAGGGTTATAATCTCTATTCATTTAAATCCGAATAACTCAAGCTGCTCCTCGGTGAAAATAATGAAATATGCGGCGAGAAAAATGACGAGGGTCCCTCTCACTATATGATGTATCATCTGTAAAGCATGAAATATTCTATTCCCAAATCTCCAGAGTCTTTATAAATTATTGATGTTAAGGCAGAGAAAACGGAGATAATTCAAGGACCCATTGATCATCGCGGGACACATGAATTTTATACAGAAGTCATAAAAAGATGGATCTGAGAGAGATGAGGTGGATGTGAAATGAGAGAGATATCTCATGAAATGGTGACTTTCTTTTCCTGATTTCAAAGCCAGTGCTGAGAGGATTATAATTTAGGAGCTAGACAAATTATAGATCGGTTAAGGAGGCTATTTATTTTTAAAAATTTCTCAAAATTCATTTTCTTTGTTCAAATCCAATATTTCTAACAGAATAAATTCTATATATTGAAAGAATGTCTGATGAAGCTTTCTTTTTTCAATGACGAGGGAGGTGCCTGAGTGACAAGCGAGGTACCTGAGTGATGAGAGCACGGAATTTTTATTTATTTTTTCCCAAAATGTCCGAAAATGTAGGAAACACTCCGGAAACATACTAAAATTCATTTTCATTGTTCAAATCCAATATTTCTAACAGAATATATATATCTGAACCATGGGTTATCGGATCTCGATGAAATTTGGTATGCAGGTTCGGCATCAGCAGGGCTTTCAAAAGAAAGTTCACTAACATTGTTCACATTTTCCGTTCAAGAGTTATCCCTCTTTGTCTATCTGAACATGTTGGATTTCCGTCTGTCGTTCATTAGAATTGTCAAGTAATTTGTTCGTTCATCACATTTTTGTTTACAATTTGGTTTCCAAATAGGCCATATATTTTAATTTTTACCATAGGGTGAAACCTCTTGTTTGTCCAGACCCACCCCGTCGTCACCCTCCTAATTTATATAGACAGATGGAAGGACAGACAGATGGATGCATGTAATCCAATATACCTCCCCCCATCTTTTGGGATTGGGGTATAATTATAGGGATGCCCAGATGGAAAGCTGGAGGTCTGGAGTGAGAATGGAGATAGAAGTGGATTGTTGACTTTCTTTATATAAAGAAATGGGTTCCATTTAAAACCTCAGACCAGTGGTATAACGAGGAATCTAAACCACAAAGACAAAGCCCTGATGTAATTTTTTAGATTCAGGTAGGTGTAGAGGAAGTTCCACAAATAATTTTATCAAACTATCCCCAATTCCAAATTAATCCTTTGATATCAGGCTTTAATATGATCAAGTTAAATAAAGTTAGTAGATTCCTATTCATTCATTTGTAGGGATGCTGATCTTAAAACTTATATTCTGAATATGTCTTCAAACGAATGAAAAGAAATCTAGGATGTTTAATCCTTTGAAGGCCGGAGCTTCCTGAAATTTTGAGAAAACCCTGTGCCAATGCATATATAAGAGAATACATTGGCCTAACAATATTTACCTTGACCTTGTAAGCCAAATTCACCCTCTGGAGACCTCATTCTGCTTAGGCCTCATCTTCTGGGAAGTATCTATAGTATTAAATTAACATTGTTTTTAGCTATATTTCCCTTCTAGGAAGTTTCTATATCCCCTAATTTGCAGAAGATAAAATTCATAATTGAGGTGCCCAATGGGTGAACATCACCAACTTCAACTGAGGAACTTCAATCTGATCGTAGGTTTGCCATAGAAGTTGAGGGCCTTAGCAGAATGAGGTCCCCAGAGGGTGAATTTAGTGATTCTAGCCCGCTATGCGGGATAGCATCACTAAATTCACCCTCTGGGGACCTCATTCTGCAAATGACAGACACACTATTTCAAGGCCTGGTTGTTTGTTGAACTTATTTTATCACATAATTAGCCCCTAAACCCGGCCGCATATTTTTTAGTAAGAGGCACATGTATTATCGGCACACACAGTGACATTAGAGCTTAACTCAATGTTGATGTCAATGCTGGAACTTTATTATTATGTTAATTAGAATATAATTAAGATATTCAATTTGTGTTGGGTTATTTAGTGTTGACTTGAACATGGGTGATACGGGTGGTTGAACAGTTTTGTCAACATGAAAAAGACACATTTTAAATGGAACTATATTTGTTCTTGAAGGTGTCATTACTTCCTCTTTGGTTGTGATAAGGAAATAATTTTTTTTTTTTAACCCCAGCCATTTTGAGATCGTTTTTCCTTGCTAAAATGTGATTATGTGATCAAATGGATCTCAAATTTGTTGCAATTCTATTTGAAATTCATTAACATCGTCCAATAAATTCCACTTGAATCGAATTTAGTGAACTCTTTAATAAATTTCGTCTAGAATTGCGACACATTAGAGATCCTCTATATCTGAACATTTTTCCACAAATACAGTAATGCCCTAAATAATTGACTCCTTAACCACAGCAGAATTATGGGTAACTTTTCAGGATTTAGTCGGAAATATGGCTTGTTGCCATTCATTGGAAATTTCTCACTGAGAGCTTAGCGGGCTAGCATCACTAAATTCACCCTCTGGGAACCTCATTCTGCTGAGGTGTATAAAGCAGAATGAGGTCCCCAGAGGGTGAATTTGGTGATGTTAGCCTGCTATGCGGGGTAGCATCACTAAATTCACCCTCTGGGGACCTAATTCTGCAAATGACAGAATCCCTATTTCAAGGCTTGTACGCACAAACACCCCTCCATATGAATAATAGGCCATTCCAATGTATACTATTATAACTGAATGGGAGAATCCATTTAGTGGAGAAAGGCTTTTAACTCAAGCGCTCAGCTGCACTAGAAAAAACTCACAAAATAAGATGTTTATTCCTGATAGCATGATGCCATAATAGGAGGGATCCTGTGATGCCATATGGTTTGATAAAACTCTAAATTCAATTTCCTCAAGATTGAAAAGCAATCATTTCACAGTCCATAATCACAAGATTACGCCAAAAATTAAAATATCGTCAAAAACAGCACATTATGATATGACGAAGTTATGAATGTGAAATGAGAGTTTGAGTAATGTGTCAATTCAGCACAGACAGTGATGGAGCATACGTCACGTAGCAATCGAGGAGACGTCGAAATGCATGCGGGATAACATCCATCATTTCTCTGTGTAAACAAGTCATCAATGACTCAATACGACCCTCGGATTCACCTTCACACCTCACATCATCAACTTACATTTTTATTAGTCCTTCTCCCATGTATTAAGGTATGTTAGTGTCCAGTATGTGTGAATGAAGAAATTTAGTTTTTGATCAAAGGAAGGTTAAGTTACCCCCAGGGGGGGCTTCTTATGACTGGTCGCCCCAGGAGGATGGTTTATGACCGGTAATTCATCAAATTACGACAAATAACCCAATAACAGTTTACCAGACCAAATAGGGATTTCTCCTGAAATCAGTTGGGTAAATTGTTTCAAATTATAAAAATGTTTGTCTAAATTTTGAAAATGTCAAGTGACGACTCCCTACTTTAACCCTTTACCCAACAAACCGGCCAAATAAAGCTTCAACAGCCTAAAATATCTTCGGTCTGTCTCAATAAAACCATACAAATATGGATATCATTGGAACCGGCTCCTTGACCACATTGTGATAGTTATAGTTATGCCCTGTGCCAATGCATTCTCTTATATATGCGAGTCGACCATAGGTCGCCTCGCATATATAAGAGAATGCATTGGCCTAAAAAAAATCTTTTTTTAACACTTTTTACCATTTTTTTCTTACATTCTTTAACAATTTTAGAATTTTTAATGTGTTAAGCCAATGCATTCTCTTATATATGCGAGGCGACCTATGGTCGACTCGCATATATAAGAGAATGCATTGGCACAGGGCCCTTCTGTTGGGTAAAGGGTTAAGCAGAATGAGTATAGGCTGACAACTGACTCTCTAAAATGAGTATTTCTCATGAAATCAGTTAGTTTTAAATTATAAACGTTTTTGTCTCAATGTTGAAAATGGGAAGAAGACTTGAATCTATTGAATAAAACGTCACCAACATATTGTCCTTCATTATTACATGTAGGTGGGAAGAATTTTTTGTATCTAATGAGTGTTATCACCAGGAGGATATCCAATGACTGGTACCCCCCCCCCCCCCCCCCCCCCCCCCACCAGGGAATGGGTTATGACTGGTACCTGCAGGTGAACGAGTTATGAAGACAAGTCATAAAATCATAGACAAATAATCAGGTAACACACAGTAGAAAACCAATTACTGGTAAATAGGATTTTGCATGAAATTAGTTGGGTAGAATTTTTAAATCATACAAATTTGTTTGAATTTTGAAAATGGAAAGACTTGGAACAATTGAATACAATATCTCTAAATCAAAAATCAATAATGAATATGGCCTCACATCTGACATAAACAAAATGGGATTGTTGAAAACTATAAACTTTAATTGGTGTACAATTTTTATATCAAAGTTTAAAATTCAACTATAGACTATGTAATATATGGCTATATATAACATCACTAATGACCACTCTGACAAATGGCTCAGTTTTACATATGGCCTGGCATATGGCCCAATCTATTAACATTTTTATTACCTCATTGACATTGTATGTTTTACTATTCTACTGTCCATCGAAGTGAGGAAGCAGGAATTTTGCTTCTGATCAGCCATATAAATCAGACTTACTTCACTGGATGGCCTGAGGGTATGCAATACAAGGTGTGATTATTCATGTTTGGACAAATAACCCAGGGACATCAAAGGTCATTCTCAAGGACATGGGACATTAAAGGAGACAGTCCTCAACCAACTGCCCTGGAGATTTTAACAAGACTTTGGATTCAAATTAACAAGATAATTCATTTAGAATAATATTTGGAATATCAGCCTTATTTGTACCCAATAAAACATTGGTTAATAGATCAGATATTCCGTAAAAATGGTCCTCTCCCAACATTGGGACATTCAAAATTCAACAAGAGGTGGGCTGTCCCAAAGAGACTAAGGATACCCCCTGTGGCAGTCGAGAAAAACTGCAAACAAAACTGGCCTGTGCAAAGTTTTTAAAATTTTTACCAGAAAATGTAGACAAGATGATTCCAGTATACCCCCCCCCCCCCCACAACTCAGGCTCAGCCATCACCAAGGTTAGAAAATAAGAATGAAATCAAATGTGGACATTAAAGAGATAAACCTACTCTGTTACGCTGTTGAGTTGGATATTAGAAGATTTGAGCTTCAAAACAGTTTTTGAACTTGCTTGCTGCTATTAAAATTATTCGATCCAGTTTCCTCGTTAACTTGGTAATTTTTATACAATTTCTATCTAGTCATCACTAATCTCACAATTACAGATTTTATCTTGAACAATTCAAAATGATCTACAAACAAAAGCAGATTAATTGACATCTTTCATTATAATCGGATACGTTCCTATCAAATATCAACCCAATATAAGGTGGCACATGCCCCTGTGTCTGTCTGACTCCACAAAACTAATATTAGAATATCTGCACGAAATAAACTATTTGGGAGTTAAAACCTATTAAGATTCTTCCAGTCAGTTTCCTCAGTAACTCGGTAATTTTTGTACGATTTCTCCATCACTGGTCTCCAAATTACTGCTTGTATCTTTGGCTGCTCTTTATTTGCTCTGACAGGACACAATGACATTGTTACAAACCGATGATTAAAATCGGCAGCATCCAACAATAATTATAGCCTCACGATTGTCAATCTTTTTAGAATTTGTGGCAGGCAAGTGGCATCTGCTGGTCGACTTCCGCCTCTGATTTCAACGCACCAATGAAAAATATTGAGCATGTAATTTAATTTTTGTTAATTTGGTGCTGACAAAAGTGTTCTGAAGTCAATTTTCGGCATATTTTTCGCGATATCTGAATCATTATAATTAAACTAAAGTGCATCACATATCGCCTTATTACACGAAAGGATGGAATTTCGGCCAATTACGTTTGTGAATGAAATGTGAGGATGAGGCGATGAATACGACCTTTAGAAGGTCGATCACCCGTGGATGTAAGATTATGCTGCAAATTTTGTTCTTGAATCATCTGAATGTTTCCGGACGATGTAAAGAGAATGAAATCAATAAAATAATAATTAAATTCAACTGGGTACATTCTGATATAGAAAATCTAATTAAAATATCTCTAAAGTTTCTATATGTATCGACAGAAGCGTGGAGGTTCGGGTACTTTGGTCTAAGTTACTCATTGTTGTATTTTAGAATGGAGGCAATTTGATGGGAATTGAGCTGCATTTTTGTAGGCTATTTAGGTAATTTTCAGTTCATATTGAAACCAATAACCTGGGTTTGTCTGAGGGTGATTGAGATATCGCAAGTGACTCATACTTTCTATGGCAGACGACACAGAAATGCAGCTTCACCTACTTCCCTCCAGCAAAGTGCAGTGAAAGTCACTTATATTTTTCTGTAACACAAATGCTGGGGAGCCAGAAGAAACAAATGTTGGGCAACAGCTTGAAAAAAATAAAATAATTTAAAGGATGAAAAACAGTAATGCAGCAATTGTGCCACTCAAGAAGCATTAAAGGGACCTAAGCCACTCTTTGTGGGTAAATTTACAACAATTATAGAAGTTTGTAAAAAGAACATTTTGTAAGAAGAACATGGAGAAATAAATAAATAAACATTGTTCTTATTCATTATTGATAGTTCTCCAATAACGAAAGTTTAGAGTTACAGTGATTTAATTGTCAATAAATATTGCTAAACATGTAGTAAGTACAAATATATTACGTTTACTATTTTACAATTATATCGGGCAACATTCCTTGGAAATAATTGCAACAAAATATTCATACGACCAAAAGTTATAATGTATTTGCCCGACAACTGCCCGATGGAAGCACTACATACTACATGGAGTATTTAGGGGGGGGGGGGGGGTACCATAATTTACGGCCCTGTCTCAGACATTTCCCTTCCACATCTATGTTCAAAGTTCTGAGTTTTGTTTGCACAGCTGGTTGGCAATTACTAATAGGGATAGTTCTGTGACTTTGGAAGATTATCATTATATTAATGACAGGCATATACTCTGGGTACAGAACTATCAAAGTTTAATTGTGCAAACTCAGGTGTTCTGTCCCCAATACACTGATTCTGTGGACAGTAAATGTTCAAGTGTAATCTGTGTAAGTTACTGAATAAATGTTTAGTGTCAAAATGTGTTCTTGACGAAAACAGCACTAATTACACCCGGAGTGTGTGCCACTTCATTCAAAAGAAACAAGCAACAACTCATGGTTGCATATATACAAGTGATCTCATAGAATAGTGCCATGATATGTTTGCTTAAGGTAGCGTCGCTGTTTATTAGACTCCGATCGGCTATTGACCATAAAGAGCTAAGAAAACACACTGACGATATTAGAATTCACGTGCATTCAATTCTCCATTATTTCACAAGGAAACGCGGTCCTTTGTCGAACAAAGCTGGGCTGGACTATTATGGAGCATTTCGCTTGTGTATTTGTACCGTTTTGTGCCTTTTGATGTCCATTGTTGATCAAAAGAAGCAGCTTTTTCAATTTGAATCATAATGGTATTTACTCGGCAATGGTCGGGAGTCAAACACTATCGGCTATTGATCCGAATGAGAATGAAATCGCTCACTAACAGTTGAGCACGTCTCAGGTTTTTGTTTAGCGGTGGCGTTTTATATTCATTGGGTGTATTGATAGGTGCTTACGGGTGACAGACGGACAAACGCCTCATGGTCTCAATGATATAATCAAGTCGTACATCGAAGCTATAGCACTTGATCACTCTAATAATCTAAAGGGTGTATAGAACTGCCCTCGAACCACCAGGTGTCTCTGCTAATCCCCTCTATACAAACAGTGCCGATTACAAGCATTTGTTTATAATGTCGTCAAGAGGTTTTTCCGGATCTTTCAACAGCATTTTTGTTTGAGTTTTAATAATTTTGAATTAATTTGAACTTTTTTGTGTGTGTGTGACCGATACTCAGACAGAGGACATACGGCAGATGATATTTCATGCTTGCGAGCACTATAATGCTAGCAGGTTATTGGCAGATGAAATTTCATGTTCAGCCTTAGGCTGTTTGAATGAGTTTTAATACAAACTATATCGTGCAGAAGATACATAATTCTCTGAAAGCTTTGTAACTTAATACTTTTAAGTTGTGGACAATTTAACATCAATGATTAATTTTCCAGGTAAGTTTGTTGGATTTTTAGTGTTTCTTTATTTTTATTTCACAGGCGGTTAACTTTTCACGTAGCATGTAATGGGCTTTGTACATTTAATAATCAGTTATCAGAAATACTCATCAACGAAGATGATAGACGTCTATCGTGTGTGTAATACTCGGGTAATACGCGGCAGGCACACAGAGTCAAACAGAATACTGAGTCAACACAAACCAGTCAGAATGGCTAGTCTGTATTGTAATTATCAACAGGGGGGCTAACTCTCTTTGAGGATGACAGGAGTGGTCAGTAGTGTTATCATATTACTGTCTGCCTCATGATTAGAAGTTACAATGTGTTTGAGTAATGTTGAATGGTAATGGCAAACATTTCCTGAATGATCGAAGAAATTCAATTACAGGTAATGTCACACCATGAAATAGGAATGTATGATATACTGATAATAAAATAACTTCTTTACTTTTTATAAGGAATTTAAATTGCTCTTCTTGTCCAATCCTCAAGCCTTGAAATAGTGCGTTTGTCATTTGCAGAATGAGGTCCCCAGATGGTGAATTTAGTGATGCTACCCCTCATAGCGGGCTAGCATCACCAAATTCACCCTCTGGGGACCTCATTCTGCTTACACCTCAGCAGAATGAGGTTCCCAGAAAGTGAATTTGGTGATGCTAGCCCGCTATGCGGGGTGGCATCACTAAATTCACCCTCTGGGAACCTCATTCTGCAAATGACAGACACACTATTTCAAGACTTGTCCAATCCTTGAAATAGTGTGTCTGTCATTGCAGAATGAGGTCCCCAGAGGGTGAGTTTAGTGATACTACCCCTGCAAAGCAAGCTAGCATCACCAAATTCACCCTTTGGGTACCTCATTTTGCTTAGGCCTCATCTTCTGGGAAGCATCTATAGACTCCAATTAACATTGTGTTTAGTTACTTCTATTCAAGGAACAAGCCTGAATATAGTGTGTCTGTTATTTGCAGAATGAGTTCCCCAGAGAGTGAATTTAGTTACGCTATCCGGCACGGTGGCCAAACCATATTTACCTTGACCTTGCACAGGTTATTTAATGCTGCACCAGCACAGCTCATGAAAGGGTTAATGGAGAAAACCAAGCCTTGAAATAGTGTCTGTCATTTGCAGAATGAGGTCCCCAGAGGGTGAATTTAGTGATGCTACCCCGCATAGCGGGCTAGCATCACCAAATTCACCCTCTGGGAACCTCATTCTGCTGAGGTGTAAGCAGAATGAGGTCCCCAGGCAAACCTCATTCTGCAAATGACAGGCACACTATTTCAAGGCTTGGAGAAAACATGACAATCTACATTTTGGGAACCCTGATTCAGGGGTGGTTGAAGGGCAAGGGGCATAACTTTGAAAAGGGAACTTTTCTCCATGTAAGTTATTTGTACAGGCAAATTCAAGGGCAAGGGGCTAGAACCACTGCATCTAAACCTGTTCTGTTGACTCTGCCAAGGATAATATTGATAAGAAAACATTTTACTTCCAACATGATGCTTTGTGATCCGGGTTGTGACTCTATTCTTCCATTAGGTGAATGATTTAACCCTTTACCCAACAGAAGGGCCCTGTGCCAATGCATTCTCTTATATATGCGAGTCGACCATAGGTCGCCTCGCATATATAAGAGAATGCATTGGCTTAACACATTAAAAATTATAAAATTGTTAAAGAATGTAAGAAAAAATGGTAAAAAGTGTTAAAAAAAGATTTATTTTAGGCCAATGCATTCTCTTATATATGCGAGGCGACCTATGGTCGACTCGCATATATAAGAGAATGCATTGGCACAGGGCATAACTGTAACTATCACAATGTGGTCAAGGAGCCGGTTCCAATGATATCCATATTTGTATGGTTCTATTGAGACAGACCGAAGATATTTTAGGCTGTTGAAGCTATATTTGGCCGGTTTGTTGGGTAAAGGGTTAAGCTCAGATACAGAAAGCAACTAGGTTTCACTGTAGCAGTCAGATCCCAGTCCATAATTCCCCAAGGAGGTATTAAATTACAGTGTGACAAATATTGGAAGAAAATCAAATAGAACATACTGACACATGAAAAGATTGATAGCAACATTGGATCAGGGTGTTGGATGCACTAAAATTCAAAGAAGGGAAGAAAGTACGATATTTGTACAGGCGTCCAAGACAAGAAGGGCTGGAGATGATGCCCCTAGATGCCCCCCGCCCTGTTCCGCCTCATATAATTTTGAGAAAAAACTTTCTCCTTCCAACATGTTGCTTTATGATCAGAGTGTGTAAATCTCTTGTTCCATTTATAGGTGAATAATTTAACCCATTCTATACTAAATGGATTCTCCCAGTCAGTTATAAAAGTATGCATTGGAACAGTTTATTAATCATTTGGAGGGGTGTTCAGGTAATAAAAGCAGACAACAGGCAGAAAAACAGATAGTACAAAATGATTCATATTCATTGGTGGGAAATGTTCAGATAATAAGTTCAACAAACGACCTATCATCAATGATGCTTTAGTACAGAAACTATAGGCCTCACTGTAGCTATTCCACTTAAACATCAGATCGCAGTCCATAATTCCCAAGGAGGGATTAAATTACAGTGTGACAAATATTGGAAGAAAATCCTAATACAAGATGAGATTGATAAATTACATGGACCGGAGAATCCATCCTGAAATCTAATTGGTGAACAAATGTCTTCACACTTCGTCCGATGGGCAGCTGCCCAGCCGCTAACAATATTAATTATGGTCCACAAATCCGGCCTCGGGGTCCGCAGTGTCCGGCATAATCCTACGACCCGAGGCTAGAATTAAAATAATCCCTGACTCAACTGATTAATAAGGTGTGAATGGCAAGGTGAGAGGTCACATCATAGTGATATGAGAGGTCATACAGATCATATGAATCAGCTGAAGATAGAGGTTCTTAATTTTGACCTGCCTGTTATTCATGCAGTTTCATATTCAGTAGATTCTGTCACAAGCATCACATAACTACCATTAAATAGCACAGTAAAAGAATACATTGGAATGGTCAATTATTCATTTGAAATATTCAGGGAAAATGAGCAGATGACAGAAAATCAAAAAATAATACAAGTGCAGAAGAATTCTTATTCTTTGGTGGGAAATGTCCTGATATTAACAAGTCTGAGTCTAGTCCTGTCATTTGCTGAATGAGGTTCCCAGAGGGTGAACGTAGTGATGCTATCCCACATAGCAGGCTAGCATCACCAAGTTTACCCTCTGGGGACCTCATTCTGCATGGCCTCATCTGTTATGGGAGACATAGACTCAGATTGAAGTTCCCAAATGGTGAATATTGTGATGTACACCAATTGGGAACCTGGAGTATCCAATGTGTCGTCTGCCAATTAGGGGATATAGAGAAACTAAACTAATAAAGAAATATAATCTATGTGAATAAGTTTCTATAGAAATTTGATAATAAAGAAACTTTCCAAAGAAAATGAGGCCTAAGCAGAATGAGGTCCCAGGGGTGAATTTAGTGATGCTAGCCCACTATGTGACCTCATTCTGCAATTGACAGGTACATTAAACTCAGGCTTGGTCTCAGGGATGGTCAGGAGAGAGAGAGAGAGAGAGAGATAGAGAGAGGAGAGAGAGAGAGAGAGAACGAGAGAGAGAGAGAGCGAGCGAGAAATAGAGAGAGAAATAGATAGTGGGAGAAGAGACGGAAGTGACAGAATTGTGACCAGCTAGTCTTCTGTGTTTTAAAGCTTTGATTTGTAGCTTCCAGAATATTCTTTGATAACTGCAAAATTGTTGTGATCTGGGTTTATTTGATTTGAAATAACTATTGTTTAAATAAATCTGAACGAGAGATCTCTGCCTTCCTTTCATACAATGTATTCTTTCTTGATTCAGTCACTGAGTTCAATTGAAGAATAAAACAATGTAAAGATCAAAGAATGTAAGAAATGAACCATGATGACAGGGAATAAAAGGTTTTCCTCATTCAAAGGTGAATGAGTTCATAATTTTAAGGAAATGATTAAAATAATTTAGTGTACCTTTAGGGAAGTTATTTAGAAGGCAGCTATCAAATGAGAATCAAGTTTCCATCCAAAAGTTGAGGAAAGCAAAACCTGGAGAGAAAGAGTAAATGGTAAAATATTTGTATATGTTTGAAACTGCATTTAAATAAATGTCCATTAGGTTTTCTCTGAAATTAAGTCTGTTGTATACCAATTCAGGAGTGCAGTCTAATTTAATTTAAAACCAATATTGCTTTTTATATAGAATGTAATGTATATTGAGATGTTTGGTATGTCCTTGGTATATCTTTCGAAGTATAGAATTATCTACCAATTTATTTATATATTTAATACGAGACAAAGGAACACGAAAGACCATAGCATTAAATTAGCAATAAAATTTAATTTTGGTGACTGTCTACTTTGTAGGGATGTGAATAAGTTCAACAAATATAGCTACATATAAATGAATGGCAATCCATAGGTGAACCATTACCTGCTCATATTATCTGAGCTTCCCTACATATAAATGAATGGCAATCCATAGGTGAACCATTACCTGCTCATATTATCTGAGCTTCCCTACATATAAATGAATGGCAATCCATAGGTGAACCATTACCTGCTCATATTATCTGAGCTTCCCTACATATGAATGAATGGCAATCCATAGGTGAACCATTACCTGCTCATATTATCTGAGCTTCCCTACATATAAATGAATGGCAATCCATAGGTGAACCATTACCTGCTCATATTATCTGAGCTTCCCTACATATAAATGAATGGCAATCCATAGGTGTACTGTTGCCAGCTCATATTATCTGAGCTTCCCTACAGATAAATAACAGCCAGCTCAAATGTATAATTTCAAAACTGAATGGGAGAATCTGTTCATAAATGTATGGGTTAAAGTCACTCTGGCCAACATAAGAATTCAATGCACACTTCCCACTGTGATGGAGTGTACACATGAAAAATCGCATGAAAACTAAGAAATTATTCCCCCAAGACCTATGGTTTATAAACAAATGCAGTTCATGTTCTTACCTAGGTTTACTGGACCAAACTAAATACGAGTCTTATATGCAAACTTTGTGGAATGGTCTGAAATACCTGGAGGGCATTTTCTGCAAACTTCCGTCCATTCATACACACATGCGATGATGCTTTGACAGCGTGGGTTGTATTTGTCTATAGAGTGCTGCACATTGGCAGGTATAAAAATACAATGTGCAAGTCAATTCACACCATGTCACTAAAAGTGCAGTGAAAACAAAAGATTCTCAATGACAATTAAAGAGGTGGTCATGGTTTAACCCATAGAAGTCTGAAAGGATTTCCTGTTTAGTTCTCAACCCTTTCTATACTAAAGTATCATTGACAAATAGTTATCCCAAAGGAAATGTTCACATAATAAGTTCAACAAACGAACCCTTACAAATATGGCATCAGAATATACCTCTTCCTGGACTCATTATCTATGCAGCAAATGATGGCCCTCACACAGAAATAGCATTGTCACTGGACAGCGTTATCATTGACACTGCCTTGTTTTTGTATCACTTGTGCCAACTTGTGAGGGTATAACACTTTATCATAGACTGTCTGCAATTAGCGCATTAGTCATATCCATCGTCTCAAATGTATATAACTGTATTGTGTAGTATTTTGATTATCCAAATGTAAATATTATTGTATAAACAACCACTCTCCTTAATGGAGGCAATAAAGATATATAAGTTCAACAAACGACCCCTGATGATCGGTGACAATTTAACTCATTTGTGACTAATCTGTATTCATCAAATGTCAGTCATCTCTGCTTGAGTTTTTTTTATTCATGAAAGATTAAAGGTACTCGATCCAAACAGATGGTCCCCATACCATCAAAGATACAACAACAACAACATTTCTTCAAAATTCGCTTCAGTTATCAGAATAGATTTATTGCAACAAAATAATGCTAACCACTGTCAACTATGGTATCAAATTTCCCAAAACTTTTTATTTATCAAAAAACTTTCCACAAAATATGGCTGTATTATCATTAAAGTATCACAAAATTTGACCGTATTACCACTTGATTTTAAAGTTATCCATCTTCATCTGCAATTTTGTCCGAGACCCTCCATTTGACCATGTGTTTCTGGGCCACATTATTACACATCTCGAGAAATAACAAATATCAAAAATCAATATCTTATCACTCTGAGCTTTGATGGGTGGGTTCCTTGACTCAAATCAAATATTTTTTACCCCCCGAAGCCAAAGAAATAGTAATTTAAGAGCGTCTGATCGGATTTAGTACCTTTAAGCAAACTATTAAATGCAATTGGTGTCACCTTAATAAAAACAAAACTTGTTATTATTTATTTATTAGTTTATTAGCTTCTGCACTTATTTATTTGCTTTTATCACCTTATCATCCCTACAAATGAATAGATCATTTCAATGTACACTTTTTAACTGACTAGGAGAATCCATTAAGTAAAGCAATGGTTAAAGTATAGTTGAAACAATCTATTCTTCATTTTTAGAGTTTTCAGAAAATCAAACAGATGACAGCCACGTAAAAACACCCTATGTATTCCGACTCACTCATATGAATGTTCAGATTATAAGTTCACTAAACAGCATTTATGAACTTACAATCTAACATCCGCACAAATGAATAAATGGGAATCAATTTAGCTTTGCAATGATGTATAAAAAGTATTTAAATTTTGACAACTCTCAGAATGCTAAACAAGGCCTGCCCTTAATAGTTGATTTAGAATGAATAAAACATGCAAATTTTTCCAAAATCTTGTTCAAACAGCTACTAAAAACCAAATGTTACAAAATTAACACCCTGTCCCTTGATACTTCCAGCCACCCTGGGGGGAAAGGAGGCAAAGTGTGACACTAAAAAATTAACACTGACTCCTGTTGATTCGTGACAATTGAATCTCATTTGTGATTAATCTGTATTCATCAAATGTCAGTCATCACTGCTTGAGTATTTTTTTTAACTATGAAACATTTAGTGAATTTACAGATTGCAGAGTCTGCTAACTAAAATAATTTATGAGTGTAAAAACAAAGAGGTTTTAACAAGCCAATTCTTTCAAATCAGGAAACATCAAAATGTGGTGCAATATATTTAAGGGGAAGACGCACATTTTGCATAAATTCAGCCAAAAATGGCAAGAGATTTTCAAAAAAGAATTCTTATGGATCCATCTGGTAGTCAGCTTTAACTTGGTTATGAATCCATGACCCACAACTAATCTCCTCCCAATTTTTCGTTGATCAACAGGCATCAGATGAAAATTTTCAAATATAGAACATTATTTATGGGCAGTTGCCTTTCTAAAGGAAAATAATCAATACATTTCATGAATCAAGAATAATTAAGTCTCCTCTCATGATCTTGAGATATGATATCATGGATACATGAACTGCACTTTGGAAAAAATTATATTTTAAAGAAGTTCTTGGTACCTGAAAACAGTGAAATTTTAAATATTTTTCATGCCATAAAAGTAAAGTAAATGAGATTATAATATCCATTGGGTCGATGGTCACATAATAATCACACCAAATTTCGCAAAGAAATTCCTGGCAGATTTTGAGAAAATCCATTTTGAAATACCAGAATATATTGGTCTGACCCTTAAGTATCTACACTCTTGTGTTATGTCTTGTTTTCTACAATATCACATTCTTGGCAAAAGTGTACATAATGATAAGATTTGTGAAGGGTGATGAGAGTGGGGTGGGGGGAACATGCGGCGGCTTCACCCCTTCAACCCTTCTTGCCCTTGACTGGTACCTGTAGAAATGCTTAAAGGGGTACTGTACACTAAATATAACCATTTATGGGACCATCTCCTTTAACCCTTTACCCAACAAAATGGCCAAAAACGCCCAAATAAAGCTTCAACAGCCTAAAATATCTTCGGTCTGTCTCAATAGAACCATACAAATATGGATATCATTGGAACCGGCTCCTTGACCACATTGTGATGGTTACAGTTATGCCCTGTGCCAATGCATTCTCTTATATATGCGAGTCGACCATAGGTCGCCTCGCATATATAAGAGAATGCATTGGCCTAAAAAAATCTTTTTTTAACACTTTTTACCATTTTTTCTTACATTCTTTAACAATTTTATCATTTTTAATGTGTTAAGCTAATGCATTCTCTTATATATGCGAGGCGACCTATGGTCGACTCGCATATATAAGAGAATGCATTGGCACAGGGTAAAGGGTTAACACTCAACAGAATATATGCAACAAATGAATGAAATTGAGCCATGGATTAATGCAAAATACACTCATTTACTTTATGAATGATGCAAACATGGTAATTATAACGAAAATGAATTTATGACTGGAGTCCTAAAATTATTTTTATCATAATTACCAAGTTGTTTGCATTGTTCATAGAGCACTTGACTGTATTTTGTGTTAATCCATGGCTCAAATTCATTCATTTGTTGCATATATTCTTTTGAGTATAAAAGGAGATGTTCACATAAATGGTCGGATTTAGTGTACAGTACCCCTTTAATTTATGCACTTCTCAAAGTTGCGTCCCTCAGTACTTCCATAACCCTTGGATTTTAAGGATTTTTTGGTGAGAAAATTCAAATTCAACCATTAATTTGAAAATAGTAATGGGAATATAGCATTTTAATATAATTTACTGTCAAAATGTACTAGAGTTACCATGATACATTCTTCAACTTCAAAGTTTTAGATAAAGTTCTCTTAATAGATTTTCTTGTCAGTGAGACCCATGGGAACCAAAAATTTACTTCAACTAGGTGTATAAATGTTTGACACTAGGTCCCACAAGAGCACTATTGAGCATTCATGGAATCTCTGGGGTAGCTGTGCCTCAGGGGGCCCATTTGTATTTAAGTGTGATGTGTTTATATGAGTAAACCATATATTTGTCTTGAGAAAGTTTCAATGAGGAACATCAAAGGGGTAGTTACCATGTAACAATTAACACCATTAGCACTCTCTAAGGGGGTGTAGCCAAATCATAAAGAGTCTTATAGAATCAATTGTTAATCACTTAATTCAATACAAAAATTCTATGGTGTTTGATAAGCAATAAATATTAGCTGGATTTCAGAGTTGATTTGAGAATACTTCTGAGTTTTAAATTACATTTTCTTGATATCAAATTAGGTCTTTTTTGTACTTTTAATTGAGAAAACACACAAAATTATAATTAAAACATACACCCTATCGTTGCCCGACAATTCTAATGACAGAAAAATAATAGCACATTTGCATTATTATTTCCCCTAAAAACACATACGAAAAACCTCTATAGAGTTATACAAATTTCAATGAAAGTTATTTCAAAATATAGAATTTCATTAAAAAAAATTCTGTTCGAAGCAGTAACTTTCATAATTTTTCGAATTTAAATATTTTTTTGAGACAGAAGTTCTTGTGGAATGGTTTCTCTGAATAAAAGTTCTAATATTATACCCCCCCCCCCCCCCCCCCCCCCGATATATACAGAAAGCTCAGGGACGAGATACATCATATTTAAAGGGGTGGACCATGACTTTGAATATAGTTAAATAATCACATATGTCTTTAATTGTTACAGCACAATTCAGTTTGGTTTTCAATGATGCCTCTTTTTCCAATCAATTGTTTCTAGGTGTGCTGGACTTATCAAAATCATGTGGTCGCTCGCTGATAAGTTAAATTTTAGCAAGATTTCAGTGTTATGTTGATAACCCATACTTCCAGTAAGCAATAACAAATTATATATATTTTTTTACAATAGGTCATAGGATGGGTTCATAATTCAGGCTTTTAATTTGCTGTTGCATTAACCCTTTCATGATAGGAGCTGTGCTGGTGCAGCATTAAAGATCCTGTGCCAGTGCATTCTCATATATGCGAGTCTCCCATATGTAAGAGAATGCGCTGGCTTAACAAGGTCAAGGTAAATATTGTTGGGCCAATGTATTCTCTTTTATATGCGAGGCTCCCACAGGGTTTTCGCAAAATTTCCAGAAGCTGCAGTCATCAAAGGGTTATAAATATTTAACATTAAATATAGCAACAAAAAGCCAATATGGGGTGTGACAGTCAATTTAATACATTTCTTAAATGATGTCAACTGGAGGTCTGGAATTAGTGAATCCATTAATGGTTACAACATAAATTCATTGTGGGTTTCAATGAAGCTTCTTTTTCCAATCAAGATGTTTTTCATCCCAATTATTCCCACGAGAACCAATGAGTCAAATATTACTCAATTTAGGTATATAGATTTTTGACAGCAGATCCCGAGGAACAATACTGAGTCTTGTAACACCCTGGGGCATATTGAGCAAACCTCGCCCCATTTGTATCTAGGTGTTATGAACTTATGGTTACAGAGTATATATTTATCCTCAGAAAACAGCAGAGACGAACATAAAAGGGAAGGGGGTGTGATAATTATCACGGGGACCCAGAGCAGTCGCACTGACTCACAAGGATCTATAATGAATTTACAGCCATTGTGACTGTCAATGAACAGGGTCTCTTTTATAATTTAATTGCTGGCCATCATAGGTGAGATATTTCTCCCTCCCAGGATTAACTTAACAATAAGGTAGCGATATCTCAGTTTGGTGTGAGGTACCCGTGCTATTTAGCACCTGAGTACCACCCTGCCTGGCATAGAGCTCCTCTTATAGCTAGCTATAGTCTCCATACACTGATCATTTCTTCACATTAATTTCACGGAGTCCCATGTTGATCTTACCTGACCGAGTGAATAGTTGAATGTTGAATTGTGTTGGTTCTATCCATTCCTTGTTGTGACCACATGGGATTTTTGAGGAATCATTAAATGACGATCGTGTTAATTTCTGTTGACCACATCTGCCAATTTATCTCACAGCAAACTGTAAGTAGAAATAAGTAAATAATGGTCAATTATTCGATATTTTCTGCAATTAAATATTCAATATGAAAATTCCTTTACATTCAGTGTTACATGAAGAAAATTTGTGAACAATTTCAGTAATTTTCTTGATTAAATTCTTTTCAAGATATCAGATCATGCTAAATAATGAGATATTAGTTATAAAGGCACACAAGAATTTAGGCTTGTTTCTATATTAACATGGTGAAAAATTTCACTAGTCAGTTCTTCGGAGAAAATTTGCTAAAATTAACTTTCTGGAGTTCAAATCTCTGAAGATCAAGATATCACAGTAACGCAATGAATAATTCTATATATTGGCATTTGTCTAAAGATTTCTAGTATTGATATATATCACAATTTAGGAACTTTGATAAATTGAGGACATTTATTACGGTTCCTCTTTTATGACCAGAAGTGTGGTTGGAGATTCAGTATAATTCTTAACATCAGGGCTTCCAGAAGCAAGTGGTCATTTAGGGGGGAAAACACAACATTTTAAGGCTTTATGGATTGCTAAGTTTTTACAAACAACTTCGCCTCTTCTCAATTTAGAGAAACCAGGAAATCATTTAGCACCTGACTATCATCGTATTCCCTTGTTACAGGAGGCACTATCCCACATTAATTTCATCCACTATATGTTGACTGTACCTGCTGGATTGAATGATTAAGATCTGAGTTCTGTTTATTCTGTCTGATCATTGTTGTGACCACATTGGAATTCACAGAATTCATTAAAGCATCTCAGGTTGATCTGTTGACCACATCTGTCAATGATCCTCAAAAGTAAATTGTACCTAGAATCAGAATTTTTAATCTCAAATCGCCGGACGTGTCCGGTATAACAGAGTGTAGTTGTGAATACACGTCAATATATACAAATAGATGGTAATGCGGTTGAAAGCAATATATATAGTTCAATAATCATGTGCATGTTCGGGAAGGGTGGGATATGGGCGTACGTGAGGTGATTTAGTTGGGGGTGGGTGCTTCAAGGTTCGCGGGGTTATGCCACAGGGGGCTCCATTAGGCGGAGGGCGTCTCGGATGAACATACTAAGATTGGTGAGGGTTCTTTTATTTGTGCACGTGAAGAGGGCATTGAGTTTGTGGGCATTTGGGCGCGTGTAGTAGTATGATTTAAGATATTTTCGTCTCAAATCGCATAGTTTTTCACATTTGAGTATGATATGGTATTCATCACCAAGTTCAACCCCAGTTTGCTCATTTTTAGAGCTTTAGAACATTGTTCACATACAGAATTTTAACACAAGTGACAAGATTAAACCAGGCTTATAAAAATGAAAAAAGTAATAGTTTTATTGCAAAAATTATTGCCATAGCCAATTGTCTTCATGCCCGCTTTACCCAACAAACCGGCCAAATAAAGCTGCAACAGCCTAAATTATCTTGGGTCTGTCTCAATAAAACCATACAAATATGGATATCATTGGAACCGGCTCATTGACCACATTGTGATGGTTACAGTTATGCCCTGTGCCA
Organism: Siphonodentalium dalli; assembly: GCA_032622095.1. Taxonomy (NCBI): domain Eukaryota; kingdom Metazoa; phylum Mollusca; class Scaphopoda; order Gadilida; family Siphonodentaliidae; genus Siphonodentalium; species Siphonodentalium dalli. The sequence continues at coordinate 247,790,512 of CP136065.1, forward strand.
ATGCATTCTCTTATATATGCGAGTCGACCATAGGTCGCCTCGCATATATAAGAGAATGCATTGGCCTAAAAAAAAATATGTTTTTAACACTTTTTACCATTTTTTCTTACATTCTTTAACAATTTTATAATTTTTAATGTGTTAAGCCAATGCATTCTCTTATATATGCGAGGCGACCTATGGTCGACTCGCATATATAAGAGAATGCATTGGCACAGGGCCGTTCTGTTGGGTAAAGGGTTAATTAAATCACATTATTTTAATGAAGAGCAAGCTATGAAATACAGTTCATAAAAAATTAGTCTCAAACCCTAAATACATTCTTTAATCCTTTCATTATGTGAGCTGCGCTGGTGCAGCATTAAAGATCCTGTGCCAGTGCATTCTCTAATATGTGTGAGTCTCCCATAGGGAGTCTTGCATATATAAGAGAATGCATTGGCTTACAAGGCCAAGGTAAATATTGTTAGGTCAATGTATTCTCTTATGTATGTGAGGCTCCATATGGGAGACTCGCATACATAAGAGAATGCATTGGCACAGGGTTTTCCTCAAATTTCAGGAAGCTCCAGTCATGGAAGGGTTAACCCTTTCAGTGCCAGGGGCTGATCTCATCGGCCCTAATTTACTATCTGTAAAATCGGCCCTAAAAAAATAAAAAAAAAAATTTTTAGATTTTTTTTTGGCTAAGCTTAAGCATGATATAGCGAATTTAAAAACAAACTGGAAAAAACCTTAGGGGCATGTTATAACTCAAAACTATCGCCAAGTATTCATAGTAATAAGTTTGATGCCCATGAAAAACGTAAGATTCCCTGGCACTAAACCTACAAAATAAGTCTGTTAAAGAATATAAGAAAACATTATTAAAATTGTAAAATATAATAACAAATGGGAGACTCGCATATATAAGAGAATGCATTGGCACAGGGTTTTCCTCAAATTTCAGGAAGCTCCAGTCATGGAGGGGTTAAATCATATAATATTTTCTGATGTAGAACGTGGAGTAAGTTTCCCTGTCGATGTTACCTCCAAGCCTGCAAATAGCCTGTCTGTCATTTGCAGAATGAGGTCCCCAGAGGGTGAATTTAGTGACGCTACCCCGCATGGCGGCTAGCATCACTAAATTCACCCTCTGGGGACCTCATTCTGCTTAGGCCTTCTACTTCTATGGTAGACCTAGGATCAGATTGAAGTTCCCGAGTTGAAGTTGGTGATGTTCACCCATTGGGCACCTCGATTATGCAGTTTATCTTCTGCAAATTAGGGGGATATAGAAACTTCCCAGAAGGGAAAATGTAACTAAAAAAAAATGTTAATTTGATACTATAGATACTTCCCAGAAGATGAGGCCTAAGCAGAATGAGGTCTCCAGAGGGTGTATTTAGTGATGCTATCCCGCTATGCGGGATAGCGTCACTAAATTCACCCTCTGGGGACCTCATTCTGCAAATGACAGACACGCTATTTGCAGGCTTGGTTACCTCAGGATACCCCATGATATAATATTTTCTGATGTAGAAAGTGGAGTAAGTTTCCATGTGGATGTTACCTCGGGACACGGCATGATTTATTACCTTCCTCATGAAGAGCTCCCCTATGGTGAACAGAAGAATTCCTGTTGATGGAGGTATAGACATGGGTGAACTCCCTGCCGAGCACGGAAGCGTTTCTTATTGTAGGATGTATAGACATGGGTGAATTGTTCTCTACGAACCCACTCAACCAGGACCGACCTTTCTTTCTGATACATCACCTTTTAGCTACTTGAGTCAGTTTTATGGCTCTCAGATATTATATTTTATGACACTTAACAAAATACCATGCTGCCCTCTATTGGGCACATTATTCTGGCTATCAATACATGCTCCTTACAGCCGATCACTCACGATCCGCATGGGAAACATTTTAATAGTTGTGAATTTTTTATATATCCCTTCACATCAACTCCGGTCAATTGACTCTCAAACAATATTTGTACTGCCGCTAAATGGGGCTAATTCAGCGAGTCGTCATTAGATCACATGGGTAGTTGATTCGTGTGTGGAGAGTTGCCCGACCATTGCTCAATATTAGGAGGGAAAAGTCACGGTCAGTTACACATGCATATTTATAAGAGGTCCAATGCTAGAAGACCATCCATTGATCTCTGGGGAGGAGTGGAGGTGATTCCAACAGTTTCTCTATGAAAATTCCAGCAAATTCTCTATGAATCTTCAAGCAATTTCTCAATGAAAATTCTAGCAATTTCTCCAAATTCCAGCCAAAACAGTAAAAAAACCACAAGGTTATTTCATTTTAAACTTTATTGAAAATTTACCAAAATTAGCAATTAATATAAGCAGATGATGTGTAGGGTAAATAAAGAAATGAGAGTCAATGAATTATTCATCAGTATAAAGTTTTTAAAGTGATGAAAGACACTGAAATTTCACTAAAAATTGGTTCTGATTATTAACATTCTATTGCGAATTTGAAGATGAACACCACAACACATAATTATAACCACATTTTTTAGTCCCCAGGTAATCTGATAAGATACAATATTGAGACAAGCAAACTGAACAGGGGGGACATGCATGTTTCTTAATTAATGAACCACAATTCAAGAGACGGACCCCCCCACACAATATAAGACACATCGCTATCACCCTACAATCCTAACATCACACAATTAATTTTTGAGCCCAACAAACTGAAAACAGCTGAATGGACGGCTTGGTTCATGCATGTTTCAGAATATTTCAGAAAGCCTGATTATTATAAGTATGCCTGTCATTTGCAGAATGAGGTCCCCAGAGGGTCAATTTAGTGATGCTATCCCGCATAGCGGGCTAGCATCACCAAATTCACCCTCTGGGGACCTCATTCTGCATGGCCTCATCTGCTATGGGAGACATAGACTCATATTGAAGTTCCCAAATGGTGAATATTGTGATGTGCACCCATTGGGAACCTCGATTATGCAATGTGTCGTCTGCCAATTTGGGGATATAGAGAAACTAAACAAGAAATAGAATCTATGTGAAGAAGTTTCTATAGAAATTTGATTATAAACTTGAGGCCTGAGCAGAATGAGATCCAGAGGGTGAATTTAGTGATGCTAGCCCGCTGGGGACCTCATTCTGCAAATGACAGGCATACTATAATCAGGCTTGCTTGACGCAATTCATATTTGAGACCGGTTGAATGGAGTGCTTGGTGCAATCATGTTTGCATGTTTCAGGCTCAATCCTGGCATGACACAATTCATATTTGAGCCAAACAAGCTGAACGCAGCTGAATTGACACCTTGGTGCATTCATGTTTGCACATTTCATCATTAACGAACCACAAGTCAAACTTTTTAAACCTTAATGCATTGGCAGCGTTCATCTGGCATCTCCACGTGATTTGATGTCCACATTTTGACAGGTTCGACACGTGTTGTTAGTACGATGCAGGCTATTTACACACAAACTAATCAATATTTATTCAAACTCGCTTCAATGAAAATTTTAAACAATAAATTCTCATGAATATATTCGCTGACTAACAATTTAACAGTGCGTGCCTTTCTATGTGTGCATTCCGGCTAACATACAGGTGACAATTGAAACAAGGAAATTGAATATAAGTCTGTCTATAATGTTCGATTCTTTGATCCGATCTTACATCGAGAGTTATCTGAGTACATCTATATTGTGATTTGCCCGATATATTGATATACTTATTTCCTTATAAAGCTTATAAAGCTCGTTTTGAACATAGAGATCTGTTTGTAGATAGGTTTCACTGTATTCTGATGGGTCTTTGGTGTATTCTAAGACAGCAGACCAGACTGACATGTAAAATCCATATTATTAATTTAGGCTATATGCTACTTAGGCAGCTAGCATTCAATGCAAGAGCACAAACACTATAGAATTTCTGCTTATGGTTAAAGTAATTGACTTAAACATAATTAAGTGTATCAATATATGTGATACTGTATTTAAAATGTATATAAGAATTAAATTGTACATAAAATTAAATTGTATATTTCTCTACATTTCTGACGTTATCTGTTGCACGTTCAAATAATAAGCTTAACCCTTTACCCAACAAAACGGCCAAATAAAGCTTCAACAGCCTAAAATATCTTCGGTCTGTCTCAATAGAACCATACAAATATGGATATCATTGGAACCGGCTCATTGACCACATTGTGATAGTTACAGTTATGCCCTGTGCCAATGCATTCTCTTATATATGCGAGTCGACCATAGGTCGCCTCGCATATATAAGAGAATGCATTGGCCTAAAAAAAATCATTTTTTAACACTTTTTACCATTTTTTCTTACATTCTTTAACAATTTTATAATTTTTAATGTGTTAAGCCAATGCATTCTCTTATATATGCGAGGCGACCTATGGTCGACTCGCATATATAAGAGAATGCATTGGCACAGGGTCGTTCTGTTGGGTAAAGGGTTAAAAGAAAACAAGCTAAATATCTCTAAAAGTGAATAGCAGATTGTTATATTACTTTAATTCTTTCTATACTAAATGGATTTTCCCACCCAAGTTATAAAAGTGTACATTGGAATGGTCTATTGTTCATTTGGAGGGGTGTTCAAGAATAATGAGCAGACAGCAAACAGATGAAAAGATAATACAAAAGCAGGAGTAGTCCTATTCATTGGTGGGAAATGTTCAGATAATAAGTTAGAGGTATGCTTTATTGCTAGACATGATTAACATATTACATGCACAAACATCTATACATATATACAAATGTGGATTAGGATGCCTACAATGGGAGACAGACACAAGCCATTGGTCCGACAACTCTATATGTCACCAAGTCCTTTGATGTGGACCAAACATGCATTGGCACTATATGGCTATTTTTGCCTAAAGGGCACCATGAACAGTGCACACCCACATCGAGAAAGCATGGGCTAGATAAATGTATCCCTGTGTGAGACAATTAGAACGTGGTGAAAGTGATGGCCAAATACCCAGTCACATGCAGATTAAGTCTTCATTCTGTATTCTCTCATGGCTAGCTTAAAACATATAGACACATTTTTCAATACGGCTATATTCTCAACGTACAGAAGTTTGTAAAATTTATCCACGTTTGGGTATTTCCAGTAATATTCCGGGATATACTTTTGTCTAATTTCTGAGAAACATATGCAAGTTATCATCAGGTGATATTCGTCACCGATTAATTTTTACACAAAGCACATAATCTCTTGTCTTTGTTCGCTTTCTTCCACCGCACGCTTTCAATGCCATTATGGGAAGCCGGTGATTCGATGTCCTAATCTTCATAACATATTCAGATAAGTGGCTTGGCAAATCTGTTAGGTATTTTCTCATTTTGGGGGACGGGGTTATAGCTCTATAGAGATGGCCTCTCGATGTGGATGCTACACTTGTGCCCCATTCTTGTATAAATTGATCTGTCAAAATTTGCTTAATACAATACAATACAATACAATAATTAATTTGTATAGCGCTCAATATTATGAGTACATATTCAACGGCGCTTTACATTACATCGAGCTCATTGCCTAATCAGCATAATACATGTACATGCACATATATCTAGGAATTAAATGCTACATCAAATAGATATGTTTTGAGGCCGGTCTTAAACTTATTTAAATCAGTGAATATTTTTAAGTGAGGTGGAATGCTATTCCAAAGATGTGGACCTGCAAATGAAAATGCCCTATCGCCAAACGTTTTCTGTTTGTTGAAAGGAATGTACAAAAGCATACTACTATCAGATCGTATGAATTAAGTAATTGTATGTAGACAAATGACCGTTTGTTGAATTTATTATCTGAACATTTCCTAAGGGAACTACTCGTCAATGAGTATTTAGTATAGAAAGGGTTAAGACATTATTCCAGGGGTCAGTACAATAACACTTCTATTCATGTAAATCAAAAGATGGTCAAAAATGAAAGTCAGCGATTAGCAAGGTCACTTCTACTGATATCCTACTAAGACGAAATTATCATACATGTAACATACGAATCCAATTATAAAACAGCCAATGTGAGGTGTAGTATTGCCAACAATTAAAATAAAAATTGTAAATTACATGTAGTTTCATAATATTGATGCCTGGTGAATTTGCTCTGATGCTAACTTGTCATTCGCCTTTCTAGTCTGTGAAATCTCCAGATTGTGCAGACCAATACTCCAATAGACATCATTACCTGAGTATTTTCTTGGGGGAAATGCAGACAATAAATGACAGATAGGCTTAGTGAGAGCTGAATGCCTGGAGTCTTTATTCAATTGCATATTAATTGGTTTAGAATAGACCTGAATTATTCAGTTTGTTTTTGGTGCATCTGCATCCCTGGTAAGTTACAAACAAATTCATGCTGACATCTGTAGAAGTTTGTTTCTGGTTTCATAGGGATCTGAATTACAATTATATCAATTAAATAGAGTGGAGAATAGAACTATGTCACCTTTTATCTTGTGCTATTTCATAAAACTATCATGAACTTTTTGGTATCCACAACAGTAAAAAGACTTGTATGGGACATGAGCCACCCTCCCCCACATAAACGTAAATTTTGAAAGATGGCAATTTGTTGGTATATATAACATTATTTCATGAAATTTTGTGTGGAAATACTATAATTTGTTACCATTTATGACTAAAATTTCTTGGAAAATGTTCTGCAATATTCTTTTGGAAAATATTAAGTCAGGGGGTGTTGCAATGTATTTTCTCAAAATTTTAATTTCAGTTCTTCCCAAAGTGGGAGAGGGGAGAGTATACAATTGAACTGTGCCACCTTTTATCTTGTGCTATGTCATAAAACCACATAAATGTAAATTTTGAAAGATGGCAATTTGTTGGTAAATATAACATTATTTCATGAAATTTTGTGTGAACATACTATTATTTGTTACAGTTTATGACTATAATTTCTTGGAAAAAAATAAGTCAGGGGGTGTTGCAATGTATTTTCTCAAAATTTTAATTTAAGTTCTTCCTGAAGTGGGAGAGGGGAGAGTATACTATTGAGAATGAAAACCCCTTTCTAAACATCAGCTAGACTCTCTGGAAGCAGTTACTAGTTATAAATGACAAGGGTTAGTGAAAACACAATGGCCAGATCTGAGCTCAGGTTACCAATAAAATTTAATTGATAATTAAACCCTCACAGCTTTTGGTCAGTTTATAGACCTCTGGATGGAGAGCAGGAATGTTGGGGTTTTACTGCACAATGAATCAATTCAGTGGAAACAACCTACTAATAAACCCAGGGTACTAAAATGGAGTTTCTGTCTCAGAGAGGGAGGAGAGAAATGATCAAAGAGTTTAATGATCTGAAGTGTGATTTGACCTGGAGCATTGTGGGATAATTGGAGGGGAGGCATGGATGGAGAGCTAACCCAAACAATAGGTAAAAATGCGATAATTAGGGGGGAAATACACCATTGATGGGAGACCTGATTCAAATATAAAAAAAAATCCCCCCCCCCCTTGACCAACAAGGACAGATAATTGGAGGGGAGATGGAGGAGAGCTAACCCAATCAAAGGTAAAAATGCAATAATTAGGTAAATACACCATCGATGGGAGACCTGACTCAAACGTTTAATAAGAATTCTCCTGACCAACTCCATACAATTTTTCTTTGAATAATTTGGTCTGCCATCCAGGTCTCATGAATTTGTTTCACATGCAGAACCATTCTTACCTCAGTATCAGACCCCATAATTAGCATCTTTTTCTCTCCCTGATCACAACCAACTTACATAATCCATTTATAGGTACAGTAATGTTCTAAGTAATCGACTTCTTAACCACAGCAGAATTATGGGTAACTTTTCAGGATTTAGTTGGAAATATGGCTTGTTGCCATTCATCGGAAAGCTCTCGGGGAGAGCTTTCCGATGAATGGCAACAAGCCATATATCCGACTAAATCCTGAAAAGTTACCCATAATTCTGCTGTGGTTAAGAAGTCGATTACTTAGAGCAGCACTGTATTGCCTGGATACTTAATAGTCAGACAGTTCATATATCTCATCCATCTTATTAACACTTCCATGACTGGAGCTTCCTGAAATTTTGTGAAAACCCTGTGCCAATACATTCTCTTACAAATTTGAGTATCCCATAGGGAGCCTTGCATATATAAGAGAATACATAGCCTAACAATATTTACCTTGACCTTGTAAGCCAGTACATTCTCTTATATATAAGAAAATGCACTGCCACAGGATCTTTAATGCTGTGCCAGCATAGATCCCTTCATGAAAGGGTTAAAACCAAAACCAAGGTAGCTGTAACCACAGGATGGGATCCCTAACTCAATATTGGGCAAGGAAGACTGATGAGGGAAAAACACAAGAAATTAAATTTGCAGAATTTAACTGAAGGGTACCAATTTTTAGTTTCAGTTTTACATCCACTTCATTTTTTCCATAGAACTTTGCAAATACTCAATCTCTGAAAAATTTATTTCAAAATACTGCCTACATAAATTGCATCTGAACATTGTGAATATAGGAATATCAATACTATTTAGCTCTGGTGAATTGAATTAACCGGTTGTACATTGAGAACTCACATGATAAATTAGGGAAATACAGTAATGCTCTAATTAATCGACTCCTTAACCACTGCAGAATTATGGGTAACTTTTCAGGATTTAGTCGGAAATATGGCTTGTTGCCATTCATTGGAAAGCTCTCGGCGAGAGCTTTCCAATAAATGGCAACAAGCCATATTTCCGACTAAATCCTGAAAAATTACCCATAATTCTGCTGTGGTAAAGGAGTCGATTAATTAGAGCATTACTGTAGCATCAAAATGAGCAGGGTAGGGGTGACAGAAATATT